>JAACJT020000095.1:12951738-12968332 GCA_009936485.2 Gymnarchus niloticus | reverse complement strand
CTGAGGATGGAGCTGCCAGGCAAGAAGAAAAGAGGAAGGCCAAAAAGGAGGTTTATGGATGTGGTGAGAGAGGACATTCAGGTGGTGTCCTCGACAGAGCGGGATGCAGAGGACAGGAGGAGATGGAGACAGTTGATCTGCTGTGGTGACCCCTAACGGGAACAGCCAAAAGAAAATGATGAGAAAAAGAAACTGACTACTTGTAAGAGAATAGTCTTGTAGTCCCAAGTTGTAGTTGTTCTCAGTGCTTGTTAGTTGCCAAGCCCGGATGGTACCTATTGGTTTTCTGTAGAAAATCAAGAAGTTAATGCAGTTACAAACCTGACTCATTTCCCCTCCCTAGAATGGATGATTGCATCAACAGTTTTAGTGCTGTGAGGTCTGTTATTAAAATACTTTTTTTTTTTAAAGAGTACTGGCAAGTTTCATTATCCTATACTTTAGCGATATAAGCTTTTGCTACTCTAGATAGATTTCTTCAATATATGATTATGCCATTCAGATTACACAATGCTTCGGCTTAGGCTTCGGCTCACTTCGGCTGAGTGACCTTAAAAATCACTGCAAAAATTTACGTTTCCCTCAGCAACATGGCTGTATATTCAGATGCCAATGGAATGCTCCTGGAATTGTTATATATACTATGATTACCTGAGGCTTCATTCATTTTGAATTTATATAAGAATGTGTTTCGATACGGTACTGTTAGCTTTCTTAGGGCATCTGTTAGCATGGTGTGGTAATGACCACTCGATGAAGAGCCATTAACTTATTTCTAATCCCTAAGACCAGATAAAGTTTTCAGCCATTTTTCGGAATGGTGAGCTACTATCACTGTTTTTGTAAGAATGTTTTTGTACCTCCTATGGCAAAATGTGTCATTCATATGATCACTCAACTGCATCAACTGCATTTGACTCAGCTAAATTCTTATTAACTTATTCTCCTGTGTTGTCCATACATGATTTCACTAAGGGGTTAAATTAAATGGTGTCTCCAGTGGTACTGGTGTTGTCCTCCTCAATGAAGATTACCAAATATATTGAGCATACGGTATCTTACTTTTGTAAGAAATCGGTTAAGAATCAGCTAGCATACAGTAACATCTCAAAGGAAGCCCTTGCTTTACTGCCTGCCCTACAAAACTTTGAGCTCTGTTTAGGGAATAGTTCTGTCCCCCATCTATACTGATCATAACCCATTATTTTTACATGGTATGTGCAATGCTAACCAGCAAATTATACGCTGATTATTAATTACAAGGTTTAAATCTCAATACTGTTCACAAATGAGGCTTCAGTAACATTGTGGTGGATGTCCTCTACCAGTGTTATTCATTCTGTCACCCCTCTTAAGATGACAAATTGGGATCTGATGATGCTACCACTTTAGTATTTTGAACCCATTTTGGGCTCACACTTGTGTGGAGAGATAGAGGGGGGCTTTACATGCCACTGTTTTAGTTTCCTGTGTGTGTACCCAATTTTGTTCCTTTCCGGACAGCTGATCTTCTGCTCCATGTCATCATTACAACGCCATCTCAGTCTAGTCCATGTGTTCCATCACTCTGTTTATTCCTGGTTTCCAGTTTGGTCCACTTCATAAGAGCATTGACACAGACAGAACTTCAGATTTTTTTGTGGATTGTGCTGTTTTCGCTGCTTGTTACTTTGCTTCGCTGGTATTCTTGTTTGTGAATTCACATTGTGTCAGATTTTGATTTTTGCATAGCCCTCCTGGCATTGCCTTTTTTCTTCAAAGTACATTGTAATTACCACACACTCCCATTAAGTGCCTTGGAAAAACTTGTGAATGTCAGTGTAAAAATAATTGGTTACGTGTTATGAGTTCACGTAGCTCTTCTGTACTATCATTGTTATTAATTGATAACTATTGATAACTATTAATGTATGTGTGTTTTTGTTGTCTATAGTGTAGGGAGTGCCTGCTTTTCGGTTTTATATCAGTTTTTATATCAGTTTGTCTTTGCCTAATTTTTGCTAATCAGAGAGTTAAAGAGGTTCACTTTTTTTTGTTGTTTACGGTTCATTTTTCTTTGGAACACGTTTCACTTCGTTAGCTTTTTTTTGTTTGTTATTTTGGCCGGGGTCACACTTGAAATTATGCACTGGAATTGTTTGTGTCGTACTTATCCTTCACATGTACATTCCCATTTACACATACAGTTCTGTTTTCCCAGTTTTCTCTGTTCATTTTCACTCGCTCCATTCTGTTACAGCTCGGCCATAGACCGGGCTGTAATACCGGTTCCTCTTCAAATGCTGTGGCAGCTGCTGATGCGCTGCGGCCTGTGAAAGAGGGTGCTGCAGGGCATGCATGGTTCCGGTGGAGCGGGGCACTTTGGCTTTGCCAGCTTGTGCCGGAGTAGACATGGATGGATAGTACAAAGAATTCCCAGGGAAACCTTCACACATGACAGTAAGCAGGTCGGTAGCCTAGATCAGATGAAGGGGTTGGGTTTGCAGCTGATCACACATCTATAGCAGATGGTTTAAAAATAATTTTTCAAAATGAAATGCTTTCTCTGACAGTAGTCAAAAGAGATGGCACCCTGGCACAATGACAAGCATGTTTTTCCTGTGCTGCACAGGTTTCCTCTGGGCTCTCATACAATGGACTGGAATAACATGAAGGGTGTTTCGGTGTTGCCTGGGATTGGCTTCAGTCCGCCTTGCAATGCTGCACTAGATAAGTAGTTTGAAGATGGGTAAGGTGCGTTTTAGTCAAATTAATTGCATTAATTTGTATTATTCCTCCCAGATTTCTTGGACAAATGATATATTGCATATTTATAGATTTTTTAATGTTTTATTAGTTAAAAGCATCTCAAATGCTATGCATCATAATGAGAGATTCAGCATATTTATATATTCAGCATATTTAACTTTAAAGGAGACACATTTTCAGTAAATTATCTACTGTATCTATACATAATGTGGGTTAGAATTCTGTCCTCGGAAGGTCACCAGTTTAAATGCTATGGCCATTAGAGTGATCATATGCATCACTGTTGGCCCCTTGACCATAAATTGCTCCAGGGGTGCTGAATAAATAGATGACCCTGTGTTCGAGAGCCAAGCTTTATATTCACCCGCATATCTGTATCTCCTAGGACAACAAGATGGACCATGCTTCACTGTGTGAAAGGATCATTACAATGCAAATCAAGCAAGATCTCTAAGTTCAGTATCTCTTAATATGTTATCCTTATTTATGAACCCCTCTGCAAACACAACATGTATAATTTATCATAAGCATGTGGACATACGCATATGCTGTGTAAAAGCGTAGACTACCAACATACAGTAGAGATGGGAATCCATGTACAATTGTACTGTAACTAGCTAAACTTCCTTCAGTTAAAATGTGTGAGTTTTAGTGCCATATAAGGACAGCACACTGAAACACCAGATCGCACCTTGACTCATTTTCAGATATAACTATAACAACAGTACCATTATTATGAAACATCTGAGTTTTTTCAGTACCTTATGGTATGCCCTGCTGAGAGAGGTAATTAGGGCTTTCGACTGTGAGATACTAATTGAGTTAAATATATAAATCATTCATTATGTTGTTTCTGGACTAATGCAAGAGAAGAATGAAGGTCTTTTACATGTTGTCCTTTTTATGTGGAAAAATAACACTGCCATGAACAGGAAAAATTATAATCATTGCTGTTTCACACTTAGTCATATATTTAAAGAAAGGCATTTAAATTATCCAACCGTGCAATCTTAGATTCATGAGAGTGCTGGCTATTTATTCATCTGTGAGGTGGCGTACAGTTTGCTTTGTTATACTTGGTGTATTGTCTCATACATTAGCTTCAGCTTCCTCTCTGACCTAGTGCTGTCAGCTCATTCGCGTATTCGCTTTCCTTTTGTAAATGTTAACCTATTCTAGTTTTATTTTGCGTTTCCCCATTGTATAAGTAGAACAGTTATGGTTAATTTTTCATATGCAGGCAAGGGAAAGACATGAAAATATATGTTGTCATAATGTTGGATATCTTCTATTTTGTACCTGATGACTTGTAGTAACATTTAGGAAAGGTGTTTCTTATGGACCAAACCCTCTCATCAACTTGGCTTCCCATTATACAGTATATACATTTTTGTAATTACTCACTATAATTACTATGCAATGATAAAAAAATCAATATAAATAGACTACATGTACATGGCATGGGGGTGGCATACAAAAGAATCACTATTGAAGAATGCCACTATCGTTAAGGTAATTACTTTATTAAATAGATATTTTGCTGACATTGTGTGCAGGTTCTAGAGACAACATAACTACGCCAATGATATGAAAAGCCATCACTGTCATTTTGCTATCATTGTATAAAATTTAATATTTATAACCTGGCATTGGAAATTTAAAAACATTTGGCTTTGTTTTTACTGTTTCAGAAATAAACTAAATGTTGAAATATTAATGTGAAAATACTTTAATATAATGCATAATACATATATGTATAAGACCACAGTTAAAAGTGTGTCAAGGTAGCAAGCCTGTTACAGAGGTCAAATAGCAAATAGAATGACCTGGACTCCCAGAAACTTGGGCTGAGGGTAAAAGCACTTTTCTTTCAAGGCACTACCTGCCATTAGCCACTATGGAGGTCAAGTGAGCTCTACCAGGAAGACCGTGGTAGTCCAGTGTCTCATCAGTGGCTAGCTGGTAACCGTCCTTCCAGATCACTGTGTTCAGCTGGGAGTAGTAGCTGTGAAACTGAAGGGACCTGTCATTATGTTATAGACCAATGTAACTTGTGAGGCTCAGGGACCACTAGAGGGCTAATGATGCCTGCTGTTCCCATCCCTGCCACCTTCACAGTGGCCAGTGGAAGGTGTCAAAGTGATGCCGCTGTGCCTTTGTCAGGTTCATGCAGGAAAAGCTCTTTGAGCTTCGCCCCAAACTAGCATGGAGCTGGCAGCACTGCTTTGGTTGTAGGCCGACTCCATTCCGTTGCCGTAACTGCTCAATGTCCTCTGCTAGCTTGCTAGTTGCATCCCCTATGGTGAGTTTAGGGGGTGCTCAGCGGGGTAGGGGCGGCAGACAATGGGCAAGGCCGTGCCTGGGCAGCTGACGGGACTTGCCACACACTGGCTTTCTCAGACCTGGCTTTGTGAGCCGGGCATGCCACGGAGCCGACTGCAATCTGACACATCAGTAAGGTAGCCTTGCATATTGCCTATCTGGCCACTCACTGTCATACAGCTTAATACTTACAATGGTTAAATATCTTTATTGCATATTAATTCCCGTCAGTAGTGACTGTGCATGCACTTGATTAAAAAATATACAGTACTGAGCAAAACTCTTATGCAGGCAAAGAAAATGGACATTAATATGGGCAGTAAGTACATATTTGCTCAGAAAAAAGTATGATACATTGAAATAAACAGTAATACAATAATAATAAAAAAACAGTCTTCTGATATAAAGTAGTTAATTAGATATTTTATGAGGTTTTAATTAGCCAAACAAGTTGTACTCAGTTGAGTTCAAGGAATACATGGGTATACCGTTACTAACTGCAAATTCTGAAATGACTTAAGAAGATGATTTGAAACAGGTAAACTGACACACTTCGATTGATGTACAGTCACAGGTTTGCACAAAAATAAACATACCAGTAATTTATATACAATTTTCTTTGCCTGCCTAAAACTCATACACAGTAGTGCGAACCTCACCATTGCTGGTTTAAAGTCCTCTTTTTAACACAATTCTTTATCCTTTCACTACATCATGTAAGCATAAACAGCTGGTTATTACACCATATTGGGATAAATAGCTAATTATTATATGATGCTGCGACAATAATTAGATATGGCTTTCAATACCAGGAATGTTTGTATGGTTGACTTTCAATGAGAAAACATTGTTAGTTTCTCAAGGGTAATTTCATCCATCCATAAAAAAAATGTATACAAACTACACCAACATATCTACTTGATGCTGTAAGTGATGTAACACTTGTTTATGGTTCTTGTTAAAGCCTGAACATTATGCAGAAATAATGAAAAAGAAGTTAGTAAAGAATGAAATTTAGTGCACACGTAAATTTTTTGTATCATAGATGATGGTGGTTGTCTCAAATAACTCATCACCAGAATATATGACCTCAGAATTAGATATAATTTTGACAGTAATAATCAATTTATGGAATCAGTGTTTAGTATACACTCTGGATTATGTAAATGTTAATTTGGGTTCTGGGTTTTAAAATAAACAGATATTAACAAGCACTTATTGTTGGTATAAAATGCAATTTTAGCTCATTATCACAGACATTATGACCACTGACAAGAAAAGGGGTCTTGTAAGTAATCAGTCTAGGGTAAAAATTCAATTTAAATGCAAAGTAGTTCGGTGCAGATTAACATAAATATTATTACATTAATCTTTGTTTCTTAACCATAAAGTAAATACCATAATGCAGAGAGGTTAACAATATTACATTTATCAGGCACATCTTAATTTATCTGAAATGAAAGCCTTTTCCCTGCTACCACAATGGGCCATAAAACAGTGCTGATGATATTTCTATCTGCAGTTCGGGCATTAGGTCCCAGGATGCAGTCATACAGTACACCAGCTAGGCAAAAATTCGGTTGTATGGTGACAGGGCCAAACTGGCGTAGCAGTGATCATCAGGCTTGGTACTGCCATACAGCATAATACTTGCAATAATGAAATCCATCAATCTTCCTGACAACTTAATCCTATTCAGGGTCACCTGGAGCTTATCCCAGGCAGCCTTAGTGCACAAGGAGGGGGAACATCCTCAGCGGGGTGCCATCCCATTGTAGGGCAAAGCACATGCAAACTCCACACATGCACAATGGAGGTGAGATTCAAACTTGTAACCCTGCAGGTGTGAGGTAATAATGCTGAACACTGAGCTATCATGCACTCCTACCAAACTGCTGTGCGGCCCCAATAATATAATATACCTATCAAATGTTACTTTCTACCAGCAGGGTCTGCTGCACTTAATAAAAAATATAGTATCTTAGCAGAACTTTTTAATATTACATTTAACAAACACATATTAATTTATGTATAGTTGTAGCATTTAACTCTTTGTGTTAAACTTTAAAAGGCACATATAATATTAATTGAATCTTGAGGAGTATTTTGCTGTTAATCTTGTGTCCACTACTATGGCAGTTTTTCAATACAAGTAAAATATATCCAGCATTTTATATTACATAATCTATTTGAACCGCCTCTCAAAATTCAACACAGAATATTATAGATTTTATTATTCTAGTTATGTTATACTGAGTGTGCAGTGATACGCAGCACATGTAGTATAACTCTAATTAATTGAATTAATTAATTGAAATTAATATTCAACAAATGAAAAGACAACCTCCTGAACTGCAGCACTTTTCTCTCTCATTTTATACTGCATTATGGGGACAAAATTACTCCAGGAGGTAATAAAAACCTAACATTGTTATTTTTTTACCTTTTAACATTTGTCATGTCCTCACAAGGGAAAACTTAATTTTATAATTATCTGTGAATGCAATCAAAAAATGAAAAGAGCCAAAAGTTTTGTATTTTGTTGGGTTACTTATAGTTAAGGGCAGGACTGGGTAAGGGTTAGGGTTGTCTCAGTTAGGACATATAAAATGTAAAACAAAATTGTCAATGTGCACGGAAATTCATTAATTACACTATGTTTAATTAGAACAGTAACTGATTTTCCAGTTAGTCTGTCATGTTAAGGTATCTAATTATTTTCACAAGAACAACATAACCTTAAATAACCTAAAGGGAAAAGGGTAGTGGATACATTGTTCATTCTTCTTCTTGCAGTTCAGTTGTGCTTTGGTTCTTTATTTGAAATGAATACTGCCCATTCACCCATAGACCAGATGAAATGGTGCACCCTTGAATAGCCATGCTTTTTGAGATTGGCAAGGATTTGGTACAGATCTTCCTCTGACCATAACTGTCCCACATCTTCTTGAATCTAACCTGTGTATTAGTGCAGACACTTGTCAATCATGTATCTTTGGCCACAGACATGCCATCGGCTGAATGTTTCCTGTTCATCACATTTTGATGGTGGAACCAGCACATCTCACACTGGCAATCACCATCCTTTCATAATGGCTTAGATCAGGCATCTTAGCCATTCTCATGCTTAGTTTCACAGTAACCAAACACCTTGGTCATGTCAGCATGCTGTACGTGTCACATGATTTACAATTTGGAACAGCTGGCTCTTTCCATACACAAGCAGGTGAACCCTAATAAAATGGATACTGTGTGTGTGTGTGTGTGTGTGTGTGTGTGTGTGTGTGTGGACGTGCATATATGTTTTAATAGAATAATATTTCCATATTGCATTTAAAATGTATTGTGGTGGTGTGAGCTGGGCTATGTCCCAGCATGCACTGGGGTTGTTGTATATAGTTGTTCTACTTGCTTAAATGTGTTGCAAATAGTGTTGTGTATTGTTGTACTGTATTTTCATTTGTTGTAATAGTGTTGTAGTTGTTGTGTGTTTGTGTGTACACTGTGTATGTAGTGTCACTGTGTATGTGTTTGGGGGCTAGCCTTGTAAGCCCCCCATGTTGTATAATGTTCACTTGGTTGTTGAATAGTGAGTAAACACGTTGTGTTGAATGGTGGTGTTGTTTCAAGAGTCACTTTTGCACCATACCTTGTAGCATTGTTACAGTATTTTTCCTTATGTTTCATTGTCTGTAACTGATTTTCAAGCATTTGTATAGAACATTGATCCTACACAAATTATAACTTGGCTCTGATTCTTAAACTTGGTTATCTTTTTACTGAAGAATAACCTCAGAATTCTGAGAAAACCTCCTGTATATCATACTGACCTGTTATTTATGTTGTAGTCATTTGTGATGGGCAGCTCAGTGAGTATACAGCCTCATACGTCCAGTGTTGGGGATTTGAATCCTGACTTAGGTACCATAGTATGGTTCAACAACATGCAGTTTGGTGAAATGTTGACAGTATGTTTTTTTTTTTAGTGAATGATGTATGATTAACTGGCATATCATGCAGGGTCATGCCTTGTGCTCCCAGTGCGAGTCTCCATGCTAATTGAGATATGTGAATATGGATGCATGATTTGTCATGTTATGGCTTGCCTGAAAAGCTGGGTCAGTTTGTCTATAAATAACTAAGCAGAGTATAAAGCATATCAATAAAGATGCTGCTCTTTTTTCTCAGTAATGTTATTTGAAATTATGATTTTTTTCCCCTTTTTGCACTACATGAATATTAGGTTCCATCCATGACCTTGGAAATCATTGATGTTGTGCTGTGGATGGCTGGGTGAGCAAGATGATATCACAAGGACTTTCCAAACACATGCAGAAAACCAGACTACTAAATGAATTAATGATCTTTAATAGAAAAATCTACAAAACTTCAGGAGGTGGCCATAAACAAACACTCCTAGGTTAACCCTTTAACTGGATCAAGCCCTCCTGTAATTCATACAAAGGCTCACAGTGCCCTCTCACCTTGATGTCTTTAATGAGTGAGCACAGCTTGAGAAAACCAGTGAACTCAAATACTTGCTTAATGATCAGCTAATAGTCAGCAGGTATATTCATGAGGTGGTGTCTAGAGTTGGAATTTTCCAGAAGACTACCGATTCTGGCTGCTCACTGGTGCTCTCTAGTGGCCTCAATAGTATCAAAGGCACTGAAAACCTAGTGAATATTTTATGAACATTTAACAAATCATGACAGAAACAAGAGCTTGCATTTGAGTGTGCTTGTATGTGTTTTGATATGATAATTGGACAAACATTTCCAAAAGAGGTGTTATTACAGGACAACGGGTATTCATGAATATGGCACAAATGAAAGCTCATCTTTAAAAACCTTGATTAATTAGTCCAAGTAGAGTGCATTGGGGTCATACCGTGTGAGTAAATTAATTTAGACTGAATATTTTTCATTATTCTAGGCACATCCTTCATGTGTGTAGCAAAGTGCTAAGGGGATGATTTGCGATATCTTCAGTGAGCAGACTGCATGCTAATAACCCAGTGGATCATTGACCCTTCACATGACCTTCTCTCAGATTCTCCCAACTGCCTGATAGCCCAGATTCTTTCCATTCCACCCTAAGCCTGTAATATGCACTGTCAGCATTACTAGGAGGACAATGCTTCATGATGGCCCTTGAAATGAAATCCTGAGGGAAAGTTTTTCTCTACCCTTTGTAGCATTACATGGTAGTGCTGTTGCATAAGTAGGCAAATAATTTGACACCATGGTATTTCAAATGCCAAAAAAAGACCCCAAACTGGCAATCTGAACCTCATCGTTGGCACTAACAACGGCTGGAAGATTTATAATTAACATGCATACAAGTATGTGCCTGTAGAAAGGGAAGAACACATTAAACAAAAAGATTCCATGTAAAAAAAAAAAACTGCATCATGTGTCTTGTAATTCACAAGAACACTTAAAGCTTAATGATTATTATATTATCACAGATAAGTTGTTCCAAGCCTGTGGAAATTCTTATTTAATTTTTAGGTATGGTTAGAATGTTGCCGATCCAGCCCCATGAAACACAGGGGGAATGACAAGTTCCTCATGTTTGGACCATCTGAGCCAATAAGTCCAAATGTTTGCAGTCAATAATAAACTTTCAGATATCGAGGTTTTATTGTGATGTGCACATAGCAAAATTAAATTCTTACTTGTATGCTTCTTTTAGACTAAATAATACAATTAAATACAATAAATAATAGACATTGTGTTCAAGAGTTGACAAATAATAATAGAGAATAACAAACTTTATTGACATATTAGTGGGAGAAAATAGTGAATAAAGTTTCAGTTGTAGCTGTATTTGGTGTGCAATTGGCATGTGTTGTCTAGCCTGACTGCCCACAGGTTAAAACTGTTCCTGAATCTTGTGGTCAGATTGCTTATCATCCCATACCACCTGCCAGAAGGGAGGAGGGAGAACATGACTGGTGTTCCTTATGATGCAGTTTGCCTTTATAAAGCAGGGTGTTTCATGCTTATGTCCAGGACTCCTTGTAATGCTCTGCGTCGTCTTCACCCTTCTATGCCAGAAAAGCTGCCATATCGTGATGTTATGCAATCAGTGAGGTGGCGTTTGGACCTTCCTCAGATGCTGAAGGAATTAAAGGCATCGGTAAGCCTTCTTTATGACTATTGAGGTATGACTTGACCAGACAAGATGTCAGTGATGGTGAATTGAATTCTGGGGAATTTAAATCTGCTGAACAAATACTAAAATAATACTTGGACTTTGTTGACTTCTGGTGATCTTGTTTCCTTGCTTTGCCTGCTTGGTTCCTTCAGTTGCCACAGTCTCACAGTTCTCTTGCATATCCCACTCATTTCTTAAGCACAACTGGTCTTTAGCATGTGCCTTGCCCTTGTAGAATTGACCTGCCTTCATCTTCAGGCTACACTGTCCCTGAACCTGGGCTGGCTTTATCTGGCCTAAACTACTGATAATGAGTCTTGGTAGTAGCTTAGGACCTGGAGGACAGGTATTTGGGTGCTTATATTCTGAGCCCCAAAATACAGAAAAGCTATTTTGAATCCCTATATAAATGGAAACATTCTAATAAAATCAGATTTGTTATCACATACTATCAGAGTCACCTGTGCCTTGAGTTAGTTATCATTCATAAGATAAATAAAATGTGCTTTTTTTCTTCTACAAAATATTTCAGCACCATACTCACACTTTGACTGTTTTCTGCAAGTCATTTGAGTACAGTACTAATACTGAGAATATGGAATACTGATATGTTGTGATATATTATTAATATCCATCCCTCCATTTTGCATTATCATTAATCGAGTGCAGGGCATCAGATGGAATACAGAGCACAAGGCATGGGCTGAGATGTCAGTTCATCTCAGGGCTCACAGCCCACACTATGAGCAAGTTAGAGACAGCAATTCTCCTGACCTCTTCTGAGCTGAGGATAAAAAACTAGAAAACTCATGGGAATATGCAAATTACAAATCAATACAGCTGGGAACAGCAATCAAATCTGCAACCCTTGATGTGTGTCTCTACAGTGATGAATCTGCATAAACAAATAAGTAGTGGACTGGTGCTCTAGCAATAACTTTGTTATGAATATCAATAAAACTGAGGAGACAGCAGGAGTCATACACTAATCACCAATGGTGCCTTTCCAGTGGAATATGTGACCAACTTTGGATTCTTCAGCCTCCAGAATTCATGCAGAGAGGCTAAGGTGCGCAGAGAACACAGGATCAATTACCATAAAAGAATGTCAATGCCTTAATTTCCTGTGATTGCTAAGGAAGTGGGGGATGAACCAGGCCACACTGTACTTGCCAATAATACAACAGTATGGTAGGCTGGAACCACACCTCAGGGCATGCAGATGGGTGGTAGGTTAGCTGAGAAGGTCATGAGGACCAAACTCCTATCCATTTATGGGATATATATCAAACATGGCCTCAACAAGGTACAAGGTATTTTACAGGACACAAACCATCTCACCCTAGGAGTTTGGAAGGAGGTTTACAAAATCTCTCCAGTCATCTGTACTTGCTACTTGTTTTCACTGAGGTATTGAATGGCAGTTGTCTATTTGTCATGTATTTATTTACATGTTGTTTCTTCCTCTTTGTCCTGGGTGTGTCTGAACAAGTAAGAATTTCATTGCACTTGTTAAACCTAATACCAAAGCTTGAATTTGAATTGAAGAGTTTTCATCAAAATCACTGATAACAGAACAACTTAATACATAGAATATTTATAATCCTTTTTAAAGTGGTGACAAGGCAAAGATTCTTACAAAAAATTTCCACAGCTGGAAGAAGATTCTCATATCAGGCAGTAACCAAAGTCAAATTTATGTTATTACTGAGCATAGTTAACAACTTCATACCAAGGCATATTATGGTCTATTTGCAGTACATGAAGTCCGCTCAGCAAGCAGACAAGTACCTGTGTGGCAAACATAAAAAGGCATCTACAGGATGAAGTATTGGTTTTCAAAAGTTCTGGGTGCTGCTATGCATATTTCAGGAATTATTTAAGCTCACTCAACCTGGAAGAGGGCACGGTAAATGCCAAGAAATACAAAACTGTTTTTAGTGATCATGTTCATATTTTGGGAAATTATTTCAATCCTATTGGGACTGGATTCATCTGGGATAAAAATTGACCCTGTCTGCAAGATACAATTTGTCCCAAAATGGCAACCATCCCTCATTATTTCTCATGCATGCCAAGGGCAGTTTAGAGATGCCAATTTGCCTAACTCCATATGTTTGGACCATGGAAAGCCATCAAAATACAGGCCTTGGATGGATATTGAACCCCTGGTTCTGGAGGATTGAAGCTATAGTGTTGACCTTTGAACTACCATGCTACCTCTGAGTAGGTAAAGATCATAAAAATTATATTGTTAAATCCTATGCAGGCAGAGACTCAAGTTAATTTATTGTAATTTGACTCCTCTCAACATCTGACATTTTGGCAATATTTTCCTGAAATTTCCCTCTCTTAAACAGTTTTGGTATGTTTCAATGTGCCAAATAAGCAAGCAACAAAGAAATATGCACAATGCACAGTGGTAAATGACAATATTTTATTTCCTTCTATTTGAAAGGTTTATTATTTACAAACAAAATAAAAGAAATATATTCTTGACAAACGCTGTTCATCTGCATATTAAGAAAGAAACATTACACTGTGCTCCACTGCATCAAATGTACACTGTCAATGAGCACAAGAATAATTATGACAGTAAGTTATTAAGAGGAGTATCTGCCTTAAATTCTCGGCCCCTTTTCCCACTTGGTAAATAAATGAATATATTCTACTTGTCCCGTAGACATGTAAACCAAGCATCTCAATTAAATGGATTGTGTTCCTGTGACTGAGTTACTCTGTTTTGTTTTCTGCTGGTTTATTTAATATCTTCGTACCACAACACTATCTGCTTTGAATGTGTTTATCATAAATAATAACATAATGCCCTGTATAGAATGCTTGCGATGGTCAAAATTGTGGAAAAACAAAAGTGGGAAAATAGAGGCAATACCTGAAGGCAATTATTAAAACAGTATACTGCTGTTGAATGTACGTGTATTATTTTTACACACTATGGCATAGCATATGTGAGACCTTTTGTAATTAGAATGTTATTTTTCAACATGTAAGGCGAGGAATTTTTAACTCTCTATATATCTCTAATAATAATGATCTTAAACTAAATATACATGAGATATATCATTTTTTTAAGAAGAAAGTGCAATTTTTCAGAAATATACTTAAAAGGTTTGCTTTGGCCAGTTTCATTTTACATAATATAATTTTCACCAGAGTTGCTAAGTTAAAAAAAATGTGCCAAATCACTAGAATTTCTCATCTGCACAATGATTCATAATCTCTGAAAGTATTTCAATTCATTAGTATTCTTAAACTAAATTGAGTCACACAATCGTTTACATGTACTGATATTCATTAGTAACTGTCAATTATAAATGATACATACACATTTGGCCATCTTGTTTGCCATCAAAATACTGTAACATACATGTGATGGAGTGCATGCCTCACACTCATAAAAAGAATGAAACATGGCTATAGTTTAGGCACAAATACTTAAAAATTTCCCTTGTGACAAGTCAATGCTTCAGATACACACAAATAACATCTACATATTGTCTAGCTAACAAACAAAAAACATAATTTCACAATACGAGTAACTTCAACATTTTAGTAGTATCTTGTAGTATTTGTGACAGTGCATGCTTTAGCATATGAAAATGGAATTCCATTGTTATTTTTTTTTTGGACATGGGTTGAAATAGTTTTCAAACTTTTTCTAAGGCTTGATACACCAAGCTGACCAACAAATTTGGTATGTGTGAAAAACAAACTCGTAAATGATTAATGATTTATAAAATCAGGGGAAATGTCATTTTATATATATATATATATATTTAATATATGTATATACATGTAAATACATCATTGTATATATATATATATATATATATATATATTCTGTGTTGATGCTGCTGGGTTTAAAGAATTCATGAAATTCAAATTATTCAAATTACTGAAAAAAATGTTCCAAACAGTAGTCGGATAAAATTTAATTGTGATTTGCAAATCAAACTTCCAAAAATGTTATGTAATAATATTTGTAGAAAAAAAAGAAAACAATGCATAGCTACAATATTTGCCTGGTTTCCCAAAGTTGTTCACAAAGACTATGCCCAAAAATCTATTTCATTTTAGATATGCATATATCATAATGGAGGGACCAAATTACTCAGATGCATTTGAATGAACAGACTGATACCATTCTTTGGTATAGATAATTATAGTTTGCTTCAAACCATAAAGAGTACTTATAAAACGGAATGAAACAATAATGATTCAAGAAATTTTAAATGCAGTTATGCCCAACTAGTCAGCTTGGCGTCATTGTACAACAGACACAGATACCTTAATGCAGACCAGCAGTTTTTCTTTTTAACTGGACTCGTGTTTTCATTATTGATAAATACTGGTCTTTGAAAAGAAAAAAGTAGCTAATTCTTAATATATTTTGTGTTATTATACAATTATTATACAATTATACACATTTTAAAAGAATTGAGAAGGTCCATTCAGTTTGAAACTGCGGTTTTTTGTTTCAGATGAAAAGACTATCAAGCAAAGATAAACCACCAGTCCTAATATATTCAGAATATTTTTGAAAGTATGGGACCAGAATAGCCTCCTAATTTGTGATGTACTGCGTGAAGATGCCCTTCTGTCAGATATGTCGATATCTGTACTCAGGCCTCCCCTTCCCAAGACACAGAAAATTGTGTGTAAAATAAGTAAGGTTTACTAATACCTACGTTTGTGCATTTTGTGTGTTTTCATTATGTCCCTATCATTGTAATATGAATATGCTGATGATACTAGAGTATGTTCCTGACAGAAATAAGACATTGTAATGATTCAGAATGCACCACACTGTAACACACTACACCTACAAAACTATTTACAACACACATATACATAATTATCACAGTCTATTGCATAATAGTGATAATTTTTAATTTATAAATATTACAAATGTATATATTTACTAAACAGAATTACATAATTTCCATTTCCTTTTGAAATTAGAAACAGAAAAGCACCTACCCTACTCCTGCAAACATTTATCATTTTTTTTTTCTAAAAACATTGAAGCAGCAAATAAATTGCGTATTTCCCTTTGGACCCAAAAATGCTGTCATTGTCTCACTGAACCACTCAGTTCCCACCCTTTTAAAAAAACAAACTGTACATGTGCTCTTTATGAGTTTTCAGTTTTTTCATGTTATTGTTTATTACTGTTCCCACACTGATGCCATGGCTGCGTTTCTCCTGCTTTCTAACCAACCCCCCCCCCCCCCCCCCCCCCCCCCCCCCAACACTAAAAAAAAATAAATATGAATGGTTAGTAAAACTATATAAAGACAATAAAAAAAAAACAAAAAAAAAAAAAGAAAAAACTTACAAA
>JAACJT020000095.1:12902934-12951638 GCA_009936485.2 Gymnarchus niloticus | reverse complement strand
TTTTTTTTTTTTTTTTTTTTTTTTCTTTTGTTTCTTCTTTTTCTTTCCAATATCATATGTCACAACGTGTCTTTTTTCCTTTTCCCAACCTACCCCACCCCCCCCCCCCCAGAAGAACAGAAAAAAAAATTGAATGAAATGGTTGGGATTGATATTGCATTCCAGTAACAAAAAAAAGTAAACAAGCCAAAAATCCTTTTCCTTCATATACTTCAGAAAGGAATACTATTATTATAGATTTAGTTTTAAGTTAATGAATGTCAAATATTTAGATGTACATATATATTTGAATATACATTCTTATGTGGGGAATGTGTCTAAAATATATTACAAGGTAATTCTGTACAAGATATATATATATATATATATACTGTATATGTATATATATATATATATATAGAGAGAGAGAGGACTTTGTTCTGAATCAACTGGAGAAAAAAAAACTAAAGTATTAAAATCATTCCATTTTTCTTTTATTTTATTGTCTCCATAAAAATGAACTAAAACATAATATTAAAAAGGAAAATGGGGATCATAAATTTGATGCAAAGCGCATCTTGTCTTGCTCTGTTTCTGTACTAGGTAAGATAGCGGACTCTCTTCTAGGACCTGTGGAATCCCTGGACTGGCTGGTGGAGGGTGCACCACGGACGGGCGGCAGTGCGCCAGAGGACATTTGCCGAAACAGACTGACCCGATGTGGGACAGTGTTTCGGATTCCGCCCTGCATACCCGGCCCTTGTGCTGTGGACACAGGTGGCGCTATCGAGGCCAGGGATTCACCAGATGTGGGCTGTGGTCTGGAAGCAAGCGTGGTCTCGTGAGGTAAGGACGGCTGGGAGGCAGAGAGGTGACGGACGTCTCTACTCAAGCTGCATGACTGCAGAGCCTGTGTGCTTTTGTGGATGTCACTTCTCTGCGGAGATGGGACCTGTTGCTGCTGCTGTTGAGGTACCGACTGTGGCGTTTGCTGCGTTGATGACGATGATGATGATGCCGTCGGCTGCTGTACCAGGGAGAGCTGAGACGCGGTGGGTGAGCCATACTGGAATGTTCGGCCACCGAGCGGGGTCTGGACTGGGGGGCTGGACACGGCTACAGTGAAGGAACCAGGGGACATAATCGCTCCCTGCTGCTGGAGAGGTGTTGGCGGGTTAGGGGATGAGGAGCTAAGGTTGCCATGGGATACACTGGAGACACCGTAGACAGCCTGAGCAGAGGCTGGGATGACACGGGACGGTTGTGTGATGGTTCCAGACGTGCTGCAGGTGACAAGGCCGGATTGTTGTAACTGGTTGCTGACCAGAGCAGTGGCATAGGGCTGAGCTGGTGAGTTAATGATGGAGTTTCCAGACGCTGGAGTAGAATTCAGCCCAGTGACTGACTGCTTGCGGTCCACCATCATCACCATCTCCCTGTCCTGTCGGATGATTTGTTTCAAGATTTCATTCTCCTGAGTATTGAAGACACCAGCATTCAGGTCCTTCTGGAACTTCTGCAGCAGTAGGGAATTCTTCTTTCCTGTAGAGAAGTGAATGAGAGGAATATCAATAATTGTAGGCAGAATAAATCGAAAGAACTGAACTCCAAGAGGGTACATATTGCTGCATATGACACAATTAAAAAAGTGATGCGACATATAGTTCATGGTGTCAAAGTTCAAATAATGTTCACATAATGTGTACAATTTGGATTAGGTAAAATTGTGATATGAAAAATGCGCACATATTTTCATGTAATGAAAACAATAACTCAGCCACCTGTCACAATTAAATGTTTTTACAGAATACTCTATTGATTCTTGTGGGGCAATGTGGTAGCTATCTCACATCCCATCTCCCAGCTCTCAATGAGAGTCACCGACACATGTATATTCAGATGAGAGCGCAGGGTCGGCCAGCAGTCGGCTTCTCTGAAGCAGTTGGGGTCAAGGGCTTGGCACAAGGATCTCAGAGTGATGAGATTACTCTGCCCACTACAGGATTTAAACTCATGACCTTCCAGGCACAGATCCCTATCTTATTGAGCTACACACCACCTGGTGATGCTATGAATGCTGGGTAAAGTATGTTTATGTAATGAAAACAACTTTGTGTCTTGCTCTCCAGTGGGTGTTATTATTATTATTATTATTATCCATCACATATTTTTACAGTTGCTTTTACCATACAATTGCCAATAATTTGGCAGCATGATTCAGTATAAACTGTACTGTTTTTGAAAAATAAAAACAATGCTAATAACTATTTTATCTATCTATCTATCTATCTATCTATCTATCTATCTATCTATCTAATCTTCAGGTTACAGTATTTCTGTTTACTTACCACACACTGTCTAAAGCGGTGAAAAGTGAAAACACAAAATAAAAACACCTATGCAGAACTTAAACATATAGAGTATTATGAAGCCATGAAGATCTTGTATCACTGCTACTGAAAACAATAACGGATTCGATAATGAAACTGCTCCCTGTATGTATATAACTTAAAATTTCACAACAGAAAATAAACAGCTCTGCAACAGCATCAGAGAGATAAGGTTTTCATTTGGACTTTTGTTCAAATTCAGCAAAATAAAGTAACATTTCAAATGTGCTGTCTTTTATGCATCTTTTTATCTTTAGTGTGCAGTTATTTACAGTGTATGCAGTGTAAAACAACTAAAGATTAACAGCAATGATTTCTTTATTCTAGAATACAATCAAATGTAAATCACGTTAAAAGATGCTAAATCTTAAAAATGTATGATATGACAGTTCGATCCTGTTCTTTTCTGAATGAGTTGAAACATTTAAATAGACCACATTTACTGTTTGACTAGACTGAAAAGGCCTACAGCGATTAATTACAACAAAATCAATATTTAGATCAGTAGTGGCATGGGTGCTTTGCAATTTTTTGTGTACATGCACAGATAACAGGCGTGTTTAAATTAGTCAGAATGGAAATGACCTATGCATATTATAATGACCACGTTTTTTTTTTTTTTTTTTTACTGAAACTGGTTGCCCAGCCTCTGATTAACTGAATATGAACCACAAAAGTTTAAATATTTACAAATATTAAAGACACACTTAATAAAACCTCAAAAGCTGAGTGTCCCCTGCCAAAAGATACTCTGATTGTGTGTTTCTTTGCTGTTGTCAAGAATTACCATAGCAAAGTGCAACAAAATGAGACGTGACAAAATGAGAAATTGTTTCCACAAGAAATCTTTCTAGTATAATGTCATAAAAAAGCTAATACAACCAATTAACAGCAGACTAACCTGAAGTGCAAATGATTATGACAATCACTTAAATACAGGATGTCAAAGACATGCACAGCATTATCTATATAGTTAGTTACAAAACCAGCTACTTTCAAACTATGCCAGAATCTCAATGTGTAATATAGGTTACTCTGAAAAAAAATGAAACATCAGGGGGATCAGGACATCCTTAAAATAGCATCACGATCCTATCTGGTTTAGAAAAGATTACATTCACTTCTCTAGATTTTTAGACCAAATGTTGTCTGTATAACACGCACACACAAATATCTTTATACAAGATAAGACAACATAAAAGAAAACTACTAATGGCTCTAACAACCTGGCAGTCTAACGTATAACCAATCATTTATTCTACAGATTATGACACAGACCACAGCTATAACAGAAAAACACCAGGAAAGCTCTAGTTATTACATCTAATACTAAAGGTAATGAAAATGCAAGCTGTTGTGCTCGAGACTTACATGTCATTGAAAAACACAGGTGACACGTGCTGATTTTCTGTATTTGGGAAGTACAATACACAGAAAAGGTACCGCATCACACAATGAGTTCAATCCGTGTTCCGAGACATCTTTTTGAAAATGCAAATGCGTAATTCAATATTCATGCTGTCAAACTGAGAGCAATGGCACTCACTATGAAATTCACCATATGTAAATTTACAGTAATCGCTCAATATCTAACAGGCACTTTCATACAGAGCTGAAATGAATAACGATTCATTAAGTTATGATTAACTTACGTAAGATTAAGTAGATTAATTATTATTAATTATTAACTTTATATTAAACTACACAACCTGTTAAATGCATTATACTTAGTAATACATGTTATTTATATTTATATACATGTGTATATCCTTCTAAGAATTATGATATCTTTGTAACAATGAGACAGACATATTATAAATATACAGTATGTAGATGTGAGTTTCTTCTAGCAAGAAAATAACACAATTCTTCTCTAATGGTCCTTTACGGTCTAATGTGAAAGCTTAAGCACTGCTGGATGCTCATATTTTAAACACTGTGGCCCAACTTGTTAACTTAACATAAAAAAAATAAAAAAGAATTCAGGTCAGAACATGTTTTAAATAAACATTAAAATCACATATGTAGCTATCCTTCTAAATATGAGTGATTGACAATATAAAAATAAGAACATCACATGTAGGGGGTTTCACGATCATTTCATTTCATAGTGATTCTGTAAGAAGATTCCATAGGAAATGTAGTACCCAACCGTGACCCCTACCAGGAGAAGCAGCAGGAAGCTGATGGTGATGATGATGATGATGATGAAGATGATGATGACGATTTATTACCCACTTTTTCATAAAATGTATATGAACTAAATGTCAGCCAGAGTCCAACTAGCTGTCAGTTTTCAGCAGTGATCAATGTGATGCTCCTGTAATCAGTGCTAATTCTGTATGACGTAATGGTAAATACGGTGAATTAACCAAGAAGTAAACAGAACGATCACGGGTTCTGGAAGGTGTCGAGGAATGCTGTAACACTCCAGGTTCAATCATAATCTGTTGACTGTATAATAAAGCCTTGTATTTAATAACATAAAAAGCACAGTGTGCAATAACTAAAAAAAAAAAACAGCATTTAAAAAAGTTTACAATAATAAGCCTCACTAATGACAAACACTGTATTTAGCAGACAGTGAGAAGGGAGCCAGGCATATATACGCACTGCACGTCCACTGTCCCTGTTTCACTTCTGATTTTTATGTCTGTTAATGAAGATGCCACCTTTCACAGTCGTTAAAACCAGATATATCACATTTTAAAGCAGGCCACATAGATACAATTGCAACTACTTTATAAAGTTAATAATTGTGATGTACACTGGATACAACAGACAAAATCTCTGGCAACATAAAAATTCCCCCGAAGGATTTTTTGTGAAATCAGAATAAATTAGTGAAAGTGATTAGGGACAAAACAAAAGATCCTTGATCCTATAATACTTTCTTTCATTTTGAAATTCCCACACTTGCAACTGTTTTTAGATTTGCATTAGATTATAGAGTATGTCATAATAATCAAATACGTGCTTTTTAAAATAATATCTTTAAGTTGTTTTGTCTGAGGGGCAACCTTGGACAGATCAGACACAGGTTTCATGACAACTCTCCCAAAAGGGGAATTAACATTATTAAAAATATTCCATTCCACAGTAGACACAGCTTTCTCTGTAGATTTATTTTCACGTTCCCGGACTCCGGCGTTTCTGCATAGCTTAAACTTGATTAAACCAGCTTACCTGGTTAAGTAGATTGAATCGTTCTCTATTTGCTGCCATCTCTGATGGTACTGCTGCTCTGTTGCCCATCTTTCTGGAATGCTTAAGCATGGATTGTAAAACTTAGAAGCCCTAATCTTTTAAAACAGCAGAAATCCAAAATAATTTCCTCCCAGGCATCTCAAAAGAGCATAAGTTCCATGCAACTGTTGGAGACTTGCCTTACCAAGGAGCTGTGAGTGCAGAGGTGACCTCTTTGAATGTGGAGAAGTTGTACTTATAACCTGGGTGTTATTGCTCACTGTCTTTACATTTGTCGCATTCGTTTGAGACACCTGAGTGCCGGGCATAGCTACTGTGGCATTCATATTCACTCGAATGACACAGTTAATATACCACTCTTTGCATGTTTTCAGCCTGTTTAGTGTAGGGGCAGGAAGAGATCAACTTTTGAATATACATATATATATATATGTAGAACATAATCATTCGAAATTGCACCTAATAAATGAGGATCTTGATGGAATTTAGCTTAAAAATGTGTAGTCCTCTAAGTTGGGAGTGCCATCAATATAATTCTCACTAAAATCTAGTTTCAGTTTCATAGTTCAATTTAGGACACTACTGTTCTGTACTGTGACACTTCATTTAAAAGCAGTTTTATGAATTCTTGTGTGAACAATGTAAGCAACTACGAAATGTTGAAATAGTTATAAAAAGGTATTAATACAGTCCCTAGTACAATACCTGCGCTCAATACAGACATGCTAAAAAGGAAGATAATTACAATCATAATGGCCTGTTGATATGAATAAAAATGAAAACTTTTACAGTGTTAATAGTTCAATATATTGGAATTTAAATCTTATGTTAATTTCTCTAAGGCATGCATGCAATCAGAATGCTTTAGAAACAGTATTTAAAGTTAAATCCTAATAAATTCTAATGTGCAACTGTCCTTATATATATGTATTTGCAGTCAACTTATAAAAGTGAAATGATTGAAATGAGCTTTATAAAATGAAAACCAAAGCATCAGTAAATGTATTAAAAAAGAAATAATAAAGAAAAAAAACATTGCAGGACCATACTTTTTCATTCTTTTTTCTTTCCCCCCCATATTAAGCCTTTGTCACTGCCAGTGCTAACACGCCCAGTAGGATTACACTGGAGAAGACTCTGAGAAAGAGAGTCCCAGTTTACGTTCAGAGTACCTCCATAGTACATATGCAGCATTCGGCTACTTTATCACTTGAGCAGAATCTTATGTGGATGTGCCTTCAGATGACATGAAACAGAGGTGGAAAGACAGGGCACTAGGAAGGGGAACATCCCACATGTGATGCCACTCCTTCACCGGATGGACACTCACATGCTGTGGGCAATTTGGGGACACCTGGTCATGGAATTGCATGCTATGGATGCTGGAAAAAATCAGCACAACCCTGGGAGGACATTCAAGCTTCACATATAGAGCAGGGTCAGAATACGAGCCATCAGCGTTAGAGGCGTGAGGCAACAGACCTATCTACTGATACAGGTTATACTGATCTGTCTCCTTGGTATTCCTTATACATATGGTTTTCATTTATGATGTACTGATCTATGGCTTTCAGATTCAAACCGGTTTACTTTACCTATACTTTTCTAAAGGCAGCAAAGTCAACCTGCCTTTAGACCGTAGCTCTTATACGAAATGTCTCAAAGCATATTGGGAGATGATTATGATGATTAAATGGTCATGT
The DNA here is from genome assembly GCA_009936485.2 of Gymnarchus niloticus. Taxonomy (NCBI): domain Eukaryota; kingdom Metazoa; phylum Chordata; class Actinopteri; order Osteoglossiformes; family Gymnarchidae; genus Gymnarchus; species Gymnarchus niloticus. Next base: position 12,944,359 of record JAACJT020000095.1, on the reverse strand, counting down.
AGATACAGGTCAGAGTCAGGAGATGCACTTTAAGCAGTAAAGCTAAGACAAAAAATTTGGCTTCCTCAAGTCTGTTTTCAGGTTAAATCATAATTTTTAATAGATGTTTTTCACTTTGTCAACAAATCATGGAACATATCTGTAACCACAAATTTCTTAAAAAAGGAAAGGGACATTTTTAAACTGGAAATGAAAATTTCAAATTGCAGTGCAAAAACAAGACGACAAGCCATACCGAAGCAGGATAGCCAACCAATATTTGCATAGTAATTCAGGGCAGTATCCTAAATTTGTATAGCACTTTGTCTCCAACAATCGCTATTTGCAAAAATATTGTTGACGTAGATGTGAATAGTGATGTAGCTAGCTAGGTATCTAGTTATGAAAACATGGTCACAATGGCACACAGTATGTCTTTAACTGGGTATAAGGGGCAACTATTCACAGATTTTAAGTACTGTATTTTTCGTTACAGTTTGTGCTTTGAATGTGTTAGAATGTGATAAAAGCACACTGTACAGCACTTTAAAATAATTCCTTAAAATAAAGTGTTTAAATATCGTAGAATCTCTACTTAGAACATCCATTTTTAAGGAAATACCACTTGTAAAAACCATATTGGATCTTTTATGATTGACATTTTTGGAGAAAATGTAGCTTCAATAATTTCTTCAACAACCCATATTGTACTTTATAACTCCAAATTTTGAATTGCTATTCAAATTACATGTGAAATGTATAAAAAGAATTTGAATCTGAGTCATGATGATCACTGCAGGCAAAGGAAAAACAGATTATTTATTTGATTCTGCAGTGAACTCGCAGTCATTTAGTTACTGCAGCAGATTATCAGCCATTTAGTTATTGTTGTGAACTTGCAGTCATTTAGTTACTGCAGAAAACTAGCAGTCATTTAGTTATTGTTGTGAACTAGCAGTCATGATTCATTTTGAGACAAATTTTTCTCCATATTCCCATGCCTGCTTCACCTTGAAAGGCTTAGGTGGACCAGTGGTGCTCCCGTAAATGATGTGCTCCTGCGTTTTCACTTCGCACTCGAGCACATCCGTTTCCTCGGCCGAAAACCGATCTGGTTTGCCAGGTAAACACACCATTATAACGGCAACCCGCCATAGCTCATACTCCCCTGCCTTTTAAAGTCATGATTCTGATCGGTTTATTGCATGCTTCGCCCAAAACACACCTTTGAATAATTAAGAGAGTTAGGACAACCTTTTTGCACCTTGCACTGACGCGACGTCTGTTTTTTCTGCCGTCAAAATAGCAAAATAGATTTGGATACGCCCATAAATGTTACTTGTGCCTTGCGCTTTACGCTTTGCCTTAGATCATCAAAATACAGCCCTACATCTTGGTTAACCTGTTCAAACTATCTAAAGAAGAACAAGATAGGAACATCACAAAGGCTTAATCAAATATAGATTGTAGAAATGTAAATGAGTGAACTTATCTCGTTTGTCTTCTTGGAAGTAGCAAACAATTTCCCAGGACAGGAAGCTTACAGTAATTGGTACATTTTAAGTCAGTTAAACTGATTCAATGACTAACTGCTTTGAAAAGCGATGTTACAGATGTCACAGTCACTAAAATGCTGTCAAACGCACTCAAGGACTAAGGTACAAAATATGACTAAATATAAAGCTTCAAAGCTTATAGTTTTTGTAATTTCCTTAATATTGGCCATCAGTTAATGGAGGCTGAAGATGCAAGGAAAAAAATGCACAAAGAATTCAATCTATAGCAATACCTAGATTTAAATAACAGTATTTTTCATTAAATATTAAGACAATATTGTTATCTGATCTCTTTTCAGTCTATTTAAATATGTATAGGGGGTACATTCAGCTTATGGTAATGAGGTGCAATCATTCTCTACCATCTATGGATTAATAAGTTTGAGGACTACTTTAAAGTCAGTGATTGGAAAATGCAAGGTCATTAATGGGAATTCATTAGGCACCATTTTATCTTATAACAGAGAAAATGTTTCTATAAAGGTCGTGGGGATCTGCGATGAACTTCCCAACAGAAGACTGGGCTCCATTAGTGTTATAACAGCAGTTCAACCTATATTCAGAAGTTATTACATTAAAATTTCAGCTAAATTCACATTGTCAATCGGCCTTAGCAACAAAAAGTCAATTAAAAATATGTAGTTTAATAAAATATAAAATGTACAAACAATATAAAAAATGTAACTCATGTATAAACATACATTCGTCCACTTTATATAACTAACTATCCATGATCATACCACATTTAAACATTTAATCAAATTAAGTTAAAATCTTACATATTTGGAAGGAAGGACAGGCACAGTGATTCTGGTGATGCAATCTGTGGGTATTCATCGATACTAAATTTTAAGTGTGATCATTTCAGATGTAAAAAAATATGTGATAAAACTAGGTGATTAATAATATTTTTGCCTGAAGCAATCAATTATCTTGGTTTAATGGGCAATTTTCATTTGCTTGCTTGCTAACAATATAAGGATGAGCTGTGCAACACGTTGTAACAGAATTCTCATTAAGGTGGAAGATGCAATCAAAATAAATTTTGGTGAATTAACTCTCTTATTTGGATACATATGCCCCTTTTCAAAAGCTCTAACCACTTTTATAAATCTTTCTAAATAATAAAGAAGTCTCCATCCACCCAGAGTATCATTACAGGAAAGTCAAACTTGACGGACCTTTAATGGTTACTGCGAGACCCAGTCTATGGGTCCAGACTATGGACGCCTCTGCCTCTATGACATCACAGCTCCAGCTGAGAGCCCTCTGCATAGTCTATGCCTGGAGTCAACTGTGGGGTGCTGCTCATAGCCAGGTGTGCATATGAATGGAGCCAAGGCACATGCTAATGAGTGTAGCCTCCATCCACCCTGCAGGGACAAGTTGGGGTAAACAACTCCTTTGGGGCAATGGCATGCACTACCTTTTTTGACAGATCAACTGTCTTTTATCGTTCGGATTCCAGACAGACAAGGGCATACGAGTCATGCAGCACAACAGCATACAAGTGCAGTGAATGTGGACAAACGTGACACAGACAGGCAACATCACGGGGGGGAGTGGCGAGCTTACCGATGCGGTCCAGTCGGTCGATAGCCACGGTCTCAAAAGCCCTCCGCATCATGGGGTATTCTTCCAGCACCTCGTTGAAGTGGTCCACAGACAGCGAGAACAGGCGGCAGTAAGTGTCTGCACGTACGCTGGCAGTGCGACGGCCTTTCGTTAGCAAGCAGATCTCTGTATGAAAGACGACATAAATATTTCATCATATAAACAAAGGCAATGCAAAATCAAGACATAACCTTATGGAAACTTCATTTACAATACACACAGTTAAAACTTTCACCTTTAGTTTACTTTAAGCGTAGGAAAAAGGAGATGAACGAAAGTTGTCCTATATACCTGAGTAAAATAAAGATTCTGAACTGCGTCCTTAGATTCACATGTACTGTAAGTCAAGTAACCTAACTGTTTTAAAGATGAACTATTTCCCTGACAAATAGAGTTTATTCACATTAAAAAGTTTAACTAAAATAATAAACATGAGCCAGCTTTGTACAATGTGACAAAACATCAAGTATGACTTCATTAAATAACGTCTGTTATGAAATTATAAAATGAAATAATACAAAAGAAAAAGTATTTTTATCTTTTTTGTTAAACCAACAATTTGAGTTTCACTCCTTGTTCCTTAGAGAAGACACTGAAAAATAATAAATGCAGTGGTAACAACAACAGCATGTCGAAAGACTGACAGATGAATTTTTAACATGAATCATCTTGAAAATTGCTGTCACTCTCATAAGTGATTGACCACTTCATCACATACCCTTTCTAGACTCATAAGGTATGGTGACTTAGCATCAATATTGAGATCAACAGAAAAAAGCCTTAGTTATAAAAAAGGCCTTTATGTTATTTGTTGAACCCACATCCATCTCATATCATTGTCTGTGGTTCTGGGCCCTGAAGATAACAGTAGCTAGATTGTACATGATGAGAATTCCACGGACATGTCTACTGTACATGTTGGCAGCTTTATGATTTTTTCAGTACATATGTTTTTTCAGTTCTGTTCCGTTTCTCAAATCTAAATGCCATACAATACCTGTATTCCTGTTCTATTTCTTGCTTTCACCCAAGCATTCGCAATCTGCACGTGAATTATGTGCTTAATATCTGACTCATGAGTCAGAAAATGTTACCATGCATGATAATAAAACAGCCCCGGTCAAGGTGCCCCCCACCTTGTGCCCTGAGGCTGCCTGGAATAGGCTCCAGGCCACCCCATGACCCTAAATAGGATTAAGCAGTTTAGAAAATAGGTGGATGAATAGATAATAAAGTAATTGAAACAAATATTAAAAAATTTCGATTAAGGCCATTATATTAATTTACAAAGAATACAAATAAAAATAAGTTCCTGACAAAAAATTGTACACATATTCCAATACTGTCTTACTCCCATTTGAACAAAGTAACATATTTTACATAAAGAGGAGATACAGCTGTTCTTAACTAAACATTACATATGTGACAAGAACCCCATAATCTGCTTTTTGGACCAAAGAACTGGGAAAACCAGGAGAAATATGTGAATCACATCTGCTCATAATGGGAAAAGGTCAGTAAAAACAGAAACACAGATGCTTTCAAAAATGTAATCTACAAAACAAACACAGTCTCCTGCAGAAGAAATGCTGTTTTTTCTCCTTGTCACACCTCCTAACAAAACAGGGGCTAGCATAAATTACCCAAAGCAGATTTCACTGGGGCACACGGTAAACTGAATATCTAAGGTGACATGGTAAACTGAATATCTCAGGAGACATAAGATGATCAAAAAAATGTATGGTTGCCATGAGAACCTCAACTGTATGGCAAGTTATTCAGAAACAATTAAAACATTTAAATAGATGAACTGATTCGTCAGTCGACGCCATGAATCATAAAGAGCACCAAACCACTGCAGACAATTAATAGTCATTTCTAAATACGTATTTACAGCAAATTTAAACATTAGTAGAATAGTTCTACATTTTATTTTCTTTATTACATCCTATACCCATGTTTGAGACTTTTTTTGCCACACATGTTGCAACCTTAATTAGCAGTCAATAGTTGATCTAAAATTTTATTTTTTTCTTGAAGTAGATACTCGTTGCTGTTTACTGGTAGCTAAATTAGTTTATCGTAATCCTGCTCTTTACATCACCTTCCTTTTGTTAAGCAGTTTGAAAAAAGAAAAAAAATTAATTTCTTTAAATAATATATAGAGAGATCTTTTTAATACCTCCAAAATAAGATCCATCGGTTAGCTTGATCTCTTTGTTATGCTTAGTAATCACGCTGGCAACGCCATGCTGGATGAAGTACATCTTTTTGCCAACAGTGCCCTCGCGAATGATGTAGTCATTAGGCTGGAACACTTCAAACTTCAGTTTACTCAGCATGCTCGTCACAAAGTTTGGGTCGGCATTGGCAAACAGTGGCATCGTAGCCACCAGCTTCCGACAGTTGAAGTTTACAATTTCCTACAAAGAAGAGAAAAAAGAAATTTATGCATAGAATTAAAAACATAATACATGTAAGCACTATGACAACAAGGTATGGATTAAGTGTTTTTTTATTTAACAGATAAATGAGTTGTTTTCAGCTCCCCTTTTGAAAACTCATCCGTGGGAAAACTCATCAGTGGGAAAATTTAAAAGGAAATGTAGAGAAATCGGTGTTGATTTGTCCTAACAAGACAAAAATGTAGTTGAAAAGATATGACATTCCCCACATAAAATTATGAGATACATCAAATGGAGAAACAAATTTTAAATGGTAGTGATGATTTATTAAAACAGAGCACTTCAAATCTTTATGTTTCTTGTGTTTTAAAAACAGATATCTAGAAGAACCGACTTTGATCAAAAACTGCAAGGATCTATAAATAGAATTCTGGGATTCTACTTGCTACTCTTCTGAATTCTCAAGCCTTTCATAATATACCCACAAGGGAACCCTTTATGTTAATAACAGCAGTTATACGCAGCATAATTTTATTAAATGATAAAAACCAATGTTTCTATTTAATGCTGTAATCCATAAACAAATCATTTTGCATATGTAGGTAAAAGTAGAGTTGAACAAATAGATGTAAATTTGTGGGTAGGCCAAATAATCCTGACCAAAGTCCAAAATCCAAAAAGATGGGGGCCCAGGGTAAATGGTACCCACAATGACTGTCTGCTAGACGTATTCTTAAATCACTGGCGATGCCACAAAGATGAATATAAATATGTCAAGCAACCCAAGGAAAATACAATATTAATAAAACGTTCCTTCTCAATGTTGGAGGTGCCTTACGGCAAACTATGAGGGTACATTATCACAACTGTAGTCCACCCAAACACTCTGGAAATGAACTTTATGGTGACAGATGGCCCATCATGAGAAATGAACAAATATAAAAAAAGAAATTTTAAAAACAACTCTTAACCACAGACATTCTTCACAGTGCCTGCCACTCATTACCAGGACTAGCTGTGTTCTCGACAGTTATGATTCACAATGTTACTAATATTACACACAAACAATTTTCCGTGCCAACAAAATAACAAATTAACAGGACAGACACAAAAACTAAAAAGAAAAAGTGAAAACCGATGCCGCTCTGCAGGCACATCTGCCTCTTGCTGCCTTGATTTTATCACCAGCAAATTGAACCTCTCGCTCCCTGACAATGGCGAGTAAGAAAATCTGACCCTTCCCAATGAAGACTTCTTCTGTAAGGCTCCAGACCCCACAGGGACCTGTGATCTTCAACTTCTTTTGGATTTTGCCGTTTTTCACCCCAGGGTATAACAGCTAAGTCAGCTCCAGCGAGACTAGGTTCACAAACTCGCTCTGCCACACCTGTTGGACCCATCTCAACCCCCGTGGAGTGAGAAGTGGTCCACAAGCAAGCCCTCACATACCTTCTGGTCATTAACTGATTCTTCTTTCTCTCCTCTTACCCATTTGTCCTGGATCCAGGTCATGCAAAGTCCACACAGGCTTCTTGTATGTGAGAAACACTGTTTACTGCAAATGCAAGTGTATATATTCATTTCTGGTGTCATTTGAATGGTCTCAGTGTGACTGGCACAATGGTTTCTGTCTTAAAACAGTATTTCATATCATTACAAAGATATTGAAAATTATGGAAATCTGTCCTTATTGACAGGCTCTCCTCCCTTGGTGTACAAAGACATTTAATGAACCCTCTGTTAAAATTCCAATTCATTTTAAGTCTTGGAATGGTGTTGTTTATTGTTTCATGACCATTTCCTCATGGAAATAAGTTTGTTCAAGGGGTGGGCTATCACTTGGACTTCGATTCAAGGAAGTGTCTACTCAGGGGTATCCTCTGTCCCTGCATGGCACTGTGTGGTTAGCAAGAGGATCTCTGAATGCACAACACATCCAAGCTTGAGGTAGATGGGCTACTACAGCAGATGACCACCTGAAGTTCCCCTCCTGTAAACTAAGAACATGAAATTATACTACAGGAAGGATACACTGGGTACAGGTTCACAGAAAACTTGATTGGAAAAAAGTCACCTGATCTGATGAATCAGTTTCAGCTGAGCCATGTCGATGGTAGGATCAGAGTTTGGGATGAACAGGCTGACTCCGTGGGCCTAACCTACCTTGTTTCAACAGTTTAGCCTGGTAGTGGTGGTGGGGTGATGTGGGGAACGTTCTCTTCACACACATTGGGCCCCTTAACATCAACCAAGTATTCTATAGATGCCACATCCTATCTGCTGCTGACCATTACTACTATTTACCCATCTTCTAATAGCTACTTTCAGCAGGATAGTGTGCCATGTCACAAAGCACAGGTCATTTCAAACAGGTTTCACAAACCAGACAGTGAGTTAAGTGTATTTCAATGACCTCCCAGAGTCACAAAATCTGAACCCAACAGAGCAGCTATGAGACGAGAATGTGAAATTTGGAACATGGAACATGTGGCTGACAAATCTGGCGCTTGTCAGGAGTTTTTAAATGTACAAGGATCTTAAAGACAACAGCATAAAGGAGAACTTTTAGGTTTCTGTAATAACACCTAATGGTAAGTAAACTGTGTAAGTTTAAATAATTAGACAGCTCTCTGTCTCCAAGAGGGACATTTTTATTAATCATAAAGCCTTAACATTTGTGATGCATATTATTTATCTGAATCAAGAAGATGCAAAGAAAGAAAAATAAAAAAACTATAATCCAAAGATATTCCCTCAGTTCCCTCATGAATTTTGTTAGTTTCCTCCGATGCATGTGAGAGTCCAGTAAAAAATATGTATAAGTATGTATGGTGAAAGGTCATGTAACTCCTCCCACAGATGGGGTTATTTCAGGTCTCCCACAAGGTCTGATACCACCTTCTCAACCCAAACAAACCCACGAGGTGTTGGGCTCTGGTTTGATGAGTGATAATGAAGGGGGTGGGGAGGGGGGGTTATCATTTATCTATGTTAAATATCAAGATATTCACTGTACTGTCAGGGGAATTGTGTTTATGTTGGCATCATAGGAAGGGAAAAGTGGTCTGCTCAATGGCCAGCAAAAACACTTGTTAACTGATATAGTCAAGACAGTATAGAGAAAGAAAATGTAATAGACTTGTTCACTTGTTTCATCCTTCTTCTTTGCCCTCCAGGGCTCTCTGCTTTACTGTTCTAGAAATTTATTCATTGCTTTTCTGTCGACATGTTCATCTACTCACTTACTCGCTTTTCAGCCTTATAGTTTTCTCTTTTTGGAAGAAAGTTATTTTATTAGACTTTTTACAAGTACATGACATCTCTTTCTATGTTAAATACTCATTTGTGTAACTCACACTCAGCCATATCGCTGTTTAGTAGGCTTCCTCCATTAATGCGGCAATTGTTAATCAAATGGAGTCAGATTAAATAATTTTAATTCTACCTTTATACCCAAGGTCATTTTTTCACAAAAAATCCCATTGTACTATATGAATACTCAATGCCAATCCAAGTACATATGCATGAATAGGTGAAAAACTACTAAAATATAATTTGTATGGAAATTTCTGGTATTATACTGCTGCTAATTTAACTTAATGCTTTTAACCAAATAAAATGATTGTTTGACAAAACATTCTAAACCCATAATTCCGATTCAGAAAGTACAGATTGATTTTCAATAACCACATCAGTTGCAAGCAATAATATACAGAAGCAGTTTCCAAATATTTTGCTGCATTTACATTCTAAATCAATAAACAGACATGGTATAAAGTAGGCTATCAATAGCAGAGAGTATTTAATAACTCTCCATCTATATCCCGAACTAGCTTTGCTAACCAGGTGAACAGCAGTCTTTCCAGGATGCCCCAGAATGCACAGGAAATGAAACAAGATACATCCAGAAACTGATGCCTGCCCACTGCAAGGTACACACACAAAATAAGGACGATTTAGGGTCATCACTTGGTTCCCTGTCAACTGGTTACATTCATAAGTATCCATTGTCTATTCAACTGGCTCTCTGGAGAGTACAACAGCCAAAGCATTCAAAGCGAAATATCTGTCCCCTTTACAAACCTGCCTTAAGTACCTGTTACAAAGTTCATGTGTTTGAGCAGTTTATGGTTTTGCTGGAAAAAATACGTTAACACAGAAGACAATGGTCTGTATTATTTACAAAGAAAAGTCATACCAGTGTAGGCTTCGTGAGAAAAACACCAGCTTTTGCTGATCTTTCTCTATCTTGACCATTTCCAAGCAATTCCAGAAACATGCAGTTTATTTTAGAGGTTACTAAGCGAGGGAAAAGCGCTATCAGGAGAACCAGGCAAACTGAGCTCGACAGACCCATAAACTGACTGTCAGCATAAACTAACACCTCCACATAGCTGACAGATGTTATTAATATGTTTTTATATTTCTTTGGATATTTGCACTGTAAAACAAAAGCACATTTGGTAACGTTTGGACACTGTATTCAATTGTTAGAAGGGGCATTTCTATTTCCACAAATTTTTTTTTCATTCTGAGCCGGTCCCCACTGATTTGTACAATGTATCATCACTCATGCACCCAGCTTCCCGTACAAAAAAAAGGAGTCAGACTTATTGGCTGAGAGCACAGAAGAAGAAGTGATGCATATACGTGGTGTCATCTGCCACCTTTGAGTTGCTTACACATGCAATTAAATTATCTGCAGCGAAACTGTGGTGCATCGTTATTATACACACAGCTGGGAGGCTGAAATGGGTATGACTCAAACTATCCCTTATGTAACACAATTTTATGCAACTGGTTTAATTACACTATTAACTCTTCAGACTCTCAGATATGACAAAATCATTGCTTTCATCATTCATTCTTTAATTTTTATTAGGGAACGCTGTATCTGATGCATTTAACTAGATTGAATTCATTTTCAATACTTACTAACCCAGTTACAGGTAATTATAGATAGATTGATTAATTTGACAAAACCATGAGACAAATGGCTACAAAAAGGTTGTGAACAGAAAACAATTTTAATTGGTCACCATGTGGGAGAGACTGATTATTATTGCCCTGCCTTTCTTGCATTACACTAGTATTACCTGTTTGTCATTTGTGAGTATTTACTGCATTTAAGGTCAGAAGTGGGCTGACCAGTTTTAAAATAGTCCAACTAATGAAGAAAGGGACAGGACTTTGGTCACAGACCAGACAGAATAAATTTCTGGCGAACAGGGTCGGTGACTGGGATACAGCCCTCCTCACCTTCTGAGGAGGAATTAGGGATGCCACTTTATAGCTTTGACCCAAGGCAAGTGCTGAACCAGTGTCTTCTCAATGTCCTGTGGTGTTTACCCTCCTGAAAAACTTCTTGGGCAATCAACAACAAAAGGAGGAAGTACTCCTCACTAAACCTGGCCACACCTGTCCTTCACCAGCAAGCTACAGAGCTTTCTACACCCCAGCCTATATGCCAAAATTTATATTTGATGTGAGGTAACCAACCATCATTTGAAAGGACACTGGATTAAATCTGATCAAACCTTCAAGGAAGAGACTGGAAAGTGCATCATCCTTGAATCATTGCTGTGGTTATTTCCACGTAACATTGGAACCTGGGTAAAGGAACAAACCTGAATATGAACATGAAGAGAAGTCCAAAGTCAAGAGCATTTACTGCTTTCTATACACTACAGGGATTATTCAAATTCACTGTATTGCCTTTTGGGTTGCGTGGGGCACCTGTGACGTTCCAGTGCCTGATGGATCAGCTGCCACATGGCTTGGAGGATTGCTCACCAGCATGCCTGAATGACACAATTATTTGTAGTTGCTCCTTGCAGGACCACCTGCATTACCTGAGGAAAGTCCTCAAACAGGCAGGGCTGACTCACAATTCAGCAAAGGGTAAATAGGCAAAGGGAGAATTTCTTTATCTGTGGTAATTCCTGTAAAATTGAGACCACTGCTTGATAAGGTGGAGGCCATTGAGAACCGCCCACAACCCTGGACCAAAAAGAGGTGATGTCCTTCCTCGAGCTTGTGGAGTAGTATAGGAGATTCATCCCAGATTTTGCCAGCATTGCAGTGCCATTAATCAACCTGACAGCAAAGACTGGTAAAAAAACAGTGGTGTGGACTACAGCCTGTGAAGTGGCTTTTAACCCTCAAGGTATATCTGTTCTAATTCCCCATTCTGCAGTACCCAGACTACTGTAAAAGGTTCTTGGTCCAGGTGGATGCCATAGGCATTGGAACAGCGCTAGCACAAGGAGAACCAAAGCCTATTTTTTTCCTCAACTGTAAATTCATTCTATGGGAGACCAGGTATTCCACAATACAAAAAGAATACTTTGTCATAAAGTGGGCCTTGAGAGAGTCAGCATTATCTCTTTGAAAGACAGTTCAAAATAGAGACTGACCACAAGGCCCTCACATAGATTAAGGCCATAAAATGTATCAATGCCCAGATCACATGGTGGTACCTGGCTCTGCTGCTGGCAATGAACTGGTAAGCACGCATGTAGCAGAGGTTTCTATGAGTAACTATGAATGGCCTGGTGCTAATCTCACTAAACGCCACTAATCCTGCTAAACCTATCTGAACCTGAACCATCATATTTAACATGCATAACACATGGAGCCAATATTTACATACTTTGTGTGTGTACACATGAAGTAGTTCACAAACAGTGAACAGTGGTTAATGGTTTCGCAATTTAACTGTATACCCAAAATGCAAAGCACAACAGTTTGACCATTCTTGCATACTTCTTTTAATCATTATTTCATATTATGTAACAAGTTCCATTTCTGCATATGACATAAGTGGAGCACCAAAATACAAGCTACTGCAGGCTGGCTATGCAGTGCTAGTTTTATCTCCTATAAGTTTGGTGCAATCCATTTTGGCCAGGAGAATATTAGTGGAAAACTATATTAAATGAGCAGAAATTAAATACTTCTAGGTAACTGTATTAATATTGGTTTAACTGTGTATGATAGTTTTTTCTTTAATTCTATAATGTGCCCCCATATCAAAGTGGAATTTGGTATGTTCTAAAGGGTTTTAATGCCATTGGTCAGATGGAGTTAGTAAACTCCCCTCCCATAGCACTCTGGTTACTGCCTCTAATTAAATGGGGCAAACTAAGACTAGTTTGACCTCTCACCCTGAGGTAGAATGTGGAAGGGTCTTATTCTTGTTCTCTGTCTCAGCTAACACCTGCCTCAAGCCCATCCTGACAAGGATAAGTGGGTGGGAGGTTAGATGTGTCTGCCTTATTCTATATATTTATTTCGGACATTATAAGTACACACACTCAGTGACTAATTTATTAGGATCGCCTAGTTAATACTGAGTGGGGTCAAGTTTTGCCTCCAGAAGTACTTCAGGGGTAGACTAGTTGTGCTGAGCTTTTATTTTTGCACTTGTGACCATCTGGTTAGCTTTAAAAAGTCTGGCCATTCTCCTCTGACGTCTGTCTCATTATCAAGGTGTTTTCACCAACTAAACTGCTGATTGGTTATTTTTTGTGTGTATTGCACTAGTCTCTATAAATTCCTGACACTGTAGTGCATGAAAATCCCAGGAAGATGATGAAATCTGCACGGCTAGCACCGACAATCACACCACATTCAAAAATGCTGAGACCACAAATCTTAGCTACTCGAATGCTTAGCTAAGCAGTAGTTAAACCACTGGACCCAGTCTGTGTGCTGTATGGATTTGGGTGCAGCAACATGATTTGCTGTTTGGAATAGCATTGTCAACAACTGTTTATACTTGTTTTGTTGTGCTGGCTAATTAAGTCCGTATGAATAAAAGCACCTATTAGTGCAATCCTAAAGGAAGGTCACTGTAGGATGACAGTGTTGGCTGTCATAGAAGGGAGTGTTAGGTATACTGGGGTCTTCATGATGATTAGATGTTCATTTTTATCACTAGCCAAACTACAGGTTAGAAACCTGTAACCAATATCTCCTATTTTGCATGAATGGCTCTTTTTATTGTTTTTTTCTGTTATGCTGTATATTTTCATTCTTGTCTCACTGCAATGAACAATGATTCCCATATCATGGTTCTCTTTGGAATCTATAATAAAAGGATTTTCAAAATCACTTTACCTCTTTCAGTGGGTCGTTCAGCTCGCTTAAAATATTATCTTCATCAAAGATCTTGCCCTGATAGCGGTGCTCGTAGTAATCGTGAATCTTCTGACGCATGTCTGCTGGTAGTTTGTGGAAGGACATGTACTGCTCCACTTGCTTGTACTGTACAAGATAGAAATGACAAATCATTTAAAACTACGATGAACTGAATGACAATGCATTCCAGTAATATTACCTGCCTGAACTGGAATGCCTGGATGTGTAATTATCATGCAATATTCATATACAGTGTGATTATGTTGAGAGTCAGGCTACTACCACCCCTTATTGTAACAAAAACTTGGTTTATCAAAATCTCACTGAGCAGTAACTATACAATTGCCAAAAAAACCCCAAAAAACTGGGATCATAAAGTCCATAGTCTGAAATTTTATTATTTTTGTGGTGAGATGCTTTAACTGCACTGTCCATCATACCTCTCTGATAACAACTGATTTCGAGCGATAAAAATATCGGTTTAAGAAGAATTCTGAAAATGGGAGCAGCGTTTCTTGTAATTTAACTGTTGAGCATCTTCTGTAATGTAATCAAAGTGGGTTTTGTATCTGTCCATCCATCCGCCCCGACAAATGGCCTTAAAAATTTTCTTTGCCTTGCTAAGACTTTACACAGCACTGCACTATAGCAAGAATTCTTCTACGCTTCAACTGAGTTCAGACTAATTCTACACTAAACTTTGCCTTCAGTGACACATGCCATCCTTTAGCCTGATTCATTCTTTTCAAAAGAATGGCTTCCACTAACAGCAGGCGTAGCATTTTCACATTTAGCAGTAAGAACTGGAAAGGTGCTGGTCCCTGACTTTTCTGTAGGAGACAATAATGTCAGACACCTACTGTGGAATAATGTGTAGAATATAAACCCTCAGCTACAATCAGCAGGGGCCATAGCTCAAAGTCAGTGCCTTTATTGCAAGGGTTCGTCAGCTATTCCAAGTTTTTTTCTATTTCAATACATACATAAAAGAACATTATGGCATAAATGAAGGACCAAATGTAATTTCGAATATGCATGAATGCATATTAATTCAGCCTTTGAAAGTGCCTTGCTAAGATGCTGTCTTGCTCATTTACATATGGGACATATTTGAATTACTGTTGGCCCCAGCCTGAGCAGCTGTCAGGAATCAACCACGTGGTCAGAATGCATCTATGATGACTTCAGAGAGGCTTCTGCCACAGCTGTGGAGATGTTTTGGCGGAGGGGGTTAAGACTACAGATACTGCTGCTTTTCTGGCCTAGCTGATGCTGTGGAGTCGAAGGAAGTTCAGAAATGATCTTTGATCTTTCATAAAAGCCCATCTGATACATCATCTCTCATTCTAATGTAGGTTAATCAACTTTAACGTGTCAAAACAGCAGACAATCTCAACCTTTCTCTTACAGGGCTTCAGAACAGTATTTTTCTCAGTTCAGATTTTTATACCTAACTCAAAAGCAATAGACTGGCACCTAGTAACCAGGAAGTTACACAAAAATTCTTCTTGTCATTGTTATTCACCATATTGTATTAATGAACCTGTCCTGCCCAGTGTCGCCAGAGGAAGATAGGCCTCCCCCTTGAGTCTGGTTCCTCCCATGGTTTCTACCTCCGGAGGGAGTTTTTACTTACCCCTGTTGCCCTTGGCTTACTCTCTGGGGACCATGGGCCCTGAACTATGTATTGCACTTTGTCACAATGCTCCTTGTAAAAGGGGCTATATAAATTAAATTGAACTGAATTATCCTTTTTAAAGATCCAATTAAATGGGCCTCAATGTTAAGATAATGTATATGGGCAATGCTTGTAGCACTAGTTATATTACTCATTTGCCAAAACAGAAAAACATGCTTCCCAGAATCTATTTCACTTTAAGGAAAGGATCCTGGCTTTAATATTGTCTGTTAGTGATACCAGAGATTAATGAAAAATAACTGTTCCTAGATAATCCTGTAAGTAAAAAGCAACACAACAGATATGATTTGCATTGAATGCTTGGCATAGCTGGACATCTTTATAAGATCAAATAAGTTACACTGTAGATGAAGGAGCAATATGTCTGACGTGTATGGGCTGCGAGGTTTACCTTCTCTTGGTACTGCCTCCGAGAAGAGTCCAGGGACTGAATGAGGGCAGTGGCATGACCGACAAACATGGCATAGCAGGTGGCACCCACGATCATGCTCAACATGGTGATCCAGAGGTCAGACATGCTGACGGGGGCTCGGGCGCCATATCCAATGCAGAGCATGTGGCTCATCGCTTTAAAGAGGGCGTAGGAATATTGCTTTCCCCAGGAGTCATTCTGGAAGAGAGTCAGAGGTGGGGGGTGGGAAGTTAGTAAGTGCAATCTCAGAAGCCAGCCTCTTTGATGGATCACCGCATTGCCGAAAAACATCCTGCCAACATACCCTTCATGCCTGAGAGGTTTGTGAACGTGAAAGGAATATACTGGCTACAAGCCCTGTTAATAAAGATCTATTATTTCCATTTGTATTAGACAGCCAATTTATACTTTTCCACTGGACATGAGGTTTTTATAGTGAACAGAAACAAAACGGCTTGGGTGAATAGTGCTTGCATACAAAATTTTTTCATTTGAAATTTGTGGATCTTATTATATCTGCTATAAAATGAATTGTTTCCTGCAACCCTGAACAGGACAAGATGTTAGAAGATGGACAGATGGATGGATGGACAATTCAATATCTTCCTGTGTGAAACCATACATCAGCATATATGCCGCAATAAAATTTAACGTATGTTTTACAAAATGGAAAGAAACCACCTGAAAAATATGACAGGGCCTGCAAGCAGGGTCAAAAACATTCCAAGAATTTGACACATACACAAAAACACATATATTTTATTAATGTACAATATTGGGTTACCCAAGATTGTGCAAAAGCTGGCAGGTACTAAAGCCTATCAACATTTTTTTCCATAAGGGTGTCCCTTTCTCCCTAGCTAAATATCAAAATTAATATTAACAATAATGTCGGCGACAACAAAGTAAAATTTAGCAACGTATATTAGCCACCCCTTGCTCTTTGCCTGTGGAGATAGTGTCTTTTCTCTGGGTTTTTACAGGCTTTCTTTAGATACTCTGGTTCTCTCCCAGAGTCCAAAAACATGCAGTTAGTTGAATGAGTTTCAATAGTGTATCCTGTACAGGGTGTCTCCTGCATTGTGCCTGATGCTTCCAGGAAGGGTCTTCCACCCCCCTGCAATGTAAGCTGTATGGATATTATATGATATCCTATCAAATATCAATATTTGGGATTGATATAGCAAGCCTGGTCATTCTACTTCTGCCCCTAGAGTTTGGAGTTGCGATTTGACCTTTTCATCCAGGTAACTTGCATACTCATTGTCAGAAAATACAATAAAATAATTACTTGTCTTGTTTTAGCTTTACTAAAAGTTAATATTCTAAAAGAATTATCAAAACAATATTGTGTGACACAGGGGCGTAGATCGAGATGAATGGATAGGAGGGCTGAGTCTTTACTGGGGGGGGACGATGGCAAACTTTCCCGGGCAAATTTTTTTAAATACATGTTTATTTGGGGCCTAACAACACCCCTGGTGTAACATATCATTCTAAATACCAAACCATAACATCTAAGACATTTTAAGCAATAAACAAAATCCCTTTTGTTCTGTCAGTGATGATAAAGTTACATGTGCTATGTGTAAATTTTCATTTGTCAGGTAAAACTTGGATCAGTGCTGAAGCCAAGCTGATATTTTCTCTGCTACTTTAATTTAAAAATAGGAATATGAATGATCCATTTCCCTACTGCACCCAGCCATTCAGATTTACCTTCTCTATCCTGATACTGCTTCTGCATTTTTAGAAACACCCTAGACATCTTCTTTGTGATCTGTGCAACCAACCCATTGCAGTGCTTATCTACTTGAACTGGCACAGCTCCACCTCACAGAAGAAGAGCATAATACCATTTTACTAAAAGCCTTTGTGGTACAGGCACCATTCAGCTTGCTTTGACCATCATGGTATTTTACACAAACCTAAGGCATACAGCCGGAGCACACAAATTCCAGCCCATCCTGATCCTGACCTAAATATCCAGCTAGAATTCCGCTCCTTAACCTCCATGCTTGCTATTAAGCTGAAAACATATCAAGTGAATGATGTTTTCAAGTGAAAACAAATTTCAGGTGAAAAACGCAAAAAGCAACAACAGTATAACAAGCACTGTAGGCCCCCACCTGGACCAGCAGTGCTGTAGTACTAATCGAGATCTTCTTTACACTTTGGCCCCACCTCTTAATTGCTGATGTAATTATAGCTATGCGCCATCCCTTTCAAATGTTGCTTTGTGATGTTAAAATATAATTAATCTTCTTTAAATGAACTTTGTGTTTTGTGGTCAACTTGGGAGCTGAGTGATTGTCGAAGCTTTAGCAGACAACGCATTGTATTTTCAGAACATGCAGGATAACAAATCAAGGGTCTGATCTGACATTTTCCAGTGAAAAGCAGGGATTTGAACTGTTTTCATTTGGCTTCCAAGGTTATCTCTGTTCAGAGTATGAAGTTGAGAGTTTATTCTTTAAGGTCACCATAAATTCTACCATTAAAAAAGCATTACTGTGTCTGCTTGCTATCGTAAAGCAACACAAAATATGTCGGGGTCTATAAAAGGTATAGAAGTACCAAACACACATGAAAATCAGGTGGTTTTGAACATCTGCGAGAAAGGAAGCATTACATACAGTGTTTAGGGACATCTGCTTGTATGTCAGGTTTTGTGGTGAATATAATGGTTGATTTCAATATGTAAATGTAAGTTACTCTGGCTCACTAATAATCCAGGTAAACATTATTAAGCCAGTACCTACCTACCTACCTAAGCTAGCTAGCTAGCTAGCTTCTTCCCTCAGGCTGTCAGGTTCCTCAGTACCTTTCTGGATGGTCCTCTTTACCAACTGCAACATCCGTTCCTCCTCCCTGCCCTGTGTTTTTTTTTGTAAATTACTGTAAAATTTCTCTTTCTCCTTTTGTCTTATGTCATGTTTATGCTGCAGCCTTGGGAGGACAGTAATCTGCTGGACATTTGTATAAGAATTGCATAGCAATACAGTCCACTTGAACACAGGACCATATATTTACAACATATACATGAACAAGTGGAACCCTAGAGTGGAAACAGTACTTCAACATCCTGAAACCTGAAGTCTTATTTAAGCTTGTGATCCTTAACACATGAAATATCATTGGTACATCGACAGAAAATTATTTTTTAACAGACCTGAATTTAAAATTTACTAGCATTTACTGAAGAATTAGTAGTTATTGTTTATGGGATGATGCAGTCGAGGCTTCAAATGGTATAGATAGAAATGTAAAATCCATTCACAAGAGTTAGCTAATTTCGCAAACAAGCCTGGTGATGTAGCTACAGCTAGAGCTCCAACTAAAAACTGGTTATTCAGAGTTTTGGTGAGACTGGAGTCTTGAAAGCCCACTATGCAGAAGAACAGCCTGGTTAGGATTCCAGTCCATCACAGGGCACACATAAACAGACAGACACACACATACAAAGCATGGGCAATTTGGAGACACCACTCAACCTGACTTCATATTTTTGGACTGAGAATAGAAACTGGAGTACCTGAAGAAAATCTGGGAAGAACATGTGAAGTTCATACTGCCCCCCTCACTCCGACAGCGTGAGATAACACAGTTTGACCCACTGCAATATGTAACCGCATTGTCCCTGATTCCCTGTGAGTCAGGGTCATGGGTTTGAGGCTGAGTGCTAAATAAAATGCCACTTAAATAACATCCTACTGAAATATTAATTTAACAGCATAAAGAGGCAAAGGACTACTTGCGATGGCTGCGTCTGAACTTGTTCAAAGATACTTAATATAAATATTTCTATCGAGAGATATCTGAAACAGAACAAAATGGAAAAATTTGTGAGGAACAACACGTCTTTTTGAACTCCCTAATTCTGTCTGCTCTGTATATAAGCAGTGACCTTGGATCCCTTTAAGCATGGTATTTCACATCAAGGAGAACTGCCAAGGTTCTACTTCTGTAGCTTCTCTGTCAGAGCTCCCATTAAGTGAGAGGTTCTCATGGACCTTCTGATCCCAAATTCCATCCTGTCCCCTCTGCCTCTCTTCATACCTTTCTATCCGAGAATTAAATCACACGTCACACAAGGTCCACACAGAATTCAAGTGGTGTACATACATGTGTTCGGTCTCATTTGAATGATCTCAGTCTGACTGGTACAACACTCTGTGTCTAAAAACGAACCTTGACTCCTCACAGTTAATTTTCCACCTGGCCATCTGACTGTTTATAAGTGATAAGCTGCTGGAAGATGGCTGACTGGATGTTAATCGTTACGTTGTTAAATCCCTCGGAAACAAGTTTTCTTTACCCTTGGTTTTCAATCAGGTTCTTCCTTGGTATGGTATTTAAGCGTAGCCCACAAGATAGCCAGGGAACCACCGTGTAGCCAAACCTCACCGTGTAGCCAACATGGTCTAGTGTATTTCAGCATCTGTATTCAGATTGCTCTCATACTTGTTATGTAGTACATGTGTCTTCAGGTCGGTATCTATGAATCTGACTCTTTGTATTGTTTGGCATGTTTAGTTCTCCTATGAACTCAAGCGGCCACTCTGCTTCCAATTATATCTGATGTCTTATTTCTGCCCAGCAGGTAAATTCTGATGTATTCTCATTTTTCTGAAATTACATCTCTAGTAGATTCCTGGGAAGTAACACACTGCAATTCCTGACCTGGATTAGTATACACTGGAGCACTGGTATAAGAGCATGCAGCATTACAATATATTGATTCCAGCTTTCTGAATAATCACTTCGCTCAATTAAACTGAAGGTGAGTGGGTACGTAATATAGACTGTCCTGCAGGCTCTGAGTTAATCAGACATATTGAAGCACAACAGTCAGTGAGCTGAATTAATCAAACGTGTTGACAGGTACCTTCGCAGTAGAGGCAACTGCTCTAAGACTACAAGGGAAGCTCTGCCTCCTCTAAAATGTCATGAAAAAAATTTCTCAAAAATGTACTGTTGTATTTACATTGCTATTACAAAGAGCTTTCTAAAACATGTTGAACTTCATGGCTAGTTCATTCAGAATCAGCAATAATTTTCTGAAGGTTGTCTAATGTGATTTTTTTTTTTCCCCATACATTCCCGTGGCAGCATGATGCATTAAAACCTATTGGATCTCAGCTTCCCTGGACTTCAATGGCACTTCAGAATATGCTTTGTTTTCAGCGCAGCAAACCTAGACATTTATTGGACAAATGCTTCAAAACGTCATTTCCAGGGAAGCTCAGCTTCTCTGGGAGTAAATGGGGCAGTGGGCTGGCCAGGACGCTGGGCTGCTGCATGATGATTGGAGAAACTGTGGGGGGGTGGGACCTCTTTCTGATTGACAGTGGTCCCATGCAGATTTTTGGCAAGTCATTTTGTGAGACAAGCTGCTACTCATAGTCTTCTTTGCTAGTGATACAGCCCAGTATTTTCATTTGTACATATCCTACCGTAAATATAAGCATAAATATAACATTCTTGAGTTTGCTCCTTGTTTCAGGTGAGTAAAATTTGCTCATTTATTTCAAACTAGGTCGCAGGGGGCAATAATTGACTCATTTTATGATGTAGGTCTAAAATGAGCTTCCCCTGTTTAAAAGACCACCAGCCGCCACTGCTTTGCAGCCTCTGAGTCAAGTTGGGCAGACCCAGTGAGATATGCCATGCACAGAGCTGAATTGATCAAACATGCTGACAAGTTCCTTGCAACTTCTAAGTTGAGTCAATCAGACACACTGAGCCAGGGTCAGTTCCTGAGCCAAATTCATCACATACATTCCCAGGGCTCATTGCAGCCTCTGAGTTGAATCAGGCAGACATACTGAGACACACCGCTCCCAAAGCCGAACCGATAAAGCACAGTGACAAGTACCTTGCAGTCTCTGAGCTGCAATCACACATACTGACTGGATGTCATTTGCTGAACTGAAGAAACCAAACATGCTGCCATTATGTCAGTCTGAATCTATGCTGCAGTTCCTGAACTGAGATCAAACTGGTTTCATATTATGTCCATGGACATTACTAAATCAGCTGGAGGTAAGTCCTGTGCAGCATCGTGGGCTGAAATGAACATCCAGAAATAATTATGGTAATACTAAGTGTAGGAGCCTAAATACGCTTAATTGGCCATTGTCGAGTGTATTCTTAATTCTTTATCACCTTGGTGACGTAATGGGTAATCTGTAGATTAATATTGTTGCATTCCTACACTAAGTTAGACAGTGATCATGGCTAAATATCCTAAAAAACAAACTTTTCTGCAAACAGATTTAATATGGTTTACAAAGCATTTGGCAAAAGCACAAGAAGAGACCTATACACATATAATACCTTTGGCTGCCAAATTTGATTCCATCGTTGGGCCAGTGGGTGGTGTTTCCTTACAGCTGAGTAAGATTATTTGCATGATATCAGATTGTGCTGATATATCAAGCCCAGAGATTGTTACAAAGACGCACCTAACACTGCACCGTACTTCACTCATCACACTCATTTTCTCTGTTTAATTTAAAAATAAATGACTAGACAGCACTGACGCAGATACCTCAAGTGAGATCATACATTCGTCTGTTGCACATTTCCAAGCATAACACTCTAGTGCATTCATGGCAATCTGTGGTGACTTCAGTCACACCTCTCTCCGCAATACACTAAACAGCTTTGAACAAAATGTAAAGGACAACACAGGGGAAGACAGGACCTTGGACTTGTTCTGTGCTAATTTGAAGGATGCACACAGCTGCATTGCCATTGTCCCCTTGATCAGTCAAGCTTGAACACCTGATCACCCAATATAAGCTCCTTTTTAAATGCTAGTTCTCTACCACTACATATCAGCACGAGTCACAGCTAAATTGGTCCGAAGTTAGTGATTAGGACTTTGGGGCTATGCAAGGAGGACACTGGTGAGACTGCTCACCATTTGCATCAAGTTCTGTGTGTACCTATTTATTCCCATTGTGTCCAAAATAACATGCTAATTTGAAGCAGGATGGGAGTATAGGAAGAGGACTCGATGTAAGCTGGAGGAATACGAGCATGGAGGAGGACTGGGAAGGGGTTATCACTGGATATGACAAGCTGAGACCCAGGAGAGGGCAAATGAGTAAGATATGGGGCCCTATTTTGTACTGGTGAAAAGCGCAACGCAAAGTGGTTTTGCTCATTTCATACCAGCACATTACTCATTTTCATGCCAAACATGCGTGTTTTCCATGTGTAGGAGTGGTGTTTTTTAAATGAGGTGTGGCTGGGCGCAATGTTGGCGCCTTGCTATTTTAAGGCAGTGAAATGACATTGTGCTTTTGACCAACAAAAACTAAACTGATCTAAAGTCAGTGGCGTATTATTAAACAATATTTAGGGGGTACGTTTTAGAAATGTGCGGGTGCACGCCACTCGTTACAGACACAGATACGTGCTCAAAGTGTACTAATAGTTTTTTATTATTTTATTTCATTCATATACGTTTTATTATAGAATACAACTTATGGAGAGAAATTTGTCTCAGAATGATTCATTTTAAGTCAAATTTCTCTCCATATTCCCACGCCTGCTTCACCTCGACAGGCGTAGGTGGAACAGTGGTGCTCCCGTAAGGAGCAAGCCTGTTTCCTCAGTCGAAAACTGATCCAGTTTGCCAGGTAAACACGCCATTATAATAGCAATCTGCCATAGCTTATGCGCCCCTGCCTTTTAAAGGTGAGGTGACGTGCCATTCTGACTGGTTTATTGCATGCTTCGCCCAAAACACACCTCTGAAAATTAAGAGCGTTAGGACAATCTTTATGTGCCTTGCGCTGGCGCGAAGTCTGTTTTTTCCACTGTCAAAATAGCAAAGTGGATTTGGACATGCTCATAAATGTTACTTGCGCCTTGCACTTTACACTTTGCGTTACATTGTCAAAATAGAGCTCCTGGCCTTTAATTAACTTGTCACAAGCATCCTCAGCCCCACAGCAGCTCACAGGATCACAGCTATCGTGGTCAATTCTCCAGAAGATTCTACTTTGATCTTCCTTGGTCAGCCTCCACCTCCATCCAAGGTTTGTTCAACTCTTCTATTCAGTTTAGAAGAATGGACTGACACAAATGGATAACGTACCTGGGAGACACTCTACAACATGTTTAACCTGTCCTTACAAGTACAGAAGGTCGCCTTGGAAAAATATTAAGCATCATTCCTGTGCACAAGAAGGGCTACTTAATTTCTGCTAATGACTACAGACCTGTGGTGCTGACATCCCAAAAAATTTGGAAATTTGAGGGAAGTCCTCTACAATCTTGGACCACTTGTGACAGATGTAAAATTAAGAGTCGTGTATTACACTTGTTATTTACTGACACTTTCTTTGTTTTCATGTGATAAATATGACTGTTTAGTTTCATAATATCATCATTTTTTTTGGTTATATTTCACCAATAGTATTGGAATAAATTCCTGAAAATGTATGAACAGTTTTATCATTACTTGTCTAGTAATACAAAGTCCTTGGACCTTTTTCCACAGTTTTCAAAGGGGAGGTAAACTGTCCAACTACATAAATTAAGATGGACCTAAGTTATTCCCTCAATAATTGAGGAATTACAACTTCTAAGCAAACCACATTTTCACAGATTTTCCCTCAAGTTGGGAATCAGATTGATGCACCATCAATTTCCTCAAGATCAATGAAACCTAACCTAAGACTTTTACTGTATAACTTAATTTGTCTATATTTAGTCACAAGGATATAGGAAACAAACATTAAATTAAGTAAGGTGAGAGTGAGAGGTATTAATTACTTAATCTCAAAATTATTTTTCCAAGTGAAGATAAATGTCGCAGCATGAATCTTTAAACCTTAAAAAAAGTTAAGGAATTCTATGATCTCATACCTCCCATGTTGTGGGTTGAAATCCGAGTAAACAAAGGAGCATATATGGGCTTTTCAAGTTTCTCCCATGTTCCCAGTCATTCCATAAATTATTATTCCAAAAATTTAAATAAAGACAGAGGAGCCACCTTCACTTGATGCACTTAATAAGGAACGGGTAGGAAAGAACACTAAATTAAACATAATAACAGTAATAATAATAATAATAATAACTTTTCTCCATTGGTCTATGTATTATTAAAGGTACATTAAAGCAGTATCACTGTAAGAAACTTTGCTGAAAATGTTGAATTATATGAATATTTGAAAGGTATGCTGTTTAAGTTGTAAAAGGTAAATGTTTTTTGCCTTTCAGAAAATTGAAGATTTGGAGAAAAAGTGAAAGTTTTGAGTAAGTGCCTCAAGTATCTGGATTACAGATGTGCAGAAAATACCATGTTGATCTGAGCAGCTAATATGAGAAAAAAATGCTGGCTGCTTGCTATTTCAATCTGGTTAAATATGAGCGGTAAAGCTGTCCTGCAATGGGGTGAAATCGGGTGAGAAACAAAGGTCTCTTTGTATTACCTTTCCCGGCTCCTTTGTTCTTTGCGCCCGTTGCGATAATTTCCCTTCATTGTCCATCTGTCTTTAGTATTTATCCCAGTGCAGCGCTTCAGTTAAATCCATCTCAGTCCCATCACCAAATAAAGTCCTTATTACCTCCCTTGCTCATGTCATGCTGTTCTGACCACCATCTACCACCTGGTCTTAAAGTATGCTTTAAACAAATGGTGGGGATCTATACGGAATTACATCATGTTTTAATTAATATATTTAGTTTCATTGTCTATCTGCTAACAAAGACAAAAATATTAACTGAGTTTTAAAATGCATATAAAACGACAAATCTATGTATACACAAGGTAAAACAGACTCATGAACATCACTTATTTCCAAAATTTTACTTAGAATTTTTGCAAGCTATCATACCAGACTTGTTGGTATGCTTCATAAAAATAAGACGTACTAGGACATACATAACAGAACTGTAAAATGTGAAGCAGGTGGGGAAAAAAACAAACAAACACCATGAAAAATGTACAATACTTACAACCATACCATTTAGTGACACCCAGCAATCAGGGGGGAAATCTTGAAGAAGCGGCACCAGGAACTGGAGACAACCGTCCCAGTGGCAAAGCAGGAGCATCATTCCAATGAGATTAAAGATTCTTACCACAGCGCTTGCCAAATCGTAGGTCATATGGAAAATCTGGTAAGACAAACACAGAAACCAAGGAAGGAAAAATTTATTTTGTTTATATTTAAACATTTTATACTGTAAAATCATGAAGTGTTAAAGGCACTCTAGAGAAAATAAAAGGATATGTATATATAAAGTACATTATTTCACATTATTTTAAGTTTAATTGATAACCACAACAAAATGCAGAACACAAATCTTTAGCACCACTTTACTAACTAGAGAGGGCATTTCCTGGAGAAAATGTGTGTGATTGCAGGTTGCACTAGCTATGGAAGAATGGAGGGATGAATGAAAGAATAGAAGGATGAGGGATGAGTGCCATCAGTATGAAAGCAGTTAAGTGCTGTGCTTTTGCTGCAAAATACATTTACCAAGTTTCATGAATCTTGTAAGATGTCTATGAAATTCCTATAGTATGAGGATGGAAGGATAAAAAAGAAAGAAAGAAGTGATAGAGGTA
Source organism: Gymnarchus niloticus (assembly GCA_009936485.2). Taxonomy (NCBI): domain Eukaryota; kingdom Metazoa; phylum Chordata; class Actinopteri; order Osteoglossiformes; family Gymnarchidae; genus Gymnarchus; species Gymnarchus niloticus. The sequence continues at coordinate 12,917,958 of JAACJT020000095.1, read as the reverse complement.
TATAAAGAGGTAGAGGGTTTTGTAGTATTGCCCAGAACATGTGTAGTAAGTTTGGAGGTATTATTTCGAAAATTGACCATGTGGGAGCAGTTTGAAGAATTTCCCATTCAAAGTCTATGGGAAAAATGGATGGAAAGAGGGATAAACAGTTTTTGCGCAAGAAACATCGTTCCAACTGTAAAATGTTTGGCCCATTGAGGAGAAGGGTGCTTGTAGTATTCTTTTTGATATTCCACCCACATCCCTCTTTTTTTCTCCCTCATCCCTCACCCATCTATTCTTATATTCATCCCTCCATCCTTCCAAAGCTAATGCAACCAGCAATCATGCGCATTTTCTCCAGGAAATGCCTTCTCTGGTTTTCGGTCTTTTTTTCCACATTATTTTTATGACACATTACCCATATGGCTTGTACAGCTACCAACACAGGAAAAAAGAATAATTAGGTCTATTCAGTACTACTTCACTATGTACTTACAGTACATTATTGTGACTGCACTTTCCTCAGTGTTAAATACAGACATAATTGATTCATAATTCTATGTTATTAAGCATAATCTCACTGGAAAGTATAAACTTTTTAAACTCAGTTCAGTTCAGAATGGAAACAGATGCATCCAATACTGTTAAACAGCATTGCTTTTGGTTTACAAGTTTATTTATCATTATAATTATAATAATTACAAGTCAAATCCAGTGATAACATTGGTTTCAATTTTCCAAAACAACTAAGTTATTTATAATTTTAGTGGCTTCTCATCACACGTTTGTAGTTTAACCATCCTCTCTGCAACATTTATCGTTTACAACCATTTAGAGACCCACTTTGAAAAGACTGTAAAAACTCTAGTAAAATGACATGCATATCCATAATAATCATGTTAATTGCACATATTTAGCACATTTAAATTTAAATTTTAAATTTTACTTTATTTAATCTGAATCTGGATTTTTTACAATCATTGAAATTTTCAAATGCTATGCTCAAGTTTGTATACAATATTCAAAAACTATCTGCAGCATGAAATAAAATTAATCTCAAGTTATGACCAGGGTTATTTTTTTAAATTCTGGGTATATAATGATGAAGGCATGTAGTGAACTAATGTTATGAAAATAATTTAAATCTCATCATGAAAATGTAAATGTATTTTTCCTGGATAAGTACAAAGCACATAAATATATATGTATGCAGTTAGTGGAGCGGTATGGGCATGATACACGTAAAACAATATCAATCATTTTTTAATGTTGTTCCAGGTGTGACTTGACTTAAAAGGTTCATTAGTAGGTATTACAAAGGCATCTCAGGTCTTAAAAGAGGCTGAACGAAGCATTTGTAAGCATGACAGTGCATTTTCTATTTCATCTGCATCCAGTCCAAATCTGTATTCACTTAACGTAAAATAATTTTCTGCTCGTGTCAAACCTAAGAATGGTATACTGCAATAGCAAAAAGGTAAATACATAAACCATTATTGTTATATACTTTGATGAATTCATATTTCTTTAGCATTTTTATTCACATGGACTGTCTGGAAGATCTTAAAAACAATCCTTAGTGAGAGTATAGGGCAAAATCTGTAAATCATAGGAAATGTGCAGTACTGTTTATCTTCTGTATCATCTGCCAAATTTGTGGTGTCCCTTGGAGTCTGAAGCGTATTTTGGGTTGTTAAGATTTCTCTCTGTGTAAATTAACAGTGCCGTGATACAGTAGTAACTTTCTCTTTGCCCCATTACTATATTGTCTCTATAAACAGATTTACAACAAATAATGGCTTATAATACTTCAAGAACTAATCAGAAATGCCATATAAATATGACACATACTCTCATGATTCCAATGAAATTTTATTACATACCTCCCTCTGACAAATACGTATTCTACATAACCCTGAATATTCCGGACTGGTCAGTTATATAAGAGAAATCCAAAATGCATAAGAAGTGTACAGTGGTGGAAATCAAGAATCACAGGCGCAGTATGGAGGACAAAAACAGCCAGGGATGAATCTGCCCATAATCAGTTCTCCCAATTATGCCTGAATTAATTATTTAATGATTAGTAATAATTATTTTCTCATTTTTTTCAACCTAACCATTTTTTGCAATAATATGGCAATGACTAACACACCAATGGTACGAGCTGAGGAGCAGCAGACGGCGAGCAGTGTAGATAGGACTTCCAGCTCCATTAATCTATGGGGAGATATAGTGCAGGACGTCTAAAATTAGCAGCTGGCTCAAAGGACAGCTATTTCAGTGTACCCTAACTGGATGCCTCCTATTCCTCTTCAGTGTACTGCACGTATCGAGGTTTTGCAATACCTTATAGAAAGCACATAAAAGCATGTTTCCTTCATATTTTTGTAATATGGAAAGTTTTTCTCCGCCCCATTAGAACTGCTAACATTTTACAGCATTGCAGCTTTCCTGTTTATTCCTAAGCATAGGGGTAGTCATATACAGTACAGTATGTGTGCAGTACAGAGCAGAGGAATTGGTCTTTTGTATTCAGATCAATTTTACTACTTCTTACCGCGGGCTGCACGTTTTTGTTTTTATCTTATTTGTCACATCTGTAGGTTTATTTGAATACATAATAATAACATTTCATTAGGTGGATATAACATTATTATGTACAAGAAGTCCCCATCAAGACAGATATTTTGTGGTGGGTTGGTCAAATATACTTGTGTGTTTAATTCTCTCTTGATCCGAATGCAAGTACAATACTATTGACTATCTGACTAACTATGTTAAAATGTACATATATGCCATGGAGAATGGCCTGGTGGTCACACTATATTTCCCTCCTGCCTCCATGGCTGAGGGTTCAGTTCCAGCTTTTGCTCTGTGTGTGGCTTTCTACAGTATGTTAAAATGTACATATCTGCTATGGAGAATGGCCTGGTGGCTCCTGGGTCACACTACATTTCTCTCCCGTCTACATAGCTGAGGGTTTGATTCCTGCTTTTGCTCCGTGTGCAACTTTCGCATGTTGCCCCTGTTTTGCACGCTGTGGCTTCCTCCCCAAGCCGAAAGGAATGCAGTTACACTAATTGGTGTCTCTATATTAGTTGTACCATATGTGTGAATATGTACATGCCCTACGATGACACTGCACTAACATCCCATCCAGGGTATACCCCTGCCACGTGCCCAATACTGCCTGGGATATGTTCCAGGCCCCCCTGTGACCCTGACCTGGATAAGCAGTAGGATGATGGGTGGATTTTTGTAATGGCAGTTACCCTGAACACATCCACATGCCTGAAAGACTTAGACTTACCTTTATCCTCATTCTATATAACATCTGTCAAAAGATCTAGTTGATATGTCTGCACTAAATATAAAGTTGACGCTTTATTCATAATATTAATATAAATATACGTAAATAATGTACAAAGCATATCAATATACATGTAAGCATTCACAATGCTTGATTTCACATTTATTAAAGATATGTCATTTTTGCCTTCAAAAATTAGAAATATTTGTCAAATTTTGAGTAATAATACGAGTAATAGGTAAGGTTATATAACTCATTCTGAAGAAACAATAAAATATGCAAAAGACAGATTGTTTCATTGAATTGAAAACATATTGTTATCATTGTAGCTATTGTTGTTATTTGCTTATCTCACACTTTTATGAAAAATAATGTATAATGACATGCATTTATACTTAAGTTAACAAAGCAGGCAACCACTATGGACATTCGATAATGTTTAAACCATCTAGTTTTCATTACTTTAAAATGACCTGACTGATCCCATTCCAACATCAGACATAATGAAACATATTAATAAAAATTGAAAATTGTGAACCCAATACTCTATATAGTCATTTCTTTTTTTTTTTAGCTCACCACCAAAAACCTCACATCTTCAAACAACTTTGAGGAAAATTCTTAACAATCATACAGTTTAATATAAATCCAAATTATAACCTGACTTATATCACACTTGGCATAACAAGATTTACGATCAGCCGATGTTTTACATTAATTTAACAGACAAAGTTTTGTGTAAGCAAAATGGTAATGATTATACCCAATCAAGTGAAGAGAAGGGCGGAATTACCAACTGACTGCCACTTGATAGTTAGTTGGATTTACAGCGGCACATGGAGAGTAGGTCAGAAGGACCAAGAAGACCAAGATGAGCAGTCAGGGTTTCCTGGGAATTTCTGGCTGAAACGTCCATGAGAATTGAATTCAGTGCATATCACTGGAAAAACTTCCCGCATGCTGAGTGAGACCAGGCCACAATTTGTTGCTACAGATTCAAAGAGACAGTTGGTGCCTGCTATGGCAGTAACACTTGGACCTGCTGCTGGACAACAGTGGTGAAGAAAGCTGTCAAGATGAAGAAGGAGGCCTTCAGAACATCAAATGCACAGGAGTTTCCTGGGACAGCTGAAGGGTACCAACAGACCAAAAGGGCCAAAAGGTAAAAGCTCATATATTGGGGGAGTTTAGAGAAGCCACCGAGAAACTATTGGGAAACTGTTCCATGCTTCAGAAGGGCTTTGGCAGTAAAAGGGAAGTGTTGATATTCTTTAAGGAAATCCTTAACCCAGTGGATATGCCCTACAAAGAACTTGCACTTGCAAAGAACTACCCACCGGCCCAACGACAAAATCCAACTGGGCAGCTGAGGCACCGAAAATCTTTCCATATGCTTCTGAGAAACACTGTAACTCAAATTAAATCTCACTCCAACATATCTTAATTTAGGGATACGTGTAGAACACTTTAGCATTGATCTCTAGTTCACTTAGAGTTGTTTCGGATATTCCTAGACTTACTCTTATTCCCACCCTTACTCTTGGCTACACTTTCATTCCGCACAATTATGTCACATAGGATTTGCTTTTGGCTGACTAAATGACATCCATGGATACAACGTGAAACCAGTCTGATCTTAGTTCTGGGGCTGCAGTACATCTACAAACTGACACAATATCAGCATGTCTTTTTCATCTAACTCAAGGACTGTTCAGGATGTCTTATTGATTCAACTCAGTTACTGTCAGCCTGTTTGACCAATTCAGCTCGGGGACAAATCATTTCTATATGTCTGACTGGCCATCACAATGCCTGACCTGAATCCCATTGAAATTTTGTAGATTAAACTGAAAAACCTTGTCCAACCAAGAAGGCCCATAAACCTAACAACTTACAGCAGTACTGAAAGGAGCAATGGGCAAAAAATCCAGCAACACATTGTGAAAAGCTTGTGAAATGCTACATAAAAGGCTGGGGATACAAACAAAAAATATGAAAAAAACGTGGTGTTCACTGTGGGGACCACTGCATCTTGCACAGGTGGGAAGCGAGAACTTCGGTGTACACTATTTCTTTTGGCTGGGACCACCTGCTCACTTCAATTGGTCAAAACATGTTGCATAGTTGGTTGTCCAACCCAATCACAGTTTTGCAACAGAAATGAATGAACATCAGAGAAAGCTGGCGGAGCTCGTTCTTAGATATTTGCATCTATGTGACAGGTCATGAAGAGACTTTAAAGACAATAAATTCATTCAAATGTTTTTATTTTTGTGTCAAAAACTTTTTTATTGCTGCCTATATTGGCTAAGACTATCTCTAAAAGAGATATAAAATTTTGATGGGACTAACCTGGTAAAACAAAGGTATAATAATAATAAAATAAAAAATCACCAGTAAACCTGGAGTAAAACACTCAAAATAACTGTTCACCTTTGTACATTGGTCGGGTGAATTACACAATGTCTTTTTGCAACTTTTCAAGTATGTTGCTGATTACCTCAGAAGACGTGTTTGGCAGTTTCAACTTCGGCTAGTTCAGACATCCTTTTAAGTATACCCCCAGTCTAAGCATTTCATTCAACTTAAGCAATTAATGCCTCCAAACAGTAATTAAGTGTTTGTAAACTTCTGACCCACTGAAAATCTGATATGGTAAATAAAGGCTGACATAAATCTGCCTCTTGGCTGGAAATAAAGTAGATACTCCTATTGATTTCACACAGGAACTGTATAGCAACATAATATGTGTGGATAAGTATTAAATTTGGAAGTTTTTAGCCGAGATGTATGGTCTCAGCTGTATGTGTGCTAATTGCAGGGGATACACTTAGTATTTCTACTTGACAGAGCGGAATGCAGAGGACAGGAGGAGATGGAGAAGGTTGATCAGCTGTGGTGACCCCTGATGGGAGCAGCCAAAAGTGAATGATGATGATGATGATGACACTTAGTATTTGTACTATTTTGCCTACAGAATGTCTCCCTAACCATTTACCCCTCCTAAAATTTTCAACCAAGTGTTAGGTGTTCCCAGTGACCAGATGTTACAATTGTTGTTCTCCTCAGGACATAGCAATAAATCAATGAACAGCCAGATTCAAAGACTAATAACAGGCTGGATGCTGTTGGGGTAACATACACTATATGGACAAAAGTATTGGGACACATGCCTGTGCAATATCTCGTTCCAAACTGAGGGTATAAATCAGAAGCTGGTACTCCTCTGCCTCCACTCTTTGGGAAAGCTTTATGCTAGATATTTGAATAGAAGTTTCCACGTGTTTGTACTGAGACATCAGTTAATGGGGGGGTTCACGTACTTTTGCACTTGGGTAATTAAGCCATACTCATTGCTGAGACAGGTGTATAATTAATCACAGAGCCATGGAATCTCCAGTAACAAACACTGGTGGCAGAATAGGTCATACGGAAGATATTAGTGACTTTCAACATGGCAACATTACAAGACGCCACCTTCCCAACAAGTCAGAATCAAATTTCTGTTTTGGTTAACTGCAAGTACAGGTAATTGTGATGTGGAAACTTCTATAAACAACAAGAGTTCAGTTGTGATGTGTTTGATTCCATTGTTTCAGACGTAAGCAATGAACCAGACCAGAGGCGCTCTCTTTGGGAGGAAGAAGTTTATTTCCAGGTGATGTTCTCTGGGCAGTAGAGATGTTGTTATGCACAGGGCAGGAACCAGAAGTTGGTGATGAGCGACTTGGTTGCTTGATCATCCTACCTTATGGCAGCCTGATCGCTCGGTCTTTGTTAGCTGATTTCCACTGAGCAGCAGCTTGCCTTTTGGTCTCAATAGGGAGTGAGGGCAGGGTGGTTTTCTAATTACCATTACTATTACAGAAGGCCCCATAAGCTAAGATTTTTGTGTTATAAAGTAATAGAACAACCAGTAATATAACATATTATAACAAGGTAATGTAGCAAAATCCTACAGATGTCATAGGCCATACAAACAGAAAGGGACCCGGTGACCCAACATCAATACCCAACCTCACTGATGCTGTTATGGATGAATGGCACCAAATCCCACCAACGATATTCAGACATCTAACTTAAAGCCTTTCCCAAAGGGTGGAGGCAAAGGAGGAACAACTTCTTATATATACCCTTGGTTTTGGAATGAGATGTTGCACAGGTAGGTGTCCCAAAACGTTTGTCCATATAGTGTATGTATTGTATAAAATTTTAATGGTAGGTTAAACTGCACACCGTATTGCTTATGGACTACAATTCAAATAATCCATTTTGTAACCCATAAATGCTGCATACTTAATTAAATGCGCACAACAAAAATTTGTGTAGCTTTGCTAATTCCACAAACGGCTTTATATGGCCAAAAAAATATATTTGTGGATTGATTAGTGTCTGTTTTTCACTTGTCCTTCCTCTGACTGTCTGTCAAGACTGTTTACCTTGATCAGGAACATCACAGTGATAAATTAACTGTTCTCTTTGGCCAGCATCAGCATCACATTTCAGTAATAAGGATTTTGCCAGTGAATTTTCCTCGTCTTAAGTGAAGGCTCCTTGTTCTCTCATCACCCTGAACCTCCAGGCTCTGGATCTATTTTTGTCTTGTGAGTGTGATAACCTAGACACTTCTGTTCTTCTCTAATCTCTGTGTTTCTTTTTGAGGCACATCCATAAAACCGTGTTGAGCTCTGCGGCTCGTTCATGGCGTTGTCTGCTGTGTAAAACCACAAAGAAAACAGCTGAATTTCAAAATAAAATGTTGACCTCTTCATTTATTTCAAATGAAATGGTTGAATCTAATTCTTTGTGCGTCCGTGCATGTGGGTGTGTGTATACATCTGAAATTAAAAATTATGCCACTGCCTTTCAGATTACATTGGGAATTAAAAGGATGTTAGGAATTATAATGTTATACTTTTTGTGCAAAGCCATATGAAATGAACTGGGTAAACTGTAAAACAGGCAATAGAAAAGTAACAACAACAGCAATAATAATAATAATACGGAATATATATTTCACATTTTCTAAAAAAAGGCCTTATGCTCGCCACAGTAGCAGAGCTGCTTGCCCATCCATTACTGGATCAGTGCTTTGCTGTGATTGATGGAGTTATGAAAAGCAGCAGACAGATGACACAGAGAACCCTAATGCCAGTTCGAGCTGCTTGGTCATGCCACCCAGCACAGAAGGCTGAGAGGCCATCCACCACTGCTAATTATAGCTGCAGAAATTACCACACTTAAAAAATTTAAAAGGGGGGCACTAAATTGTAGTGTCAGCTGGGTGATCAAGCAAAAATTCAGTCACCTCCACCTCATTTATGGAATGGACGTCTCCTTTACTCAACATTTCATTCCAACGCAATGTAGTTATCTTTCTTGAAACGAAAAAAAGCTAAGTCTTAAACTCGCTGAATGTGATCGATAAACAGTATTCAAAGTGACAGATATAAATACATGTAAGCTAGCAGGTAATTTTAAATTATAAAGCAGTGAGGATAGGATTTGATGTGAACTTGCATGTGTAATCTGAAAAGTTATCTGTTGGATAGTAATATATTTTGTATACTCCATACATTTAATTACTTATACTATCTATCTATCTATCTATCTATCTATCTATCTATCTATCTAAAAATTCTGCCGTAGCATGCTACCCAACTAAACCTAATCCACCTGCCATTCCACACAAATGTCATCTGAAAAACTTAAATACTGATTGAATATTGGAAAGTTATTTAGGTACCCCTGCTTGTCAACTCAAACAGCCAGGTCCTCCCAACCATGAATGTCCTGACTGCAACTGAATACATCCAGCATGCAGACAGGATCAAGAGGTTCACTTACTGTTTGTCTAAGCATTAGGATGGCTAATATGTGTGATCTAAGCAATTTTGACTGTGGTGTGATTGTTGGTGCCAGACGAGGTAGTTCCAGCATCTCAGAAACCACCACCTTCCTAGGATTTTCACATCCCACAGTGTCGAGTTTATGGAGAATGGTTACATAAACACAAAACATCCAGTCTGTGGCATTCTGTGGGTGAAAACACCTAGTTAATGAGAGGTCAGAGAAGAATGAGCGGACCAACAGGAAGGCCACAATTACAAAAATAACTGCTTCATACAACTGAGAAAGGATTCTGCACAACTTGTCTACCCATCAAGTGGTTCTGAAGAAAATAATGGGTCCTACCCAGTACTTGCTAACTATATATAATATACTATTCCTGTTCAAAATTGCTGTTCAGTATTTGTTACAAATTATTTATTTAACAGTAGAAAGGAAACAATGCGTATTTCGCATTGCAAAGAAGCAGTGGGTTCTGAAATAAATTTTTGAACAATTTCATCAAAAAGACATCATTTGATGAAGGCAAGGAAAAAATTAATTGATATTCCATCTGAAGAGAATTTTTTTTTTTTTTTTTACTTGCCTTAGAATCAGAAGCAGAAAGGGGTTAAGTATTATGTAAGGCAGATGAAAATTGGTAAACTGAAGATGTATGAGATACATTTTCAATTTCACAATTATTTGCCTTCTCTAACTCAGGTAAAGAACTGTTTGCCGTTTGCCATTGTAAATATGATACTTTCAAGTCTTGTTTATATCGCAAAACTTCTAAAATCAATTGAAATAATGTGCATGTCCTGCAGAACGCACAGCAATGCAGTAGCTGTTATATAAACAATATCGTGCATAATGATGAATCAACAAAAACAGTTATAACAGAGAAAAATGACTAATTCTCCTAAAACTAGTGTCAACTCCCACCAGTGTAGTAACATAGCTTTGTAGCAATAGTTAGTTTAGTAAATCTTGTGTTTACACAAGTATAATACTTCTAGAATATTTGAAATGGTAAAACATTAAGTTGCCGCTGTCATATTAGGGATTTTCAGCCTTTTTGGCTCTGTTCAAAAACAAATTCCAGTTACATTGTCTTTTGTGTTTTACACTCAGCAACACATAAAAACTGATATAATGTATATGCCAATGATTTGTCAAAATGTTCACGCTTTGGTAAACCCACAGCTATTAATCACCACCATTAACATAGAAAGATCAGTGGTCATTTATCCCCCGATCACCACCTACTAATGTGGTTTTCCACTTGGAACCAGAATGGTATGTTCATGTTAAATTACCTAGCATTATGTCTGAAATGCACCAAACAAAACAATAAACAGTTTTCCACACTGTACGCCATGGGAATGCATTCTACTATAATTACATTTATAAACAATGTTATCTTTCTACTCGAATCATTGAGAATCAGCTCTATGTTATCACTTTGGTAATTGCAATGATCATTCCAGAAATTACTTAATTAACACTTTTCCTTCTTTGTTTCTAAAATACACTGCAGTTTATAATAATAAAAATAACTTGTGCATTAAGCATTATAAAGTGTCTACATCTAAAACATGTACAAGGAAAGGGTAACAACTTTTAAAGGAGGAATATACCTGATAACTATAAACTGACCTTACACCAGGATAATCAGCTTTACTGACCATGCTAAACAATGATGCTATAAGGTGCACTGCTTGCTAAATACCTGTCAGACACTGCTGGAATGACATCTGCAGTCTCAAGAGATTAGTGGCAAAGCGGGTATCCCGGTGAAATCATGTACAACACAAACCATCCTCTACAATCTTAAGAAGCAGATGTCATTCAAATAATAATTGCAGCACTTTTTATTAGAAGGAATGATGATTTACTGGCTGCTGTATTAGATATCAGCTATTGCTAAATAAATAATTAGGTATATTAATGAACTGAAAACTGTTTAATGATATCTGGAAATTATGTTTGATTTGATGAAGAATAATGTGATGTTTAAAAGCCGCCCACAACCTTAATATATAGAATTTGCAGCCCATAATCCTGAAGCTTTGTGCTGCCTAGGATGCCCACCCCCCACCCCTGGACCCTGTTCAGGTTCAGCAATTAGTTGACTAAAGGATGACCGGATGGATAAAAGTAGTTTGTAGTCAGAGGGATATTCGTAATTTTGAATATCGTAGGATTTACTCAAAACTGCTCAAAGAGAAATAATAGAATAAAAGAAGTGCTGAAATGCCAGCCTAGGTACCTCAGCCTGTGACACGTGCTTATCTCCGAGAGAGTGCCATGGGTTCAGAGGAAATACAACACCGGAGAGGCATATGGGCTTTGACAGCAACCTGGGAAGACAGCTAGTGAGAACGAGAGGTTGCACCGAAATGCACTGAAATATCCACAGTCTTCATGTGAAGACACACTGCTAAACATTCTCTCATCTAATGCACATCGAGAAATAATGTACTACCATTAGAAACATATCCATCAGGAAATCTTTCTGTATTTAATATTTTCAAAATAAATAATGCACTATGAAAAATAGCTACGGATATCTTAAGAACATGTCCCTGCTATGTAGCTACCATAGTAGATAGGTGTTTCTTTTACTAACTTAAATAAGTTATTATATAAAGTAACTATTGCAAGAAATATGTCTCTCCCTAACATTATCAGTGTTTGATGAAGTTGCTAGTTTCATAGTCAAGTACATAAACTGAAGTCTATTCAAAAACAGCTGAATCCCAAAAAGAACATGCTGTAATACTATTGAACAAGTTAATTATAATGGATAGCTTCAGTATGGCACCTAGGTATATAAATATTACAAATGATGATTTTCTTTGGATTATAACATTAGGTACCATCCTAACATTTACTCTTATGCTGCCTTGCATATTTTCTCAAAATTATCTGGTGAAAATGCTAATGGAATTAGCATAATTGCACTACTTACATTTTCAGTTTGAAATTCCAGTTTCATTTACGGAAAACTCAAAAACATTAAATATGAAGTTGGAAAGAAATATTATGGAATTATCAAAACTGTATTCTATATATCATCAAGAAAGTTTTTCAGGAATGCCTGCAGTCAGTATAGCCTTAGATCAGAGAAGGATGACATGTTAATGGGGATTACCTGTCACCACACCTCCTAAGGCAAACCTCACCACTGATAGGCATAGTTGTAAAAATATCCCAGATTAATCTAATTGGTCCACTTATAACCTTTAAGTGGTCTTTCCCCTGTCAATTACCTGCTATACACTAGAAAATGTATTACCTTTGATAAATTCAACTTCTTTTCACTCTTTCATTAAATAAGCTATAAATATATAATAAGTTAAATTATTATTATTATTATTGTTGTTGTTGTTGTTGCTTGTATACCTTTGTCTTGTCTGAATTAAGAGGAATAACTCTACAGGGAAAGAAAAAAAATCCTTTTGCTGTTGGTCACTTGGTATTTTCTAGTTTATTTTCCTAAGTTTGGATAATGAACACCAGAGATGATCACCAAATAAAGTAAACTCTACTTTTTGCATGCTCCCTCCATGTCCCTCAGAAACATTTCTCCTGTGTGCACACCGCGAAAGACTTTGCCACCTGACCTGTTTGCCATGGATTGATAGCATGGGGTCTGACTGAGTTATCAAGCGTGCAGCTAGTTTGGTAGCACATATCTGGTCAATTTTTATCCACGCTCCATGACCCAGACCAGGATAAGCAGGTGAAAAACAGATGAATGAATGATCACTTTTCGATACAGAACACATGGTAAATTATGTAATGATCTATTTTATTGTGCAAATGTATAACATGCAATTAAAGTGAGCTCAATCTGACTTTTGAATACCTTTTTACTATTACAAATAACTTGATCGCACAAAGGTTTCAGTGACATCATGAACTCCATAAACTGTACGGTATTACTAAAGTGTAATTAATATTAATACTATTAATATTAATAGTATGTCTTTATTGCAACATAATGTGAGGGTCAAATCACGTGTGATTATTTTATACAATTAGTGTGTACAATCTTACGAATGTCCTGCATAAATAGGTAGGTTATTGCACAATGCTCAGCACGTTATCATTTGCTAGAAGTATACAGAGTAAGGCTTTACGTACATGTCGATGTTCTCTCCATCACTGCAAATGACTGCCCTGACATGAACTGCTGGCAACACAATGCCACAAAAGGGAAAATGCTATGGAAAACTAAAGTCAGCAAATTATTATGTTTTATCAAAGCACCCTGCTAAGCATACTATTTATGATGCATTTAACAAGATTAATACATAGGAAAATGCAAATAGAGGGGAATTTTCCTCATTCCATTATTTACACCGCACCGCTGTCATTGTGACAGGCATACAGGTTTAATGTTTGCAAATCCACTGAATCTCTGTGACTCATTCTCTGTCAGGTAGGATTAGTTAAGAAAATAATCCTCAGGTCAACCAGTCCTAATCCATACTATGTATTCTCAGGATGCCTCCAATGCAGGTCTTTTGTTTTTTTTTTTCCTTGTGTTTAATGCCTTCAGACTGTTCATCAGCAGGGGTGGGTTTTTTTTTTTTTTTTTGGGGGGGGGGGGGGGGGGTGGCCTCCCAGTTTTTTTTCGTGCCCCCCCCTTTGGGTCCCCCAAGATATATTTTTTTTTTTTTTTTTTTTTTTTTTTTTTTTTTTTTTTTTCCTGTTTTTTTTGCTGGGGGGGGTTTTGTTTTTTTTTTGTGGGGGGGGGGGGGGGGGGGGGGGCAGTGCCACCCGATCTATAGTACTGGCCCCCCTACTGGCTCCCCTAGATGATAATTTTATTCATTTGTAATTTGATTGGTCTTTTTATATGCCCCTCCAACAGAACAACTGACCCTAGCCAGGCACCTCGTTTGAAATAGAACTGCCTCTGTTCATAGGTATAGACAAGATTGAAGGTAGATGTTAAAGATAAACTTGTATTAACAGAGTTGTTTACATCTTTTGTATATGTTAGATAGACAAAAAACTACGGCATGGATTAGTTTTAGTTATTTAGGCCTACTTCAATAAAAGGATCGGGTGACTACTTGTTTGGTTTACTAAATGTTGTTTTATGTTAATAATATTTAAGACAGTGATACCAACCCAGCCACTGGGAATACGCTGTGTGTTTCTCCGTGCTGGTCCTAAACCCAGATAAATGGGGAGGGTTACGTCAAGAAGGGCATCTGGTGTAAAATTTTTGCCAAATCTAATATGCAGACAAAAAAACAGATTTCCATACCAGTTCGGTCGAGGCCTGGGTTGACAACGACCGTCACCAGCACTGTTAGCAAACAGGGTGCTGGTGGAAATTGGCCTACTGTTGGCTGAAGAAGAAGGAGAGGGGGAAGGTGTGTCCGGAGGCAGGAGGAGAGGAAGAAGGTTAGGAGAGTGAAAGTGAGGGTAAGAACTTTGAATGTTGGCAGTATGACTGGTAAAGGGAGAGAGCTAACTGATATGATGGAGAGAAGGAAAACTGATATATTGTGCGTGCAAGAAACCAGATGGAAGGGGAGTAAGGCCTGGTGTATCGGAGGCGGGTTCAAATTGTTTTACCATGGTGTGGATGGGAGGAGAAATGGGGTAGGGGTTATTCTGAAGGAACAGTATGCCAAGAATGCTTTGGAGGTGAAAAGAGTGTCAGATAGAGTGATGAGTATGAAGCTGGAAATTGAAGGTGTGATGGTGAAGGTTGTTAGTGCATATGACCCGCAAGTTGGGTGTGAGATGGATGAGAAAGAAGAATTCTGGAGTGAGTTAGATGAAGTGGTGGAGAGAGTACCCAAGGGAGAGAGATTGGTGATTGGAGCAGATCTCAATGGACATGTTGGTGAAGGGAACAGAGGGGATGAGGA
>JAACJT020000095.1:12881286-12902834 GCA_009936485.2 Gymnarchus niloticus | reverse complement strand
ATGTACAACGGCAGTGTGTCAGTGGTAAGGTCTGCGGTAGGAGTGATGGATGCATTCAATGTAGAGGTGGGATTACATCAAGGATGTATTTGCAATGGTGACGGACAGGCTGACAGATGAGATCAGACAAGAGCCTCCGTGAACTATAATGTTTGCAGATGACATTGTGATCAGTAGTGAGAGTAGGGAGCAGATTGAGAAGACCCTGCTCTAGAAAGGAGAGGAATGAAGGTCAGTTGGACTAAGACAGAATACATTTATGCGAATGAGAAAGAGGACAGCGGAATGGTGAGGATGCAGGGAGCAGAGCTGGCGAAGGTGGATGAGTTTAAATACTTGGGGTCAACAGTTCCGAGTAACGGGGAGCGCGGAAAAGGGGTGAAGAAGATCTAGTGTCGATCTAGAGTGCAGGCAGGGTGGAGTGGGTGGAGAAGAGTGTCAGGAGTGATTTGTGACAGACAAGTACCAGTAAGAGTGAAAGGGAAGGTCTACAAGACGGTAGTGAGACCAGCAATGTTATATGGGCTGGAGACAGGTGGCAGAGTTAAAGATGTTAAGATTTGCATTGGATGTGACAGGAATAGGCAGGATTAAGGATGAGTATATTAGACAGTCAGCTGAGGTTGGACAATTTGGAGACAAAGCCAGAGAGGTGAGATTGTGCTGGTTTGGACGTGTGCAGAGCAGAGATGCTGGATATATTGGGAGGATGCTGAGGATGGAGCTGCCAGGCAAGAGGAAAAGAAGAAAGCCAAAGAGGAGGGTTATGGATGTGGTGAGCGAGGATATGCAGGTGGTTGGTGTGACAGAGCAGGATGCGGAGGACAGGAGGAGATGGAGACTGTTGGTCTACTGTGGCGACCCCTGATGGGGAGCAGCCAAAAGTGAATGATGGTTTAAGATAGTGATACCATGTGTGATACCAAGAGTGAACTGGTTTTAAAGAGAGCACCCATGACCTCAACCGCTCTGGTTTCTGTGACCAGAGATGTGTGAATTTGCATGGTACTTTGTCACAAGAAACTAGCAAAGGTGATTGTCAGCCTGGAAATGAGAAAAGAAAGAAAAAACCCTTAATGAAATAAAAGAAGGCACATCGACATCATTGATTAGTAGTTTGGAATATTCCCGCCAGTCACAGGTTTTGAAGCCTCATTTAACACCAGCATTGCTTGTTTAGTTCAGAATATTCCCACCCACCACAGGTTTTGAAGAAACACTTAACGTCAGCATTGATTGGTTAGTTCAGAATACTCCCACCCTCCACAGGTTCTGAATCCTCATTTGTCCTATCACTAATGAATAGTACTAAAGAGAAACTGGATTATGAAACGCATGGTTAATTGACTTGGACACTATCCCCAGGTTCCGGTGCAGTAGGATCACAAATTGATTGATCGATTGATTGATCTATCTATCTATCTATCTATCTATCTATCTATCTATCTATCTATCTCCCAAGCACTTTTGTGGAGCCTGCTCACCCGGAGCTGTCCTATTCAGGACAGAGGTAAACAGAGGGGCACACACACACTCCGACATTAAAGGTAACTTAGAATCTGCAATTCATCTGACTGCTGGAGGAAAACACAGTACCAGGGGAATACCCGCACACACACATACACAAAAACACAGGCTTGAAGCAGGACTCCACCTCCCAGCACAGGATGTACGTGGCAATAGTACTGGCCACTGTGCCCTTGCACCAGCCGACACAGATTTATGAATCTAGAAGTCCACTCTTTCAGTTTCATTGTCAGAAACCGTGGTATCCAACTACAGCATCATTACCTCAAGTCCCAGTGTAAGGTGTCCTAAAAGGAAATCACCAGCCTCGCCTCAGTGACAAGGGCTATTTTTGACTCAAGGATAGTTTTACATTCTAATGTTCAGTTTATCAATTTAATAGGAACAAATCTGTCAAACGTATGCATATCTGTTGATACACATTATAATCAGGGGTTCGAGCACCCATTGTTTATGTTCACATTTTTCTTCTTACTATTATTAGTATTAAACATCATTCATATTTAAATTCTTCTTACTCCTTTGGTCTACAATGAAATATTTCATCAGCTGGAAGCCTTAACATAAACTCTCTAAGAAAAAAAAATCACAAAATTTTACCCTAACCTGCTACACAGAGCCAAATATAAAACCCTGCCCTGTGGATACTATATATGGTGTAGTTAATACTAATTCAGTTTTAGTAGGACAGTATACATCTCCATTATTTTTACTCCTGAAAACTGAGACCTTAAGCACCTGAGAGCCATTTTAAGGATTCACATTGCTTTTTGCTGGTTCAGATGGTTGCAGTTAGTTTATGATTTTTATGCCTTTTTATTTTTATACTTGTCAGAGTAGGGTTAGGTATATAAGTATTTAATATTAAAGCTCACAATAATGGACAGTATATCATACTTCTTACTTAAGAAAACATCACTCACTATGGGTGAAAACATATGACCAAGCAGAAAATTCTTTTCAAATGTCTTGTTTTTGGTTGATGTTCGCTACTTCGCTTTTCATAACTCCTGTTGACAATGAGCTCGAAATGTCCTAATTTCTATGAGACATATCACATTGCCATTAAAAATATGACATTGAGCCCAGCAATAACAAACGGCATTTAATTTGTCGGTTAATCCTGGCCAGTCATGTGGAAAAGAGAACCTTATTCAAAGATTGCATCCTTCATTAACAACCCTGCAACTGTTAAGATTTAACTGCAGGATTTTGAACGAAGCTACTTTTGGAAATTATGGGATGCCAGATCAATGCTCACTTAAGGAAAAAATGATACATCAATTATTAATGTGCACATGAAGTATTAAGGTAAGATACGCCATAACTGCTGTGAAAAATATATCTTTACTCAAGGACTTAGCTGAAAAAGTAAATCAAACCTACTAGGCTACATTGTCACTGTTAATTAACCATAAAAGAAATGTAAAGTAGCAAATAATGTCCACAGTGTAAAAATAGGAAAGAAAATCTTAACTTAGATCAGACGTAAATTTTTGTTAGTCTGTAAAGTAAGTGGTTTAAGTACTTCTCATATATTCTGTTGGGGCCCTGTGATGTAGCAGACTTTATTTTCACCAAGTAAATATAGCAGTATATTTTAATATAGATGTTTAAATATCAGTAAAATTACATGGGCAGGTCTACCTGCGTTAACCCACAGATAAATCTCACTAACTAGCTAACTTGAGTTCTCACTGCATATGCCCCTTTTCTCCAACCAACCTGAAAGTTCATACTTCACTGAAAACTGTCTATGCATTCTGCCAGTTGTGACAAAAACACACAAATACACAAACAGAACAACAAATAAACAAAAGAAAGAAAGATCACTCTGGAACAATCCTATCTGTAAATATCTTTTTACAGTTCATTTATAACTTACTATAACGTTAACCCATTAATTCTAGCTCACTACAGGTATAAAGAACTCAGTTTATATTTTGGTCTTTAAAACCAGATTATGTATGCAATACTACTATTAAATTACTTGAGAAATTTCAACAGACACCAATAATGATTTGTTGATGCTGAGACCACAGTTCTTGCTTCTACTTTCTGTCAGATAGGATATAATAAATTATTGACCTTTTCTTAAGAAAACTAGAGGTTGATAACAACAAAATTCAGAGTATTTGGGTTTCACTTAATATAAAATTTGTCCATGTGCCTATTCCAGTCAATCAAGGTCTCCCCAGCCTTATATCACTGTCTGTCTGTCTCTCTCCCTCTCACAGACACACACAGAAACACACACACATAAATGGTCTCACCTCTTCCCATTGGTGAATGTATCTGATGAGTCGAGAGAGTCTCAAAAGTCGAAGGAGACTGAGGATCTTTGTAAACCTCACAATGCGCAGAGCACGGGCAGTCTTGTACACTTCAGAGTCAAAGCCCTTCTCCACAATGAGAAAGATATAATCCACCGGTATGGATGAGAGAAAGTCGACCACGAACCAGCTTTTCAAGTAGTTCATTTTGATCACCTTGGGATCCAGTATGATCTCAGAGCTTTCCTCATTGACAATCCCTGTTCTGAAGTTCATCACTAGGTCCACCAGGAAGATAGTATCTGAGGCAACATTAAACACTAACCAGGTGGTGGTTGTCTGCTCCGAAAAGAATGTTATTCCAACGGGAATGATGATTAGGTTCCCCATCATCATGATGAGCATTATCAAGTCCCAGTAAAACCTACAACAGAGAAAGTAGAAAGACAGAACAATGTTAACGATTACAAATTTTGACAGAAAACATTTTTTCAGTCTAGATAAGGTTATTCATACTGCAAAGCAAATAAAACACAAGCTACACTAAACCAACAGTAATTTACAAACTTGAATTGTCATAGATTTAATTTCATTTGAAAGTAAAGCATGAATGGATTATTTTTTAACCTAACATGGTTAGGTGAGAAATGTAGTTACAGTGAAGTGACAATACTACCCTATGCTGAATATAAAAGTATTTTTCAATAAAATTGAATTAACTGTGCCTTTTTGTAATAATTATCACTGCTTAATTGTTAAATTATGGTTTCACTAAAATAAATTCAGCTTCTTTGAAATTTAAGCCTGAAGCACAAACGGCCTGGCATTTTGGGCATATTACCAGATAGGAGAAGATCCAGTGAATAATGCTTGGGAAATTCTAAAATAAAAGTGTAAGATTGTGATTAGAAACAAGGTGGATGGACTCATACTGGAAGGTCTGAACACCTAGCCAGAAGACAAGACATACTGGAGGAAGGCTTGACAGGAATTGGCATCGAGCTAATGGCACTTAATGATAAGAAACCCTTGGAAGAAAAAAACATTCCAATGGGCTGTAATTATTTGCAGAAACCAATCTAGCTAATCTTTTTTTTTTGAGTAAAGCAGAATTTTAGACTTTTTAACCACATCATACTCAGTCTTCTATTACTGAGCAGGACTTGCTTATCAATTTTGCATTTTATATTGTTAAATGCTAATCCCTATCAAATCACATCACAGGCACAGTGTAATGCTTGGATACCGAGATTGAATTACTGATTTATAGATTCTGAACTAAAAGTTCAAACATTGTTTTTGTTGATGTATTTTTGTATTTGTTTTTTTTTTCCTTTTCATCATAAAAAAAACTCATAAGCTCCTTGCAGTGTAACTTTTGAGTGATTGTAGTAAATAATTTTTTCAATAAATGTGTGCCCATATGCCATATATTTTAGCCATAGTGCTGAATATAAAATATTTCGTTGATTCCCAATGAAATGAGGTCAAGACCACATGGAGCACTTCAGACAATATGGATGCCACATAGCTGTAACCCAGCTGCTGTCTTCTCTTAGCCACCGAGCTGATGTTGCGTTAATCTGTTTTTAATGACGTTTTGGAGTTGTCATTGCTTGATATGGCTCCACACTGCAGTCAGCTAGGAACTATTCTCCTACTACTTATTTCTAACTGCTTCCGCTCGTCTGCGTCACCAGCATGCTGACGTCTCTCTGCCCCCAATGATTGACTGCTCTTCAAGATGCATGACAATCTTTTCCTAAGAATATTTATGTCCATTTTTGTAATGCCTTCATCTTTTAGCTTTTTTGCCCCATGTTGCAAAGTTACATGATATACCACAGTACTCATGAATAATTACTTAATAGATGCTTGTAAGCATGGAAATGATTCTCTGTAATACTATTTGACAATAAATACAAAACTTTTGATTTTTAGGTAATAGTAAGCTATCAGTGCAACAATGGAGGGTAGTATTAAAATTATCATAAAGGATGACGCAGGACTAAAATGACATTTTGCGCAACTGGTAGGAGTCATGTATTGTAAATAGACAGGAATCATTTTCAGGCATATTTCGATCCATCTCATGTCCAATGTTTACATCTAATGTAACCATCTACAGTACATCAGTCGTTTTAATCTGATTTATAAAAACACTAGAGCTTTAAATGAGAAAACCATTTCTTATTTACCTAAGATGCTGTCATTTATCCAACATGAACAGGTTAAGCAAAGGTGAGGTCAAAACTACACAAACTTATGTATTTATGCCTGCTCTGTAAGGTTCTATTGAGTCACCATATCATATATGATTTCCATTGACTTTCAGGCAAAAACATGTTGAAGGTGTTTTAACGGATTATCGAGTATACTTTCTAGATATACATAGTATAAACACCTACAGGAGCCATAGCCATCTGTTCCTGAAGTATGGACGATTACCTTTGGAAACTGACCAAAGCTGAAGTGACACTTGCAGAGCTAGCCATGACAGCTAATCAAAATTTGAAAGCTTAAGATCCAACCAACTGTGACACCTGACAAAAATGAGAACTGGTTGTCACAAGAAGATACAAATATGCAATATGACCACATAATGTCTCCTAACCTTTTTTTTATCTTCCACCAAGGTGTAATATTTTACAGCATACCAGCTGTTTTTTAGGATTAATTCCAACAAAAACATACCTATACTCCTTTGAAAAAAACTGAAGTGCTCTTAGTGTTTGTAACTCCAATTACAGTTCAAATACTTTTTTGTTGTTTCAAATAAAAATGACATTTTTAGGTTCTAAACAGTGCATAGTACACTGCCTCAAAATCATCTTCACAACGGGAAAACTTGTGAGGGAAGCGTTTAAACCCAAATGCATCTCTATACTCATCAGTGGGACATATCTGGCAGTTCATCTGACAGCTGTACAGTTTGTCCAGATTGTATGATAGTAGGAAAAAACACTATGCAAAAACAATGTAAATCAGGAGCACTCGATTCAGACAGTTCAGAAGGATTAGTTTCACAAACATCAAAGCACAATTCAGTTTCTGGATAATTTAAATATAGTTCATGAACATTTCTGCTTGCACAAACCATTTAATTTAAAACCCCAAGTAAAACTCCAGAGGACACCCTAAGTGTTAATGTAAATCTCATAATGGAGAAAAGCAAGCATTTCTGGGGGGTGCAGTCGAACTGAACTCACTGAAATTCCTCAGCACTGATAACAATGTACTTTATATCCATGAACTAAAATAGATGCTTTTAAGAACCCTATCTCGTATCTGAAAACGCTGACTGTCCCATAACGGTGTTTTCAGTTTGTTAGTCAATTGACAAACGTAATGCAATACAATACACAATACAATAATGCCTATATGGAATCTTCAACAAATCAAACACTCGTCTGCAAACTCGACCATAAACCCTTACATGAAACTTGATAAAAATATTTGTTAGAAATACATACACAAAATAATATTTTTATACCAGAAACTTGTTAATTTAATAAAATGTGCCCTGCATCATTAGTCATTTTATAACAGGTCTTGCTTTTTCAGACATTTGGGACATTCCCTGCATCACTAATTAGTTCTATTTTAATATCTCAAACTGCTTTCTACTGAATTGTGTCTTTTAGTCTTCATAAATCAGAATGAGGTCAGGTAAAAGAGAAAACTTGTGTCTAGAACACATACTTTCAGATGCAACCCAATATAAACTCAAAGTAAAACAGTCACAGTATGGTAATATACTGTAAATTCGTTCCATATTCAAATAAACACAGAAGTTTTAGAGTCAGTGATGTACATCAAAAAGAAAACACACTATGATTCAGTAACTGCATTGCGATACAGTATACTCAATTAAGATATTTTACCACTGTTGTGTAATTCTAAGATAGCAGAATATAAAACACAACTTTTTTGTATTGTATATTACAGACACAAGCTAACAGTTACCATAAGGTATAAATAACACAAATATTAATGCACTGATAATGTCTCTAAGTAGACATTAGTAAAAACTGAACATCCTTAAAGTCCAAGAGGTTAGATAATAACAAAAAAGCAAAAATAAATATATTTTTGGTTTAAGTTTTTGAAGTCTTACTATTAATTATAGATAACCCTTATATTTCTGAGAAGAGCTTCAGTAACAATACTGGTAACACTCCACACCTAGTTTGAAACCCTTCCTGAGATCTATGAATAATAAATATTACTAACTTGGCATTAATCTTTAAGCAGTCTCAGTATTAAGACGTTGTTGGATATTGAATTTCTAAAGCTTTCAACGAGACACAAAGAACATGTGAATACAGTTGTCATTCACTGGCAGTATTTTTTTTTCTCTTAACTTGATCTCTGGGGTTAATGATTTTTTGCTTACTTAGTGCAGTTAATAATATTAAGTTGTACCATGGTGAATAATAGGCTGAATTGAAGTTGCAAACAAATTCGAACAATTCTATAAGAAAAAAATTGCAGCAAACCTTAATAAATAATAAAGAAATTAAAAATGTGCATTAACAAAGAATGTTTTGTGCCATAAAGAGAGTGAACTACTGAATTTCAGTCACTGCTGCCGTATGTGCTATAAAAATAGAACATCTACTGTATAAGAAGAACCCATGGCTTGGGTAGAGACTGTAGTGATGGCTGTCTTCTCATACTGCCGCATGTATATATACAGATCAGTCTCCACTGTTTTCAGGCCACTGGGTGTGGCATGAAAAGCGATTCCAAAAATTACATACACTGAAAAATTTACCTTGAGATGGCCTGAAGATACTGTGTAGGATCTTAGCCAATGGGAAATGCCTGATTTATTTACTGATTTATATATCTAGATTTTGTTTCGGTATACCTAATTCCACTACAAACGTGTATATTTTAGGATGGTAATGGCATGCAGGTACATGGACTTTTCTGAAAGCAGTGCAAATAACTAAGCATGTTGTACAAATCGTAGTTAGATCATAACGCCATTATATTTAGACATAAACATGCCCCTTGTATTTGTTGAAAGCACTATGGAAGTGCATGTTACATCACTGTTTTAATGACTGCAGTTAACCTTCGTCCTGCTGTGCAGCTCTGTTCCAATCTGTAACATGCCTTCAGTTTAAGTTATGTCAAGGAATGCAATGAGTAACCTCCCTACCAGAGATATGCTGACACAGAGGTATAGAGAGAATATATAAGTAGAGTTCGTTCCGGTCAAATATGCATATAGATGTATGCTGAGAAACTAATAAGAATTTTATGGGCTTTTATGCATTTAGAGCGAACGAATAAACAAATTTGTCCATATCTGTTTCGTGTGTTTCCTGTGACCTATATCAATAGACGATATCATAACTGCAGCGAAATAAATTCAGCACCGCGGACAGCGGTATGCAAGATCGGGCGCAAATAGGTTTTGTAATTACGAAGCCTTGTTACGTGAGAAATGTAAATCTAAAGAAGTACATAAATAATTATTCTTTTCATAAAGTATTGTTTGGTCTTTTTTATATACAGGAATCAATGCCTGTTACTTATGGATTACCCTTTTACGATATAAATAACACATTTACCGTTAAGGGCAATAAGAGAGAAATGTAATGTAAAATATCAAAAAAATACATTTTTCATCACCAGGTGAGGAAACACGCTCCTGCCTTCTCCCTCCCTCCTCCTTTTCCGCCTCTAGCACCAGGAGCAACACCACAAGCTTCATGCTGACTATTCAATTATTAAGTATGTTGTAGAAAGTACAGATTAACTTAGTTAAATAAACCCAACTAAACTTGCATGAGTGTAAAACGATTTTTAATCTACACGCCACGAATTGCTAAAGAAAAGCCTTGTAACAGCCGCACTACAGACAAAAATCTGCAATGCAACATTCACTCATAATGGTTGCGAAAGCAAGTTAATCGTCTGAATTCGTCCACATACCCTACTCTATAACATTTCACGAAATGTTTCCAACTTAACACTGCTGTAATTGAATTACAGATTACAACGGCATGTTTAGAAACACCCTCAAAGATTTTTCTTTTTTTTGTGTGTGTGTGTAGGATAACAAAACGTGGTAAATACACCGTTTATTTTTGATCACGACCATTATCTGGGTAAGAGCTTTTGGGAAATTAATGGCTGTGCATTTGGTTCGCGGGAAATCAACATTTCCAACAATTTTCGACAATGTATTTATTGGGTTTCTAGTTTTGTTCACGAATTTCTCCATGCAGCACTCAGCACATATATTAAATGGAACATCTAAACCGCAACGCTATACTAAACATATTAAAACCATGCTATTTTAATTCTATTTTGCTGATATGGTCCCAGGGCTGTTGCAGAGTGCAAGCAATCTTTTTAATTGTAAACCGTTTTAAGGACAAATCTGTTGTAGCGTCATAGGTCTGTAAATGAGTCACAAAGACCCTTCCCTCAGTAATTCCTTTACAATTATCGTCATGTAGCTGCCTTCAGCTGAGCATGATCCTCGAGATCATCTTTATTATAACCATCATGATAAGGAAAATGTGACCCGAATATAATAAGATCCTCAGAATGTCACAAAAGAAACTAAATACGACAAAGCGTATTTCAATTAATTCAGTGTTTCACTATGTGACAATTATAGGCTGCATTGACTAAGATGACATTCACCAAGTCATTTTGCAAGGACGTGGAATTTCTTGGTAATTGTTCTTCGTTTTAATCCACAAAATTCAAATGCTGTATGATATTTAAAACAAGCAGGTTGTCATTGTCTTATTGTGCATTCACAATGGATTAAGACCGAAAAGAGGTATCTGCATTGAGGCTATGCGTACCCCTGCTGAGGACTGGATGGAAATGTGGTGTGCTGCAGACTTGAGTATGACTGCACTGGCAAGAGAAGGTGACTTTCCACGTACCTAAAATCGCTATAGGGATGAATTATCCAGTATCCAGCCGTTTGAACCCTCTCTTGTTCTTTCTCCACTGCTTTCTGGCTTCCGAACATTCGCAGAGAGAACTTATTAACACCGGGCTGCATCATAGCCCCGAATTGTCGCTGCATAAAGCCGTATTGCCTCGATGCCCCTTCTAAATCTTCAAAACCAACCATGGCTTCCTCCCTGTCTCCTTTAAAACCCACCGAATTGGCGTGGTCTTTCATGTTTTGGCTTCCCATGGTATTCTTCTGTGTCGAATCTTGCCTCTGTAAAACATTATTTCCATCCGTTTTTTCGTCTTTGTTGCTACAGAAAGAATTCGACTTATCTTCCATGTTTTCACAACCTGCTGACTCCCGGTTCGCAAGACAGGTTTTGCGAAAAACTCAAGAGGAGCCACTGCAAGCTATCGTGTTTCATTTGATGTCCTTCAACTGCTCGGCTTCCCTGCCTCTTTTGCGAATGCAAGCTGAGACAAGGAGCTCTGGTGGACCTGTCAGATCGGGTTTCTTGGGTTACCGCCATCTACTGTTAGGATTTACAACCCGACCCCTCGTGTGTCGCGGTTTACAAGGCAGGCAGGCGCTAGCGGGCTCTTGCGTTTCGTTTCCATAAAATATCTTATACAGTAATCGTTTTCCTTGCGACCCTGACCAGGATAACCGTTTGGAAGATAGATGGATGTGACAGTTTTCACCGCCGCATAACAGACCTCAACACAGCCCAGTAAAATACGTCCGGTGTGACAGGGGACAAAAGCCTTTGATCAAATTCCATATGCACCTACAAACCGAGGTAGCAGAGTAACTAAGAAAATAACTAAAAGCCACTCTGTAATTGACTTTGAAGTAACCTTTGCTTTATTTATTATTTACACGTAAAAATATTAGCAATGTTTAAAGTGATGTACTGTTGCAGTAAGTTGTTTAAAAAATGCTACTGTCATGAAATTATATCTGGGGGCTAAGGAAAGTGTAAACCATAAATTGATCCATCTTTCATAGCTGCTTATCCCAGGACACAGTCATGGTGACCCTGGAAGCTGCACAGGGCATAACGTAGGGGATATTCAGGATGGGAGTCCATCACATGCCCATTCACACGCAAACACAAATCCACCATGGGCAATTTAGAGTTGCCAATTCACCCTGCAGAAGAAATCTGGATAAGTAAAGGAATAAAATGAAAGCTCCATATGGTGAAAGCCAGAGGTAAGATTTAAACCTCGCTTCCGAATGGCCCTACACTGCTATGCACTGGGCCACTGTGACACCCATATACAGTATTACTGAGTAACAAGTGAACTGTTACATGGGTTGCCAGATTTCAGTATTAGTGTTCTACTGTTCCATATGGAAAACATTTTAAATCATTAAGAAATTTAAATACTTGCTAAAAAAAATCATTTCCCTGACAATATTTATAGCCTCACTAACTATTACTCTCAATTAAGTAAGTGTTAGTAACTGAGGTATTGCTAAATGGTAAAACACTGAAACAATTTAAGACTATACTAAATGAGAACAAACTATACTGCCCCAATAAAAATGATGTTTCAGGGTTTTAAACTGAGAGTATTGCTTATCACATTACAAACACTGAATTAGGTCATAAATTACATAATGTAAATAAAATCATTCTAAGAACTATTTTCAGAACTTGCAGTACTATTCTAGTGGTGAGGCATATCTTCAGTTTACCAGGTAATTGAAAGATCAGTATGCCCCAGTGCAACAGACATTTTTATAACACAAATACTACAACACTCAAATTATCTCGTAGTGTAACTATATGACATGGCAATGGAGTGTCATGTGGTAACAGCTAAACATGTTCAAACTGAAAAGGTGCCTAATGGTTGTATATCACACATATGGCTATGTAAAGCAGTGGGGAGATGGATGGATGGATGGATGGAGGCATAGATGCATGGTAATATAGTATCTGTGGGCTGGGTCTCATCCACTGTGTTCACCAATCTTGAGTACTCACTCTTGAGTCCTCCCTTTCCCATGTTTTTGTGGGGCCCTCCAAACTGATATATCTGTGGGCAGGGTCTCATTCACCATGTTCACCAATCTTGAGTACTCCATCTTGAGTCCTCCCTTTCCCATGATGTTATGGGACCCTCCAAACTGATATATCTTGGAAGGGTCTCATTCACTGTGTTCACAAATCTTGAGTACTTCATCTTGAGTCCTCCCTTTCCCAAGTTATTGAGGGGCCCTCCAAACTGTCAACAGCTACTTGTTTTCCCATTTCTCAAACTCCAAGAACAACAGAGCAGGATTCAAATCACCAATTTGGCACTTTGACTTGAATTAATCTAAAACACAATGAAACTAACTTCGCATTGTTGACAGTAACACTTTGCGACAGGATGGGTAACAATTCAGGGAGCATGCAGTTTATAATCCACACAAGCTCAGGGTTAGAGAAGCAGGAATGCCTAGGCATCCTCTTCAGCCATGACCAGCTGTTCCAATGGAGATAGACTAATTCAACAATGAGGAAAAGGATCGCCTGGTCTGCCTGATACAGGTGCACAGAGACATCCAGTGACCGAATAGGTATCTGTTACCAGAATCAGAACTACCAAAGTAGGATCTTCTCTACTAGAAATCATTTATACCATTTTAGGAAGAAACAAAATATTTCAAAATCAACAGAGTAAAACACGTTGCTTGTCCAAAAGGCTATAATTTGAGAAACCAGGAGTCAATGACATTTGAACTAGAAAAGAAGACAGAAAACAACAAAAACAACAGGAAAGATTAACCATGCAGCATTGCTTTCATGAGACATTTCAAGCATCCCCAGGGAGAGGTACATAAACAAAAAATAAGCTGTAGTAGTAATGTATGCAGTAATTTAGGGAAGTGAACAAAACCATTATTGACTGAAGTACAGAAAAAGATAAAGTCATTACCTCAAAAACCTTTAAATTAAGGTGAAATCAGTATAAAAAATATAAGAAGTCACTTCTGAAAGTGAACAGTACTTGCCACTGCTCACTTTTCAAATTACCTTTTTACACTCACCTTTTCCTGCTAATATAATGGGTGCTGTCTGGCTCTGCAGGTTTGAAGTCTGCACCTGTGTCCAGAAGGTTGGTTGTCTCAATTCGGAAACCTGCTCAAACGGAGGCATTATAGTCTGACCCTAAGCTTTGCTCTTATCTGTATACAAGGGTGTCTCCTGAAGAGCAAAATAGGATATATGACAAACCAGGAGTTGTTTGTATCAAATTAATTGTTTAATAGCTTTTTATGCTAGCAGTTTACTGATAAGCGCTTATTAATCCATTTACTAAACTTATCTTTTACTTGTCTTTGGGCATTTTGAGAATGTACCTAAAACCGTATTGGAAGAGAGACAGAAGTCAAGAGAAGCTTTTAAATTCAGTCTTGTCAACTCCATTTTCAGCTTGGCTTCAATCATGTAGAAGGCAAGGGCTATCCCATTGCAAGTGACAGTATCAATCCATGTTAACTTCCATGAAGAGGACGGATGACATCAAGGCGTTCTTGTCAGCCCCTGAAACAGTCGAGTCATTTTTATAAACCTGTTAGTGGTCTCACTTTTGAAATGAATGAATGCAATGTACATCATATCTGATGCAGTATCATTTATGTGTTTGTTAATGTTAACTAGGCAAGAATCAGAGTTAATCTTAAGTTCATTTTAGTAGTACTTGTATAACTAGAACACATCATTCTATCTTTAATGTTATATTTAATTTTTGAAAATCATTCTGTAAATGAGATGACCTTTGTTATATTCACATGATGAGTGATCTCATAGTTTGTCACTTGGCATTCTTGCAAAATTGAGAGGTCGCAAGCAGTTTCTGTCAAATGTAACCTTCGTCACATTTAAATGTCCTGATAAATCATGTTATATTTTGGAAGGTCATTTGCAATGATGTCAAAATATGAGCTATAGTAATTACTTTGATGACTGCCATATAAATTGCTATATGAATTGAAGCTTGAGAAAGCTAAAGGACATGCCAAATATTATATACTGCATATATAATATATATTTGTATGTATTGTATATATACATACATAAGCTAATCCCAGACCTGAGAAGTTCCTGTTAAATTGGTTTTGGCTGTTTTAAGAATAATGAGAGTTGTTGCTCTTTGATGTGAAGGTTGCTGAACTGTTTTTGTTGCGATCCTATGTTGCTAGGTTAGAACAAAACTCAATTAAATCAGGAGCACTATGAGGTGGAATTTCGTACAGCCTTCCAAACTAATTTTATAAATGCTTGGAGACTGAAGAAAATAATCTGAAAGGGAGTTCAGGGTCATCTCATTGAATTGCCTCATATAAAAAAGGCAAAAGGCTGGGTTTTTGTGTGTGTGTGTGTGTGTGTGTGTGTGTGTGTGTGTGTGTGTGTGTGTGTGTGTGTGTGCACGTGTGTATGTGATTTTTATCAACGGAAAATAATGATAATTTATTAAATCAATATGCCTTTGTGATGATGTGTTTTAAATACCATACCTTTTGTAATTTTGGCAACATTTTCAAATTAAGTTTTTGCATTAGCATGTAATTTTAAGACTTTATATTGTTTTAATCTAAATGTGTTGAAATCACAATTATAACTTCAGAAAAATAGATAAACAATGTACCTTTATTAAGTATTTAATCATCCATCCATCCATCCATCCATCCATCCATCCATCCATCTTCTAACCACTAATCCTGGTCAGAGTACTGGGGTGCATTAAATGTTTTTTTGTGTTAATTCAGATTTCAGGCTATTGTGGACTAAAATAAAACATTCACCGGAGGCTATCCTTTTCCTTCAGACTGTATGTCTAAATGTACTTTTCAGGTTCTTTTAAAGACTACTGAGGTATGAAATTGCCTTGCTCCATTTCTGCCCATTTGAAAATGCTTAAAAGCCAATGTGTAGAATAATGTGTCATTTCAATGGCACACCGTCATACCAGCAATTACTGAACATTAAAAACTAATTATTATTAGTTCATTAACCAGAATTTGAATGTCCAGTGGAACTCACAAAGCAATAAATTGAATATTCCTTCAGGTATATATGCCCTGCCATTTTCTTCTGTTATATAATATTTGCTCATGATTTCAAATAATAGAACGAGCATTGGCATATATATTGTTTTTATGACTAAAGTACATTTGCACAACTACTATGCTTAGAATATCTTTATCAAGAGTCACATGCTAATTTTTAAAAAGATTCCATCCATCCATCCATCCATCCATCCATCCATTGATCCTGGTCAAGGTCATTTTGCCTATCCCAGGCAGCATCGGCACAAGGCTGGACTATACCATGTGCATGATACAATGCCATCACAGAGCCCAGTTTTATTTTAACAGCATTAATGGTGTACTTTTTCTCTTGAACATTATATATTTACAACATATGAGTTCTGCATTATCTCCTCCAATTTGCAGCACTCCAAATGTCATCCCCTTCTCATACCCCTTTCACACCAGTGCCGGTGCGCGGGCTGAGCCTAAATTTCGGCCCTTTTGTTGCATTCACACCAGAGAAAAATGTGGTGCCGGGCCAAAACGTCCATGCCGGTGCTCATTTTTCTGGCTCCAAGATCATTGCTGGGCCAGAGTCTGGAACGTGTGAAGTCAGGTGGAGGAGCAAAAAGTTTTGTTGTTAAACTTTATGAGACACAATTTGCCTCTGTTGTAACGCCGTCTATGAAATAAAAACGAAAGATCGGTTAGCGGTTATGAATCCACTGTTATAATGTACTATTACAAACAGTTAAAAGAAGTTTTGCTGTTTAACATACCAGACGTCATGCACATACGCAATAGTGATGAGAGGCTTGTAGAGAATGCCATCGTTTTTCTACAAACATGGATGTTATCAGCAATAGCATATCGTTTAGATTGAATCTGAAAGCTAAAACTAATGTAAGTATTCGCAGTAAAGTGGCTTCATTATTTATCGCATGGTCCTCCATCTTTTTTTCCTTTACTTCAAGTCCTGAGCCTCTCCCAAAGTAGCACGTACAAACTGACGTCACCATTCTACACTTTTGGCACCAAAGTTGGTGTGAATGCGAGGCATTTTTTGCAGGGCCCATTTGAGCTCCATCTGAGCTCTGGCTCCGGCATTGGGACTGGTGTGAAAGGGGTATCCGTGACTTCATTCCTGTCCTGCATCATTTGTCAGCTTCAGCTGTGCAAAGCCTTCTCTCTCCAACATCACTACTTTGGTTGTGTGTCTGCTTAGCCCCCTCCATTTCAGCCAGCACCTAATTCTTTATCTTTTCTAATAACTAATTTTTGTTTGGCTTCGTCATTACTTTTGTGAGGGATAAGGTGTGGGGGATGTGGTGACCTCACACTTTTGGAGCTGTGTGGGCATGGGTGAGATTGTAAACTTAATGGGGGGTTACTTGTGAGATTCAGGTGAGATGGGTTAATTAGTTCCACCCATCCCTTATTCCCAAAAATATTAATCATTGATTGGTGCTTTGTTACACCAGGTAACCACAACAGCAAGCTTATATCCAAATCTAAATATACTCCATTCAATGGGCTTCTCCTTCATTGAAACAACTTTTTAAATTTCAAATGTGAGAATAAAGAACAATTATTTGAACACCCTAGTGCCATCCTGTTCTGTTCATTAGTCAAACTGAAGGGATTGTCCCACTGACAATTAGTGGCCTGATTAAAAAAGGTTAATGGAAATACTGGTTTGATTGCTACAAATCTGTGCAAATAAGGTTAGCTGTCCAGGTGAACAGGCAGTTTAAACGTGATAAGTTGTTGCACAGTTCATAATGAGGCGTTGCACAGTTAATAATGAGGCATTGCACAGCATGACAGTGACTTGGGCAATGTAGTAATTTATCACTGCCCAAGTGCAAGCGAGGCTGCAAGGAATAGATGTGGTGCGAATAGGCAATGCTGTGCTTAGAGACAGGAGCTACTGTGACAGTCAGAAACCTGAATAAAAATTGACATTTATCCTACATATGGCACAGGTATTCACAAAAAGAATATAATGAACTACATTAGTGTACAGGACACTAATTTGGGGTAAATAAAAAAAATAATGATTCTGCTTAAATCAAAAGACAACACCACTTAGTGATTTATAAAGTTCAATTTGCCCTATTTGTGTCTCACAAATAGAGATATTTAACACACTTGTTGTTGTTAAAGTAAAATTAATTTTATGGTGTTGCAGTACAGGATGCCTTTTTGCTAAAACCAAATACGATTTTCACGTTCGTCGTTTCATCACAGAAGAATGACAAGAAGATAAAGGGTGCCTGCCTAAGAGTTTTGCACACTACTATATTTTTTATAAGTTTTGAAATACGTTATAGAACTCATCGCATCAGCAACATCAGTGTTATACACGCTGTATTTTTCCTGCAATGAAACAACCCATTGAGGAAGTGATTAATAAATTGACGGTTTATAAGTCATTTTTAAAATCTCAAATCCATTCAACATGTTAAGTAACACTTTGCAGTACATTGATGGGCTTTGACTTCTGACTGAAAGCTATATGGAAGAGCCACTTTCATTTGAGACCAAAGTCCTCAACAGCTCAATTTATGAACTGTTTAAAGTATGTTTTCCAAAGGTGCCCGGAGATGTACTGATTGCCTGTCATAATGTATTTAATAATATATTTATCATTATCCCAATATTTATCATAATAATGTATTTAGCAGTATCCCAGTATTAATAATTATTCCAGTATTCACTTGATTAATTAAAGAGAACATTTGGATAGGAAAATCACATAACCTGGCTTTTGCAGGTGTGAATCATTTGCTGAATAAGAACATTCCAGAAATAACTAGATCCTTTTGATCCAGTTACCTGCAAAGCCAGGTGATGTTACTTTCTTCCTAAATTATGACATTAAGTAATAAAACGAGTGCTGGAACAAAATGAGTGCCTACAGTCACTTACTGGCCTCTTAAGGGATTAGTGTTCATACCTGAGTACCTAATGCCCATTTTACGATTATTAAAGTACTAATAAATTCCTTTTTGTTTTCTCTTTTACTTTCTCATTACCTAAATTTGTAGTTTTTTTATTTCACAATTAAATTTTGTTAATGACCAGACTTTCCAAAGCCCACTTTACTCAGATATACTTTCATTTCATAGAGAATGAGTGTACAGTACTGTTTTCTTCTAGCAAGTTCTCAGGTAATCTGCTGTGGTGGTCTCCTATCACCGTTTTCACCCTGTAAGAGCAGAACACCAGAATTCACCACGAAGGCATCAGCTTACACATCATAGTTTGTACTGTAAGATAGGATCAATATACAAATGTTGTATTTCTGCTATTTGTCGATTCGCACTCCAAACAGTCACGATGGGTTTAATTTCCTTGCCAAATCAATACTATGCGTATTTTTGTAAATATGATGCATGGATCAGTGGTTTACCCTTTTAGCCGCTAAGGAAAAACCCCTCTATGGCTTCTGATCTATATGATTCTCAATGAACCAAGTACAATTGACTTAATCTACACCATCATTATATAGGCAGACACTGATGCTGTGAACATGCTCTTCATGTGAAATCGTGTATACTTGCATAGACTTGAATAACTTTATATTCCTTATAGTATCCTGCCTATCATGAACTGAAATGTACCGGAACTTCATTCAAACTCAAAGGCATAACCAAAAGGTATAAGGCACTTGATACAGTGATTTGTATGGTTCAGAGGTAGGTAAGTTTTTTTTTGCTCTAAACACGTAAGTAGCACAACATAACCAAAGGACAGGAATCAGAAAGGATAGATAAAAATGCTGAACTTTGCAAAAACCTAAACACCTCTGTTTTTCCGCAAAAAGACTGCATCATTTACCTGCCTTCATTTAGTCCGGTATTTAACAAGAACTGCATTTCATTTTTTAACCTGAGGACTAAGTGAGTGAAGCAGAATATGAATAATTGACATCTTCTCCAACATATTGAATCAGACCCTCTGGAATCCCGTTCAGTAAATCCCACAAGATACTTAAATTTAGTTCAAGTTTAGAGCGTCACTCACACGTTGAATAAATTTACATAAAGCTTGGTTTTCCATCAAAAGTTGCAGGAGAGCACATGAACAGATTTCAGTATAACATCCCATGTTTAAACTGGTTCAAGTGAAACGTGATGACATTTAGGCAAAATGCTGGAAAACAGATTTTAAAGGGTGTTTCACATGCCAGTTCCTTTATCCTTTATCAAAGGTTCTGCTTTAAAGTTAAATACTTAAGAACAGTTGTATAATTAACGGCCTTCTGATCTCAAGCCCCATTTCAATCACTCACCATACACTTTCATTTTCTTTTTATTACCTTAGTTATTTTTAAGCCCAGCAAAATTATGTATTGTTTCTTTCTTCAAATACTTTAAACGTCACTGAGGAAAGGTCAGGTTCATATAGTATGAACTCTATAAAAGTAAGCCCTTGATCATTCTTTTTAGGAAATTATCAAAAATAATTTAATATCAGGGTTTTTTTCATTACAGTCAAGTTCAGACAAACTGCACAATACACTAATGATGCCACGATGTTCCTTCAGATCAACCGAACTCTCGCAATTACACTTAGGTTATCGCTATATGTATGACTACATGTTTGAATGTCTTGCTGTATACTGGCATTATGTGTGTGGTATACCTTGACTGATGCCTCATTTTCTGGCAATGCATTCTCCTGACTACTCCAAAACTATTTCACTAAACTTTTCTGTAAACAAGGACAGCACGGTGGTTTAGTGGGGGGAGTTAATGTAGAAGTTTTTCTCTCATGGAGTGGCTTTCACAGATCTGCCTGATCTTCTTGTTGTCTTCAAACCTGAAGGCCCTCTTCTTCTTGTTCAGGAGGTCCTTCATTTCCTTTGTGATCCATGGTTTGTTACTGGGTAAACAGTGCACTGTCTTTGTGGGACCTGTATGAGCCACACTGAAGTGCATGTACTTCATGATAGAGTGGCTGAATCTACAGTATCAGCATCCTTTCTGTGTGACTCACTGAGGATGTCCCAATCCGTCACCCCTAAGCCATCTTGCAGAACTTCTTCAGCCTACTTGGTCCACCTCCTCACAGTCCTGGTTGTGACTGGCAAATGCTGGATGAAGGCTGTGTATGTAGGAATGAGACATTATGGACCAATCTCCCAGCAGGGGCAGGGCAACAGACTAGCATGGTTCCTTCGTGTCAAAACATAACAGGTCCACGGCCCTCTTTTCCATTGTCATCAATCCACAAAGTGATGAAAAATAATGTGCGTTGTGAATAGCAAAACATGATTGAAGTCACCAGAAGTTACAATAAAAGAACTGGGATGATCGTAGGAGAGAATGTTGACCATAGAATGTATTATCTCCATCTGTCAATGCGGAGGAGGGGGGAGGGTGGCTACACAGCCAAATTCAATGATGCGTGAAAACTCCCGCGGCATGTAATATGGCTACTGTCACAAACACCAGCTTTACATTTGGGTCACAAACCTGTGCTTTTATTGTGAAGTGTTCCGGGTTGCCCCAGTAATCATTCACAAAAACACAGTCTACCTCCTTCCTTTACAGCTTTCATTCTTCATGTTTCTGAAGTGCGCAAGATGTGAAATCCGTGCAGCAGAGTCTGGAGTTTCAGCTTGCAGCCAAGTTTCTGTGAAGCACACGAAAGTATAGTATTTATATTTCCTACAGTATTTGTAAGACTTCTGGACAGCACTGGCAGCTCAACAAATTTTCTTTGTGGCCCATGTTAGGTTACCTATGATAAAAGAACTCAGTTAACGTTTC
>JAACJT020000095.1:12865593-12881186 GCA_009936485.2 Gymnarchus niloticus | reverse complement strand
CAGCACTGGCAGCTCAACAAATTTTCTTTGTGGCCCATGTTAGGTTACCTATGATAAAAGAACTCAGTTAACGTTTCCTTTTAGTCCAGAACCAGACTCCCTCTGTCTTTTACTGGTCTAACCACTGTTGTCAC
The DNA here is from genome assembly GCA_009936485.2 of Gymnarchus niloticus. NCBI lineage: Eukaryota > Metazoa > Chordata > Actinopteri > Osteoglossiformes > Gymnarchidae > Gymnarchus > Gymnarchus niloticus. The sequence goes on along the minus strand of JAACJT020000095.1, from coordinate 12,881,052 downwards.
ATGTACGTCAATGCAAGTCCCTCCACGCAGGTCAGGCCACCTGTGGTTGGCATCTTGATATTTTGACGTCTGAATTTCACATGTTCAGAGCTTTCAGCAGTTGAATTTAGAATTATGAGTTGAACATGATTTCATGATAACCTAATTTTAATTTAATAATTAAGCCATCATAGCAAAATTACTCATACACCTCTGATTGTCAGTTGATTGCTGAATGGCAAGGGGGGGATGTTAAACTGGGGTATGAAAACCTTGGACATTCCATGCTTCTGAAGCCTGGGCTTATTTCTGCTTACTGTGACACAGTGCCCACACTTCACGTGCTAAAACAGCAGCATTTTAAATTGACCCCTCAGAAAGTTTCATTCTCTAGTAGCTTTCCTTAATGATCAGTACTGGAGAATGTCAAGCTCACATGTTTTAGCCTGATTATGTCAAACTTATACTGAGTTGGACTGCTGCATTGCTACAGATCGTGAATTGCAAAAAAGCTGAATTTCAGAATTTTGGTTTTACTGTCTAGTATTACTTTGGTTATATGTCCAGTTGGTTAATTTCATTAATGCATCATTAACTACCTGCCAAGTCCATTTCTATAATATTATAGCTATTTCCAATTTATCTTTACACATCCATACATGATCCACACATGCATCCACATAGTTAGGGTCACAGGGGTGCCTGGAGCCTTTCTCAGGCAGCAAGACTGGGTAACATTATATGCGATCCCAGTCTTTCACAGGACATATACACAGGCACCCTCACACTCACAATCATACCCCACTGGCAATTTAGTGACACAAATTATCATATCTCAATTTAAAATGCCACCACATTTCTTAATTACCTTGTGGCCATAGTACTGGAACTTGGTAGGACTGAAACTGAGATACAGCAGAGTTTAATGCAGATCATATTTCTAGTTTATGATTCACAGCTGATTACCGAGGTTGAATAATACAGTTATTTTCCCAACATATGAAAAGTACAACTACAGGGCATTTGTGGGAGTTGAGTTGATATTGTGCTGATGGAGTTACATAAACTTAAGAATGAATCCATTACATAAGTGACACATACTTACCTCCAGTCAGCAGGCCCTGAACTCTTGCCTGTATTCTAACCCTACTTGTTAAATGTTATTTGGACTTGGTATTTGGATTACTCCGGATTGGTTTCTGAAGTTGGCTTGTGTTTTCACCATGATTCCGACATTACATTTTGGCACGTGCCATTCCTTTTCATGACTCATTAAGCCCGCTTGTTCTCCACAGATCTGAGGAACCTTATTTAGAATTACATAGATTTTTTTTTTCCCTGCACTACTTGAGGCTTTACATTTGACTTTATCACCAAGGAATAACATTTGACAGTTCATCATGGCGCACACTCTCAGTGGCATCATTTATTTACAATTTCTTCTAGCCAAGTGTTGTATGCAGTATATATAAAAAACATGCAACTACTTCACCATGCACTGGAAAGATTTCAGGTCAAACACTGTTTAGACAGAATTGTTTAGCCAACATTCATTTACATACATAGATGTTTACCTTTCCTACACAAACAATTATATTGTAAATAATATGTATGTAAATTAGTGATAGTACAAATGAGGCTTCAATTCCCATGCTGGGCTGGAGTATCGAAAACTAACCAATCGATGCTGGAGCTAAATGAAGCTTCAAAACTTCTGGTGGGTGGGAGTATCTCAAATTACTAATCAATGTGATAGCCAGCATTAATTGATAGTTTGGGATATTCCCACCCACCACAGGTTTTGAAGCCTCATTTGTCCCAGCACTAATGGAAAAAAATACTGGCTAACTCCCTTTCACTGCCAATTTTTTGTTATTGTTATACTTTTTGCAGTCTTGCATCCGTTATGTGCAAAGCAGCTGTTCCAACCCACAGGCTCCATGCCCGGCAATTTACAGCTTTTGTTTACATACCATAAATTAGCATACTAGTGAATCATTTGTATTCATTCAATTATCGTTAAACAATGAGCGATTGTTTATGCTGTACACTGCTTCATTCTAATCATTGGCTCAAAGAGTGGCCTTTCTATAGAAAGTTATTGGAATATCTTTTTAAAATGTAGGTGTACTTTTTTTTGTACAGTATATAATGGATTTGCAGATCCTTTGAAACAATATGGTGATGCATTCCCTCTCACCAACATGGTTACTTCAAAATGAAATAAATTTTCTCATTTTTTGGAAACATTTTCCTCTTTAAGCTATTTTCTAATAATTATTAGCACTTGTTATGGTGCAGCAAATGCAAATTATAATGAGTTAAGACAAGGAAACAATAAGTAAACTTGTTTTTCCCACCCCAGTATATTCCATTTACATTTAAATTTCCCTTGTTAAAACAGGGTCAGCTTAATCAACTGATAACTATTAAACGAGGATTGGAATCCAAGTCTCTAAACACATTTAAAATGACATAAGTTAATTTTTCTAATGACGGTTCTCATACTAAATCAGGTGAATGGACGATCATCTCATCCACCCTCCAAAAGAGATGAGCACTAAGCCCACAGAATGTATTATATCTGTCGTGGCTACAGAGACACATCTCTTACCACAACTGGTGACAGCTTTTTGCTGCTGTAGATCACTGAACGCAGTTTTATGTCATCCAACCAAGATGCAACCTTCACCAGTAACTTATGTATGCAATGGTAATTCATTTGTATGAACTGATGAGGATTAGAGGCTTAATGTGGTGTGCAGTTTGAAATTAAGGAAACTATTTAAATAATTTAATCCATCCAATATTAATAGAGTCACACTAAATTGATAAAGAGCAATGTCATCATTTTGACTTAGATTTTTGATTTAAAAATCGTTTCTCTTTGATTCTAGTTCTGATTCTGCATTGATGTTTCTTGTTCCCCTCCTGTTTGCATGAGTTTTCTCTAAAACTCCTGTCTCCTCCTACAAACTCAAAAACCTGTTACTGTGAAATGGTTTCTAAATTGTGACAGAGAGGCATACTTTAATTTGAGTTGTACCTCACCCAGTGGCTTCTGGAATATGACCTAGCCTTGCAACGGTCCTTCACTCGGAAAGCAATTATGAATAGATGTTCAAACTGGCATTTTGAACATTAGCTATAGCTTAGTTGTGTGTGGCATAATAATGAGAAAAAATTTACAATGATGTGGCAGTGATGATGCTGTGGTAAAAATGACTGTTTCATTTCATCTCACCCTTTTCTCTCTTCATTCTGGAAGCACTCTCTCATCATGGAGACCAACATAATACAAAACCTTTAGCTTACTCAGGTGGAAATGTCTATATTTCTTTGCTGTCCCAAAAACCAATTTTAATCCATAAGTCCTGCATTCACATTGGAACTATTTCCAAAATAAAAAAGCAATTCAAAATGCATACAACACCAACTGCATTAAAGGTTTACACGGTTGGCAACATACAGTATTAGGATTCCTGTAAGTCTTATTACAGAAAAATCTGCAAAAATTAAATGTGTTTAACAAGTCTTTATCATGTATTTTACAATTCACATTTATATCATTAAAACAAACCATTTATGACCTCCGTCCTATATACAAATTCTTGCATAATACTGTCGTCATAGCCCAGAAGGCAATATTTCAGAAGGACTTATGATATATCTACTGGTACCTTGGTATCTACACTATTAATCATACTGTTCCAGTACCTTGTGTGTAATTTAAATTCTGCACAGTCAACAGAATGAACTTTTACAGCTTTTTCCACAATGTCCTAATTCCTGTCAGGGAACCTTTCATAAAGTAACTTGCACATTAACTTGTTTGTTAAATAAAAATAAAAATGAAAGTGTTATTCCAAATTAAAAAAAAAAAAAATCTGCTTTAAATGTAATAAGCATTTGAGAGTTGTGTTTAAGCAGGTAAAAAGTACAAATACTATAATTAACCTGATGAATCACAGTCAACGGATCGGTTGCTCATGACTGGTGTTCAATAAATTGTAAATGCCATGAGACAAAATTTACTTTTTGTTAAGAATGCTAAGGAACTTACTGCATATTGTGGATGGCACTTGGGCATGAATTCGCCAGCTTCAGGCTGCGTAGAGTGCCAAGCCATTCATTCACTTCAACCCCTGCTCAATTATTGATATCTCTTGGCCCTTAGAACACATGCCAAGACCCCAATGCCTATTTCTCTGCCCTATCGTAGCTTGTGATGGGACAAATGAGGTTTCAAAAATAGCCAGAATTGATTGGAGGTTTGGGATACTCCAACCCACCACAGGTTTTGAGGCTTCATTTAGTGCCAGCATTGATTGGTAGTTCAGGATACTCCCACCCACCATTGGTTTTGAAGCCTCTTTTGTCCCATCATTAGTTGCACTCCTTCCTTGGATCTAACATGTATGTTGCTTTCCTGTACATTTCCCTTAGGCTGAAGACAAAACCAATGATTTTCCTTTTGTTTCCCTACGCTACTAAAATTGTCTCCACTCCCAGGTCCAGAAAAAGTCTCCATTCCCTCCTATGGCTGTGTCACATGATCCTCTTTGGCATCCTAGATAAAGCAAGTCTATATACACATGCACTATTATTCATAATGAATGTTTAGTATTTATTATGACTGACTTTATAGTAATCTGTAATTGCTTTTTTGCTTCTTCTGACATTCTGATATCAAATTTGGAAAGTGAAATGACATCATATTTGGTTAGTTTTATAGCGTAAAAAGAATCAGTTCTCATACATTCCAGTGACTATCATCATTTTTCATAGAATCTTAACTATTGTCACTGGCTTGCACAATTGCAACATCTTGTGAGTAGCTGGCATTCAGAGCTGTTGGCCAATTTTCACTGCTTGTTGTATTGGTCTGCCAGGCTCCAAAGTTTCATTGTTTTTTCTCTGAGCATAACAAATTACTTTTACCTATGCCGTGTCATCTGCTGTTATATTGTTTGGTGATTTTGATACTGCCTCTGTAACTGCCAATAAATTCCTGTCTATTTTTGAAGGCTTTATTCTTGTACAGCATGCTGACTCTCTAACACTTTCAGTTGGTCATACTCTTGATTTGCACTTCTGCACTTCAGCCGTTGGCTCTCAGACTGGTATTTCTGGCTACAAGTTGACTGAATTTACTTTGACTTGTCCTTTCCTAAAATATATAGAAAGCAGTTATTTTCTACGAAAACTTGAAATCTATTGACTCTCTACCTTTTCTGCGTCCATTATTGCTGCTGGCATTCTATGTTCTGTTAATCTTTCCTACTCTGAGGCGATCCTCTCCTTATATAACCTAGCTATTTCCCAAGCCGTAGATGAACATGCTCCCATTAAAACTAGGCTTGCCCCTTCCTCTCACTCCTCCCTATGGTACACTCCTGAACTTTAGGCCTTGACGGTAATTGGGTGATGCCTTGAGCAGCTCTATAACAAAACTGGTCTTACCAATGATATTTCATCCTTCATTGACCACCTAAAAAAATATTGAACTGCTTTGAATGCTGCTTACTCATTCCATTATACCTCTCATTCCATTATAACGCCTCCAACCCTATTTAAATGTTGCCACTTCTTCTGTTAAGTGATTCAATTCTTCATTTTTTTCAAAATAAAGTTGATGTCATCTACTAGTGTCTTTCTACCAGCCCCCCTCCCCCAGGATATCTGATATTTCTGCCTAGTGCCTTCTCTCTGGTGTGGTACAATTGGATCTAAAACTTTCTGCAGTCGTCTCTGTGCTCGAGAAATCTGGTTTAGATTCTCCTCAGTGGAAGTGTTGCCAACAGATTTCTAACGTCCTTTTTTCATAAAGTTTTAGAAAAGGTCATTGCCTCTCATTTACAAGCTCGGGCAGCTTCCAATCACATTTCTGAGCCTTTCCAATCAGGTTTTCATTCTCTTCTTAGCACTGAGACAGTTCTCCTTAGCATTGTTAATCACTGCCTCCTTGCAGCTGATTCTGGGGCCCTCAACATCTTTCTGCTCCTTAATCTTCGCTCTGCACTTGATACACTGTCCAACCGCACCTTGATATTTCTGGCACCTTCTGCCTTTCAACTATTAGTATTATTGTAACATCTCTCTCCTTGTTACCTTCTTACCTCACCGACAGACAATAGTTTATCTCACTTCAGAAGTACAAATTTGCTTCTCTTTCTGTCACTCAAGGTGTCCCTTAGAGTTCAGTTTTGGGTCCTCTCCTATTTCTAATTTATGTGCTTCTCCCAGGTCAAATCATTTGCTGCCATGGTTTTAATGTTCACTGTTATGCTGACCATACTCAGATTTATATCACAAAATCGTTACACTGTTGTCCTGACAACCCCTCATTGACACTCTATATTTGCAACATACAGATTGACTAAGGTAGTCCTCAATGTTTTTTTAACTATTTTGATATAGACTTGCTTTGATGCATTGTTTTCAGAGTTTTGCCCAGTTCTTTTACCCAGCTTCTCTTCAGCATTAAGCTCATGATTTTTCAGCAGAATTCCCCGGGATAGGAGCAGAATTCAATGGAGAGGAACTGAATTCTTGATTCCTTCAATGAAGGTCAGTCACCCAAGTTTTGATGCAGCAAAGCATTCCTCTGTCACAGTGGAACCAAGCCCAACCAAGCTTGTCTGCTGAAAGTTTTGTTTGAATAGGGGCTGACATAACAGGCCTTTGTTACCCCCCCAAAAAAACACTATTGAGCAAATTTTTTGTTCCATATCTGCTTTATATTCATATCCATGGAATGTATACTTTTACAGAACTATTGAAGGTGCCTGAGATGAGCATTCATGTATTTCTGTGCTTGCTTCTGCCATGCTATGTTTTTTTTGCTTATTTTTCTAATAGTGATGTAACAGATTGAACTCAGCACTGGTGAGGGATTTCTACATGCTTCTAACTTCCTGAACTCTTTCATGGCTTACTTTTGGCCAAATAACCATTCCTGTACCAGACCGTGACAATATGCCACTTTGACTGAATAAAGCCCTCGAGAAACAGCCTTATAACAATTTTCATTATTCATAATAAATGATAATTGCTATAATTGCTGTCAGCGTTAGCTGAGTATGGTGTTGGGGCAAGTTATTTGGAAAATGTTACCTACCCTACTATTAAAAATGAGTCTAAGAAGGGAATGAATCAGCAGTGAAATTCTAGCTTGCTAACTAATGTCACACAAAGTAGTTAGCATGACCTTACACCAATGACACATGATACAAGCCAAGTATATGTTCAACAAGGCTAAGGCAGTCACCTTAGCATTAATATTTGCTAGCTAGGCAAGTCATTGCTCAAAGATACCTTAGCTGACCAACTTTTCAATCATCAAAGTGGTGCACACACAGTCAAAGGGGCTGTGACTCATAGACAGAGATGGAAACTGAACTTAGCAGTTACAACGCCTTTAGACAATTACACGCAGGTAAAAGCCAACTCTACAATGAGTGCGAATGTATGTACTATTGTACAGTTTCCAACATATACAGAAAACTTACTTTAGAAATTAAAGTTTTCCCATATCATTTATAACAATTTTCTGGACACATAAAATTTCTCAAATTTATTTCTAAAAATATAATGTGCAAAGTTTGCTCTTCAGATGAAAGCTTGGTGGTTAGGTTTAAATTAGTATTATCTCAATTTCTGTTTGGCAAGACGGGCATGGGTCAAATTCCAGGGGAGTGTCAGGTGACCTGACTGAACTTGTAAACACATACCTCTACTGTGATAATGAGACATAACACATAGAAACCCAATAGTAACCACTGATGATGGGGGCCCATAGATACCTGCTTAATTAGCTTTAATTTTTGAGATAAAGTATGTGTATTTTATACACAAACTTTATCAAATGTGACAATGTTGTGTGTGATTGATAAATCTCTAGCCAATTTCCCTGAATATACAATAGAGAAATAAGAATTGAATATACTCTCTCTGGCACACACCAATACAAATATAGAAAGAGTTTTCAAAACAGCGTGAGGCAATAAGAGGAACAAAACAGTCAAAGAGTCGATGCCTGAATGGCAGGTGCATTGGTTCAGAAAACTGCTAAATTATTTGATCCAGGGGTATGGTCTCAGAAATCAAGATATCATATGCCAAACTGCATCTGAAAAGTGAAACCGTGGTCACCAGTCCAAGCGCACCGACGATGATAAATGTTCGCTTAACAGCAAAGTTTTTAAATGCCACAAAAATACAGCCTCAAGGCTGAAATGGTGCCTCTGTGACCAAACAATCTCAATAAAAAAAAAAACTTGTGATTAGTAATGTTCGACACCACTTTTTCATCTCCAACATTGATAACACAACCTAAAATATCAGCCAATACCTATGCTGATTCTAAAGTTTTTTTGTTTTGACTGTTGTCCATTTAATTCTTTTGAGGTGTTTTGATTGGCTTGCTCTAGCTACCATATTTTTACCCTTTTTAGCATTAAAAACTTTACAATTGAGTGTGAACCCTGAAGTTATGTTTTGAATTTACATATTAAAATGATCAAGTTTATTCTTTTAAAATCAATTTAATTAACACCACTGCTGTGTATGTTTTCCACATAAAACATTGCTAATTTATGATGTATCACATGAGTCAAATTTCAGGACACTTGTGTTTTGGTTTCTTGTGTTTTATCTCAGTCTAAGTATTATCAGTTGCACATACAGAACAAAAGAAAGGCATAGAAATTACATTTTTCTACATTTTCATTTTCTCTACTTTTTAAAATGTCTGTAAAGCACTTTGTAAACTCTGTGCTTAAAACAGCAGTATATAAATAAAGATCGATTGATTGACTGATTGGTTGATAGATTGATTGATTGATCAAATGATATAATCACTAAATATGTAAAAAAAAAAAAAAAAAAAGCCAAGTCTTAGACACATAAAAATAACCACCTTTAACAATGATTACAGCTGAACAAACTCTAGGCGTTCTTTTAATTAATTTTCAGTTCATTTTCTGAAAGTTCACTCCAACACTGCTGGAGAAGTGCCCACAAAGCCTTGACCTTTCTTTCCATTTCATAACAAATTGCCATGATGGGTTTCAAGATGTTCAAAATCTTTTTACTGGCAGAAAACCTAAGATCTTATTCATGCCCACAAACAAGCTAAAAATGCTCATTGCTGTCATTTTCTGTATTGAGTCACCTGGTTTTTGGGTTAAGCAGATGTAATAATACCCCACAACATCAAGCAAGTTGCACACTTACATTATCTTGTGCAATGTAGCAATAAATCACGCACATTGATTAAAAAAGGACAAGTGTTAAGCAAATTTTTACCATTATTACTATATTGTATGAAAAAAGCTGGAATGCTCATTCTGAATTTATGCTTCTCATAAATATAAAATACTGGTAATAAGTATTCCTTAATTTGCTTGATTAATTGAACACAATTTTTATTAGACATCAAGGATAGTAATTCTTCAGGTAATGAGTATGTACCTCTGGCTATTATTTAATCATTTTAATAGGTTCCTTTGCCAGCACAAAACCCAATGAATGCAATCAGATCCTAAACTACATTAATGTTATATGTGGGAAATTCAACTAATAGTTTTGTTTTATGTTGACACAACATAATTTCATTTTTCCCTTTTGTTTTCAAAATTATATTAGCTTTAGCTATAATATTTGTACTCATTTCATGAATTTTCTAATGGAAAATTGTAATTGTTTGCTAAAGGGATACCATGATGGCTCATTGAATCGGTTTCGTGGTTAAGCAATAAGACCTATGAGTGAAACTTGCCTTGTGCTTGGTTTACCCCTTACTACACTGGTTCCTTTTCACGGTTCTAAAGTCCAGTGTGCAGCTAGTTACTGGAAAATGCCTTTAATATCTTTCAGTATGACAGGGTTTTCAAAAGCAGTGGTTTAAGATGGGTGCTTCTGAAGGAACATTGCCACAAACCACACCAAAGAACCAGTCACATCTCTGTAAGCATTATGAAGGAGAGATCATCTTTTCATGATGTCATTTCAGAAAAGAGACTTGCGACTATGGTGGTTTGTGTGAATTTACTAATCATATTAGAGGATGAGTACATGTATATTGTTCTGTTAATTCTCAACCACACTCCTCAAGACCTTGCACTCATATATGTCACTGGCCTGTTTTTGACATGAGAATTCATAACTCAGTAGCATTTACTTTCATGGCACTTTCATCAACTGTTTGTTACAGCTGGAGCAGCAGTCCCAAGTGCAGATGAAGTATGACAGCCTAAGGACACTGACAGAGTCCTCAGGAAACTCACTCTAGGAGTTCCCAGACTCTTCTTGATGGGGTCTGTAACCACAAACATACTCCTTTGAGGACACAGTGGAGCTGATGTCTGTTGTTTACATGGGGTAGCAGCCTAGAGTTGCAGCTGCAGTTATCATGAGCAGAGTAAGTTTCAAATCCAAGAATTAAACATTTTCTGTTTGGATAAACTTTTGGAAAGAATTATTTGAATGCCCGTCATATCTAGATTTTGTAAAAAGAAATAATATGAAATGGGAGTGTTAAATTTCCTTTGTAACTGGGAAGAATTATATATTCAAATGCAATATTACATATTTTCTTCATTTTTAAATACAAATGAATCTACACCAAGACCTCCTTTAATTTTAATACACCGGTTATTACTCAATTACTACTCCTGCTTACTCCATTCATTGCTCATTGTCGATTATCTGAACTATTTTATTAGCCTAATCAGCCCAGTTAGTTTGAACAAATGACATTGTAATGTAATAAAGACGGATTTATAATAGTTAAACATTTTCATTTCAGAGCATAGACACAATCCTACCTTTTTGATTTCAGAGATAAAAAAAAACATAAACAGAAAATGCTGATAAAGGACGAATACCATATATAAATCAGCTGCATACCGTAACTCAGCAGGGTTTACTGCATAATGTTTATCTCCTGTCAGAACATTGGTATCTCAAAACACGCAATAGTGAATTCACCTGTCTGGTACATTCTGCTTTCAGAGCTTGTTTTTTACTCTGATTTGTATAGGTAGATGATGAGGAGCTATTCTGTAACTGATCAGTATTGGATTTGACTTGGCAGCTTGGCTGGCTAATCCTGCAGTATTTAGAAGGAGACCCTGCTGCACCGGCTGCGAATGACCAAACCGTGGAGAAGAAAATGTACACAGTCACTTTCAAATAATCTGCCCCATGTTTTGTGGCCTGATGTACAAAAAGTTTATGTTCTAGCTGAGAAGGGAATGTTGTGTTTAACATGCAAAGAACGTCTTGTGCATATGATGCAATTAAAGTTTTTGTTACAACTGTAAACTGACTTGTAATCAGCCATCAAAGGTCACGTGTCAGTGACCCTAACCAGCAGTCAAACATGATTAGAACCTGACCTACTGGCAGCTTCAAGCACAAGAATTGACAGATGAGAACCCTAATGTGTAAGGCATAGAACAAATAAGTTAGGTTCAACCAACATGTATTTTAGTCTCATATTAGTCTAAGAGGAATCTCTCTATACCCTACCATTTAATGAACCATGGTAGCAGAGAGAGATTAAACCAGACATTCAGAATCTATTCAAAAGACAGCCCAACAGCTTCCCATGGCTTGACCCTTGCAATTCACTATACCACTGCAAAAATGTACAAACAGTAAAAGAAATGTAACTGAGAAGCTCTGCAACAGAGGAATGTACAAGGCTGAAGTACGTTTACAGAATTCGGAGAGAAAGAGGCACACACACACGCGCAAGGGCGCGTGTGTGTGTACGGCATAACATCCAAATTCAGAATTTAATTTATACAGTACAATGTTGATTGTATGAAATAATTGGAACCAAGGTTGTAATTAGGACTACAATTAAATGATTGTACTCAATGTAATTACTGCAGCATTCTGAAAAATGAAGCTTTCTAAAAAATAACTGATTTAGGAAACCATAAGATTTTGAAAAAATGATGAATTAGGGTTACAGCAGACTGTTGGGTGTACACACAGTAGCTAAAGCCAACATTTGATTTTAAACTCCTGTAAGGACAAAATAGGTCGATTTCTATGGTATACTGCAGTATAGATATTTTTTTGTGGGGGGGTTGATGGTTTAATAACTGATGGTTTGGACGATTGATGTGTCAATAATCAATATCCTGCTGTATTTCAGTAGGGTTGCATATTCAAGTTATTTTAAATGTTAAGGTAGACAGAGTAAATGAAGTAAAACTGACCCAAGGAATCAGTATTTGGGTTGAATTGTCAACCCAGTTTACTGGGTTACATGTATCACCTATCTTCCTTAGTTAATTTAATCCAATGACTGTTCTGTTCAATAGCTACACAGCAATGTAGCTGAGAACTACTCAAATTGGATTTTTCAATTCAATTCAATTCAATTCAATTTTATTTATATAGCGCTTTTAACACGGAGCGCGGTCACAAAGCGCTTTACATAGTCCCAGGACCACAGTCCCCAGAGAATAAGCCAAAGGCGACAGTGGCAAGGAAAAACTCCCTCAGGAGGAAGAAACCCTGGGAGGAACCAGACTTAAAGGGAAAGCCCGTCCTCTTCAGGCCAGCACCGGGCAGGACAAATTAATTAATACAAATTAGAACAATAGATATAAAAGAGCAAGTCTTGTATCCGTCTGGGGACAGGCAGTCCGATCTAGGGGGGTTTCATTTCTCCTTTAATAACTGTTCTCTGTTAAGTAATATAAAGTGCTATAGTGTCTTGTATTGAGTTCATAGGTGTTGAATTCTTTATGAGTACAACCAAAATAAATTAGTATACATACTACATAGCTTCATCATTGAGTTGCTGATAGTGCAAATGAAATGAAATGAAATCAAAATAATACATTGGCTGGATAATTGACTAAATATACAAAAAATTAACATTTTACATATATGTTCATTAAAAGTAAACCATAGAACACAAAAAAGAAACCTAGTCCTAGTAAACTGTAATTACAAATTTCTATCAACACCTCTGTCAAAGTAGAAACACCAAAGAAGAATTTAGTTAAACACCAGCACACACTGTGTTTGAATGAGTTTGTCAGTCTTACAGAGCCCTATGAAGAAGATTATGTCACTTTTTTGGTTTGTTTGTTTGTTTTTTCCTGCTTCCTACTGATAGCCCCATTGGTCACCTATATCTACAGCAATCACTAAGCAGAGTTTGATGATGTATCATAACCATTACCGTAAATGGATTTGGGATTTTCATTAAGTCCAACTTAAATTCCTTTTAATTGTCTATTAAACTGCAGATTGGTCTAAAAGTTCCTAATGTCAGTCATATTAATATGCTTTCTATGGAAAATGTTTAAAAGTTTTATTTATTTTTTGCACACCTTGTGTGTTATGTCTCGCCTCCCAAACCCTCTGTTTCCTCGGTGTGTCCTAAATGGGACACACCTGTTTTGCGTTTTCCCCTTCATTAGCTCTCTTTAAGAGAGCTTCCCTGTCCTGTTGGTTTTGCTGGTCATTGATATTGCCTCTGCCTGTGTGTTCCTGCCCCTGAAGTAACCCTCAAGTTATCCTTGGTGTATCATTGTGGAGTTGGAGGTGCCCTTTGTAAATAAACGTCTGTGTTACCCTTCGTTGGCGTCCTGTCCACAACGTGACACTATGATCCTATACTGGATAAGTGGCTGGAAAACGGATGGATTTTTCTGCAGATAATGTTTGAAAGGGGATTACATATTTTGAGTATTTTATTTTTTAGATTATAATCATTTTGCATATTAAAAACCTAAAGTGGCAGTATCTCACTTCTGCTTTAATACCTTCCATATGTTAAATATGCACACTAATGTATCAACATGAGTGGGGGGGGGGAAAGCCACTTACATTGGCAGTGGGATGCGGCCATGTGCACAAGAACACTGCGGCGCTTTCAGCTAACACGAGCATGAAGGAGGACACTGCTTATGCACCCATCTGCTCTGCTAGGGTGTGTGACTGGAGCCACACTCTGCCAAGCTGTTGTGTAACGGGCCACTTTCTGTCCTGCCTACATAAGGGGATCAGCAAAGGAGCGGAATCCATCCTTTGCTATTCATTTCACCTGTATTGGTGTAGATATCAATAACTGTACAAATGCAATATCATGGTGGCTGTTTTCATTAATCCCATCAAATGGTACTCAAAGGTTTTGCAGAAATATAAAACTTTTAGTACTGGTGGTATTGAGAGAAAGAAAGCTAAGACACTACAAGCAGGATCAATTCTGTTTTACGAAGGGTGGGAGAAGAGTAATCATTTTTTTCCTCGTTAATGTAGCTCCATCAGGAAAAATGAATGACTTTCATTGGACCTTGGCTATTTGGCCTGGAATGGAATTCTGTAAGGGTCCAAGGATGTTGGTTCAACTGTCTTACAAATGTCCTTTTAAAATAAAAGCTTAGTCACATGCAGAGAAATTGTGCACACAGAATGCAGACATTAAAATGCCCTGCACAGTACTACACAGCCATATAAAACTTTTATATTTAATCTATAAAAAGAAGCTTCTTCTTCCCGCAATGCTGAAGCAACAAAGAATCACACCTCTCTAGTGTTGTGACGCATCCAACAATTCAAATCTGTACTCGACATACAGAAGCATCTCCAGTGAGCAGAAAGGGACATCAAGTGGACAAAATGGGAGTTACATGCACTAGAACCTATTGACCTTTATTCATCTTGATAAAGGGAAAAGCAGATTCAGTGTACAATAATCATCCCAGAGTTTTTGTTATCCATCCTTCTAGTACATTTAAAATATCATTAAATTTTATTTTTACCTATGAAATATAAAAAAATACCATGCTTGGCTATTTCATTGTTTTTCTTCAAAATTCATTCATTCACTATAAGTTACCACACCTTATTAGCCTCTTGACTTTAAAAGAATATTCAGTGTTTTCTGGCTTTTCTGAACATACCAGATGTTTTTGCAGACTTTTGCTGGTTGGGATGAAAAGTGAAAATACCATCAAATGAAGATACATTGTATCTGAAACTTAGAAAAGCACATGAAGTCACTAATAGCTTTTACAGTAAATCTGCCTCACCCTTACAAGTCAGCCATAACAAGGTAAATAACCTATAAATTGCCAGAGCAAAACCAACCATAACATCAGTGGTAGTCTGGTTTGAAAATGCTACGTCACACAGGAATTCTTGGGAAATGTGGATTGGCACTTATATGCATGTGAGGCCAGTCACATTTCACATACTGACTTAGAAGATTACACCTCCACAGTGCCTTTCCACATGATACACGTTCACAGTATGGTTATACGGGATAGACCTCCACAGTGTGGTCCTATGTAGTAAACCTACACAGCGCGGTTCTACATGATAGACCTACACACTGTGGTTCTACGTGATAGACCTCCACAGTGTGGTTATATGTGACAGACTTACATAGTTCAGGTCTATACATGATAAACCTCCACAGTATGGTTCTATATAAGAGACCTA
>JAACJT020000095.1:12786209-12863939 GCA_009936485.2 Gymnarchus niloticus | reverse complement strand
GACAGGGTGGCCTGGTGTGCTGTGGTCCATGGAGTCGCGAAGAGTCGGACACGACTGCGTGACTAAACAACAACAAACAAGAAAGCTGATAAACATCCTAAGCTCAGAGGATCTAAAAACATTTACAAAATGTTGTATTTCAGACAGCATAAATAAAATAACAGAACACTATTTTTAAAGATCAACCCATGCCTCCCTGATTATAATAAATTTCATACATGTGTGTTGACAAAATGACACAAATTTCAAATATTCATTTATTCATTTTTTTTATTTCTTATTTCTTGATTTAAACATTTCTTATTGGTTTGTTGCAATATATTTTTATCTCAAACAGATCTTGCGATTCAAGGCTGCTCCAAAATAATGTGCACTCTTCTAAACCCTTTGGTTATCATTAGTTCAATAAAGTATAATGTTTACCTCTCTTTGATGGAAACTGTATCATCTCATTTTCCATCCATCCATCCATCCATCCATCATCCACCACTTATCTGAGATCAGGTCACGGGGGCAACAGTCTTAGCAGGGACTTCCAGCTCCTCCACGGGGATGCCCAGGCACTCCCAGGCCAGCCTACAGATATAGTCTCTCCATCTGGTCCTGGGTCTGCCCCGAGGTCTTCTCCCTGTTGGACATGCCTGAAACACCTCTATAGGGAGGCGTCCAGGAGGCACCCTAAGCAGATGCCCGAACCACCTTAACTGGCTCCTTTCAATGTGGAGGAGCAGCGGTTCTACTCTGAGATCCTCTGAATGTGCAAGCTTCTAACCCTATCTCTAAGGGTGAGCCTAGTCACCTTGCGAAGGAAACTCATTTCCACCGCTTGTATCCGCGACCTTATCCTTTCGGTCACTACCCAGAGCTCGTGACCACAGGTGAGGGTTGGGATGTAAATTGCACGGTAAATCGCTAGCTTTACCCATCGGCTCAGCTCTCTTTTCACTACGACTAACCGATACAGCGTCCGCATCACTGCGGATGCTGTCCCGATCCGTCGGTCAATCTCCCAATCCACTCTACCATCACTCGTGAATAAGATCCTGAGATACTTAAACTCCCCCACTTGAGGCAGTAACTCATCTCCTATCCAAAGGGGACAACACACCCTTTCCCGGCTGAAAACCATGGCCTCAGACTTGGAGGTGCTGACCCTCATCCCAGCCGTTCTACACTCTATCACAAACCTCTCCAGTGCGCGCTGTAGGTCACTGCTCAATGAAGCCAACAGGACCACATCATCTGCAAATAACAAAGACGTGATCCTAAGGTCACCAAACCAGACGCCATCCACCTCTTAGCTGCGCCTAGAAATTCTGTCCATAAAAATTCTGAACAGAATTGGTGACAAAGGGCAGCCCTGGCGGAGTCCAATGCGCACTGGAAATAGGTCCGACCTAACATTAATACGGACCAAACTCTCGGTTGTACAAGGACCTAATAGCCCTTAATAATGAGCTTGGCACCCCATACTCTCAAAGTACCCCCCACAGGATCCCGCGAGGGACCCAGTTGTACGCGTTTTCCAAGTCCATAAAACACATGTAGACTGGTTGGGCGTACTCCCACGCACCCTCCACTATCCTCCTCAGGGTATAAAGCTGGTCCAGTGTAATATGGCCAGGACGGAATCCGCATTGTTCCTCCTGAATCCGAGGTTCGACTAACACCCAGACCCTCCTTTCCAATACCCTGGCGTAGGCCTTCCCTGGGAGGCTGAGAAGTGTGATCCCCCTAAACTTTGAACACGCCCTCTGGTCCCCTTTCTTAAAGATAGGGACCACCACCCCGGTCTGCCAGTCGAAAGGCACTGTTCCTGACTTCCATGCAATGTTGACGAGACGTGTCAACCAGGACAGCCCAACAACATCCAGTGTCTTCAGGAACTCAGGGTGAATCTCATCCACTCCTGGAGCCCTGCCCCTAAGGAGCTGTTTATCTACCTCTGTGACCTCAGCCACAGTGATGGGCAAACCCTGCTTCAAGTCCCCCGGCTCTGCTTCCTCTGCAGAAGACATTTCGGTGGGATTCAGGAAGTCCTCAAAGTACTCTTTCCACCGCCTGACTATATCCCCAGTTGAGATCAACAGTTCTCCATCCCTGCTATAAACAGCATGGGCTAAGTACTGCTTCCCCTTCCTGAGTCGTCTGACGGTTTGCCAGAATCTCTTTGAGGCTGTATGAAAGTCACTTTCCATGGAGTCTCCAAATTCCTCCCACACTCAAGTTTTTGCTTCTGCAACTGCCCTAGCTGCATTCCATTTGACCCTCCAGTACCTGTCAGCTGCCTCTGGAGTCCCACAAGCTAACCAAGCTTGAAAGGCCTCTTTCTTCAGCCTGACAGCTTCCCATACCTCCGGTGTCCACCAGCTAGTTCGGGGGGTACCCCCACGACAGGCACCAACAACCATGCGGCCGCAGCTCTGTTCAGCGGCCTCAGCAATGGAGCAGAACACCACCCATTCCTGTTCGATGTCTCCAGCCTCCTTCGGAATACAGGAGAAACTTTGCCAGAGGTGAGAGTTGAAGATCTCCTGGACAGGGGCCTCTGCCAAATGCTCCCAGCACACCCTCACTATACACTTGGGTTTCCCAGGTCTGTCAGGCATTTTCCCCTTCCATCTAATCCAACTCACCACCAGGTGGTCGTCAGTTGACAGCTCTGCCTGTCTCTTCACTCGAGTGTCCAGAACATACAGTCGCAAATCTGACGATACAACTACATAGTCGATCATTGACCTCGGTGCTCGATGCTCAATCATTGCCTAGGGTGCTCTGATACCAGGTGTATTTATGAGCACCCATATGTTCGAACATGGTGTTCATTATGGACTAACTGTGATTAGCACAGAAATCCAGTAACAAAATACCACTCTGGTTCAGACTGGGTAGGCCGTTCCTCCCAATCACTCCCCTCCAGGTTTCGCTGTCGTTGCCCACGTGAGCGTTAAAGTTCCCCAATAAAACTATGGTGTCCCCTGTAGGGGCGCATTCCAGTACCCCACCTAAGACCTCTAAGAAGGTCGGATACTCTGTACTGATGTTCGGTGCATAAGCACAGACAGCAGTTAGTGTTTGTCCCCTGACACAAAGCCGAAGGGAGGCAACCCTCTAGTTTGCTGGGGTAAACTCCCACATGCTAGCGCTGTGCTTGGGGGCTACGAGCATGCCCACACCTGCTCTACGTCTCACTCCCGGGTGGAAGAGTCCAGCCCCTCTCCAGAACTTTGGTTCCAGAGCCCATGCTGTGCGTTGAGGTGAGCTCAGCTATATCTAGAAGGTATCTCTGCACCTCCCGCACTAGCTCAGGCTCCTTTCCTACCAGAGAGGTAACATTCTATGTTCCTAAAGCCAGTTTTGGTAGCCGGGGATCAGTACGCCAAGTCCTCTGCCTTCGACTGTTGCCCAATCCACATTGCACCTGACCCTCATTACTCCTAATGCAGGTGGTGGGTCCACAGGAGGACGGTCCCATGTAGCTCTTTCAGACTATGCCCGGCCAGGCCCCATGGGTAAGAACCCAACCACCAAGCACTCGCCAACAAGCTCTTCCTCTAGGCCTGGCTCCAGGGTGGGGCACCGGTTTCCCTATTCTGTTTTTCTTTTTCATAAGGGTCTTGAATCGCCCTTTGGCTCCCCCAGGACCAGTTTACCTTGGGAGACCCTACCTGGGCTCCAAGCCCTGGCAACATAGCTCCTAGGATCAAAGGGGCACACAAACCCCTCCACCACAATAAGGTGGCGATTCAAGGAGGGGTCATCTTATTTTCAAAAACTAATATTGCATGTGACATGTCTGAAAGAACACAGAGGTATATGTGAATTACATTATTAAACATGAACACCACCACCAGGACAAGCAGTTTGAAGATGGTTGGATAGATGGCTATTTGAATTATTTGAATTATTTTCAACAGAATTTGAACATTTTTCTTTCCATAAATATTATATGCAAGCCTACAAAGCTCCATTAGCAACTACAAGATGTCCCAGAAAAGCTCACTCAGTACCCACTATGGCCTCATTTACAACTCAGTCACATCTGAATCATGCTGACAGTCAAACAATATTACCATCACTGACTCAGTAAACTGACATAATTTGCAGATTGCATAATTTAAAAGGAGCTCAAAAAAGGACTAAAGTTGGCAGGATATTTCAGCGAAACCCCATCTGGAAGTAATTAATCGACAGCATTCATGAGCCAGTCTTAAAAGATTTCAAATATTTGCTGAAGTGCCCCTTGTTCCTAATTATACCTCACCGCATGTATTCCTCATTATTTAGAACTGCCCAGTAAAAAATGAGAATGTTCCTCCTTCCTCAGACAGCATCAAATTAATGCTTAATAGCAGAGAATGAATGAGTTACTGTGAGGGAATAAAGACATTAATGAGGTAATTTTATTAGAGCAGTTCATCCAACGTAGGATGAAAGATGGGAGTGTATATAGAAAGAAGCACGATGGAGGAAATTAGGGTTTCACTACGCACTAATTAATGCTTTTAAGGTATTTAGTACAAGCACCAAATTAACTGCCCCAAAAAACCTTCAATGAAAAAAAATACATTGTTGCCCTCCCACATAATTACAGAACAGTACAAATTCAATTTTAATGAGGTGAAAGCCACCCCTTTAACGTGTTCTGCTCAAAACTGCTGAAAGCTTGCTCTTGTTTGGGGCCTAAGTTTAAGGAAGCATTGAGCGAACAATATGGGATTGTAAGGCCGAAAGTGCTTTATGTGCTGTAAACAGGTAGGACCTGAATAGCTCTCCTTCTGAGACTCCCGGGAGGCCGGGCTTCCCAGCACAACAAAACTTGGCACTGATGAAAGGATCTCGAAAGGAGCCGGAGGTGAATGGGCCCAGTGCGGCTGACCGCGCTGAATGGCTAGTGGTTCTTAAGTGATTACACTACGTCGTGCCGCCCCCCTCTCATTGAGTTATCTTTACACAGGCTTTGTCTCATCTAATTGGAGCTGATGATGGACTAATTGGTAGCTTTTTTTACAAAACATGGCACTTAAGCGATGGTAAGCTGGGGAAGACCGCATGAGTGGAGTTAATGAGAGGCTTTGCACAAATAAAGGCTTTAAACTGGGCCTGTTTTCACAGAAAAGAGGAAAAGAAAGTTGAAGATAGGCTTTGTTTCTTACATCTTTTTCTTACGTGCAGGTATCTCAAAAGGGGAATGAAGCGGTCAGAGAAATGTTGAGCACTGGCTTGGATAATAGAAGCTATTCTACAATGTTTGGAGCCTCCATTTAGTGTGTCTATAAATAATGAGGCAAAACAGTTCCTTCAGTGAATGCCTATTAATCGGCCCATACAATCACGCTGCACTTCCACAATGCACCGAGAACCATGTCGAACCCTTAAGTCTGTATTTAAACTTGTTTCAGTTTTACCTTTGGCTTTGTTTTGCAGGGATACAGTATGAATACAAATGTTCAAGTTATAAAACTAATATACAACTTTTAGATAGTAAGTTTTAATATTGAATCAAAATTTGAAATTTAAATGTATTTTGAAGTATAATCATAGATAGACAGACAAACAAACAGAAGAAATATACTGGATACCTGGGAAACAATGTATGTTTTCCATGTAAATATCGGGTGTTATTTTCATGAACATTTGTGTTTCTCTAGATATAATTGTATGCACATATTTATAGATCAGATTTTTTTAAAAACACACACATACAAGCAATCATTATTTTAGATTTACAAAAAGTAAAAATAGCTAAATGTTTATTCTAGGTAATGAGATATGCCTTCCTGCTCAGCATAATCTCACAGTTGTTCCCTAAAATGGTGATGTTGGTTTTTGTTTTGTTGTGTAAGTGATTTGACAGTTGGTGTCAGGGTGTGAATGGGTCTCATGAAACACTGAGATTGAGCAAAACTGTCATACTTTAAAAGTAGTTAAACACTTTATATTCTACTTGAGATCTTGTATATTTTCATTTTCAAAAAAAAAAATTGTACACACATCATGTTTAAGTTTTCTTTAATCTTTTTTATGTACAATAAGCACCATAATGGCTCTCATGAATCAACAATCATGTCCATGTTGTCCTTTCTTTAGACAGAGTATAATTGCCTGACCAAATATTTGTGTCGGGTCATTTGGAATAGTATTTAAGTTCCAAGTGATCAATTAGCTTCCTGCAGGCCTTATTGTCTACTTTCATGGGCAGTATTTGCATTTCCTTTGTAATGAAAATAGTGAATTTCCTCCTGATGGAGAAGACTTCTAAATGGATCCCTTGGTGATATAACAAAGCAGAATGACAACTTCCAGTTCTACTTCATTAAATAAAGTCAATCGTGTTCACGAGAAATATTTTCATATTGCTGAGCCAAAATATCAGACCACCTAACATATTACTGCTTACGTTCCCCACCCCAAAGACATTTCTGATGAACCGTCACACAGAAAGATAAATGTAAAATGATTGAAGCATACAGTATTTAAGATCCCACAGTAATTATTTAAATATTGGCAACTATTTCTTAAGCACTGATAAACGTACACTTGCTTAAGCACTAATAAAAGCATACTGTGTTATTTACCTGAATAACAAACATTGTACTGAGAAAATGCAAGAACAATTTTGCTTTGAATGTTTTTAGAAATTGTGTGATATCTGATAATGAAACAAATAATCTGTTTATAAAACATTCAGTATTAGACAGTACTCCATTCCTTCCCTGTTTTCTGTAATACTCTGTTAGACATCATTTTTGTTTTTAAATAACAACTTCAAGGACCCACCATGCAGAACTGGCCTTAATACTAAGGTTTAATTTCTTCAGAAAAGGTATCGCTACAGACAAGCTAACACTCTTAAGAGCCTAAGAAGGAAGTAGGGATAGAAATATTGTTTTGAAGCATTATTATCCAATGGGGGCTTGGGGCATTTTTTTTGAGCAAATCAGTGGTAGGAATCTTGTAAACTGAACCTCAGTTGACCAATGAGCTTACCCACATTTATGACAAAAAAAAAAATCCTATCATATTTTAATTTTAAAAAACTACACAGAGTGTTGTTAATGCCATGGTTAGTTTATATGATAAATTAAAAAAATAACTATATGCATATGTGTATGGCACAGATATCATCATTAGCTTTATACATAGCAGTCTGATTAATTTTGTCTTTTAAAAAATCAATGCAGTGATACCATAAACTGGTAGCTAGAAATGAATTACCGTACTTTGTATAAATAAAAAGTTTTGGAGTCTGGATTTGTTGTCGAAATGAAAAATTACCTTGCAACACATTTGCAAGACTGTAAGTAACTAACTATTGCCTTAGTAACAAGCCTGCATACTCAGCTAAAACTGTTTTATATGACTGTCCACAACACAAGTGTCCACTACACTACTGTTATCATCCTACTGGACCTGCCATGTTTGGCAGTATAAATCATAAGATTTATGACTGAACTTAAAAAATTATCTACTACCAGTTGGCCAAGTAATATTCTCTCCTTGTCCCTCAATCCCTGACTACATGCTCCAACGACATCATGACAGTTAGCTGGTCCTGTAACTTCTCATTGTACAATATATGACAATCTGTCCAGTGCTTGGTGCATCACAAAACTGTGACCCAAACTCCAAGGCTAGGCTTTGCACCTCCCTCTCGATTCCCTCTAACCACCCTGAACCTGCTCAGCTCAGGCAGAAACATTCTGCATGCAGTGGCTTTCCAGGCACCATCAATAGTTGACTAGTTAGAGTGTCAAGTTTCGGACCCTGAAGGTAACAAGTCTTTAAAGGAAAACCATCTTATGCATCAAATACTCTTTTAAGATTGTTGTAGTTCTCTGCATTTGGTTATCTGAAAAGGACAGAAACCCCATTGCATTCGTTTTTCATCTTTGGTTCATTTGTTGGAAAATGATTTTCCCAAGAGGCTGAGGAAAATTAAAACTTAACTTTCAGATTGCATGTCAGCCATGAACTAATCACACCCATAATGCATTTAAGATGCTGATGTCTTTAGTGTTTTGGTTTGTATGTATATACAGTATGTGTGCCCTTACTTTTTCCTTATTGTGGACATAAGGTAACTTGTAGTGGTATAGCATTCTCTGGCAATTTCATTAAATCTTTTGGTTGACAGACAATATGGTATACTGTACTGCTATCTCAGAGTAATGTTTTAGTATCTCATAGATGTACCAGTATTGCACAACATTGACATCCAGCCTCAATCCATTCACCCATCCATTCACGATGTAATCTTGGAAAGAAAATGCTGGCCTGAACTGGCACTGGCACATCATGCATATTCCCTTATTCACATCTTAAGACTGTATCTTATATGGGATTTTAATGTAATCATCCATAAACCCATCTTTCATACAACTTATCCAGTACAGGGTAAAAGTGGGTCTGACGCCTATCACAAGAAGGTAAAGGGCACAAGACAGGGGAGCATTCATGTCCATTTAACAAAATTCAGCCATGCAGAATACGTCAGTTATTGCAATAAATATACAGCCAATTTAACTACTAAAGACATAGGTAAAAAATAAAGTATCAGAGAGAACAAATGGTATTCATCTGCCTTAATCACATTCTCTGTATCCATTCTTCACCGGCACCCTGTAATTGAACAACGGTCAGTTATGATGGATGGATGGATGGTCTCATTCTAGTGTGGTCCGGTCCCATCAACGTGCCCCGATACCATAAAAACTAGTATATCTGCGCATGACCAAATTTTCACCTTTAATCTAGCGGTCTAGTGGGTCCACGTCGCGGCACCTCGAAGCCGATCCACTATCCAATGAGAAAGCGCCCTGTTGGCTGTCCTAAAATTCCCGACATCCTCTCGTCTCAATGCGACGTCAGCAAAAGAACCGAATGATGGCGGTGTCCATAGGAAAGCGCTTGACTGTTGCCACTTTTCTGTTGGTATTATTTTTGATATTTCATAAAACTTGTGCGGATATTCCTGCAGCCGTTACAGACTCTGGGGACGCTCCTCACCGGCGTTTTGAATACAAATACAGTTTCAAAGGACCGCACCTTACCCAAAGTGACGGAACTATTCCTTTTTGGGTTCACACTGGAAGTAAGTTATCTCTATGTCTCATATTTGTTTTATGAGAATGATTTTAATTGTGTATCGGTTTAACTGTGGGGTGATCTAGCTGGAATGCGTATTGATTTGATTGTGTCCGAATGTGGGATTTCTTTTGATAGCTTCCAGTTGTTTTATTGTATTTCTTTAAATTGATGTATAAGAAAGATTTCGGAAAACAAAAAGAAGTTCTCTCTATTTCAGTCCTCAGCGTTTGTTATAGTTAATGTTACGTTGCAGCGATCTGAAGTTTTATTGTGTAGCTAATTGTGGTAGCTTCCTATACTTTCAAGCAATTCACTTCAAATAAAACATATGCTAGATTTCTCCCTTTTCGAGAATTCCACTCTTGTATTAATATTATTCAATTATTAACCTTACTGCGAATAACAGTAAGGACATGTTTGGCCTTCGGGATTTTCACTAGGTTTGAAGAGAAATTGCGCATGTTATAAAATTATGCAAAAACGTGTTCAGATGTTTTGTTTTTTTTCCCTCTCCTCTTAGTATTATGAATAAATTACACTGAAGTTTCAAGGTTCATGCCGTCGTTTCTTTATCGGCTTAATGATAAGGTCTGTAACTCATCTCGTTCCCGCTGTTTCCTTACAACCTGGGACGTCCTCGATGTATTGACCTTGGGTACAATGATCATTTTAGAAAGCATTGATTGAGACAGACGTTAAACATATATGCTCTCAAACAGACAGATGTTAGAAATATGAAATGTTAAGTTGGTTCCAGCAACCTGTACAAAGGGCAGTGGAGTAGAGTGGTCTGTTCTGCTTCGTTTTGCTAGATGGTTACACTTTTGGATTTTTGCATTTAAGTATAAACAATTCAGTCCGTTTGCACTTGTAGACATGAATATTAACGTTTTCCGAATATTCTATTTGTTTTTATTTGGGCATATTTTGTGTGTTGTTTTGTGTTTAAAATTGCAATTTTGAGAATTTATATTGTTACTTTAAATGCTTCTCAAAAAAATCAAACTACACAGCTTATTCTTGGATAATATGTTTCCATAGTATGCAAACTTAGCAAATGTGAAACAATAGCATGGTATAAACAGGAATTCTTTCAACAGACAATGGAGGAGAGATGCATGATTCTATAAAGTTATGATTTTAAAAAAGGCAATAAACATTTTTGTATTCCAGATGCCATCCCTAGTGCCGATCAGATTCGAATCACAACGTCTTTGCGGAGCCAGAGGGGATCCGTGTGGACAAAGAATACGGTGAACTTTGCTAATTGGGAGGCTGAGGTGACATTCAGAGTGTCTGGACGTGGTCGAATGGGAGCCGATGGATTGGTGAGCAGTAGCTCTGCTTCTTCATGCCCAGCGATGGGGGGTCTCAGCCTATCCTTATGTAATTGGGGTCTTCCGACAGGCGATCTGGTTCACCCACGGACAAGGCCTCGAAGGGCCGGTCTACGGTGCTGCAGATTCGTGGAATGGAGTTGGAATCTTCTTTGACTCGTTTGACAATGATGGGAAGGTGAGTGCATGACTGGCCTATTGGATGTTGGTTGTTATATTTGGCGTATGAAGTGTAGAGGATTTTTTTTTGGGGGGGGGGGGGGATTTCTCAAGCATGTGGGCTGTGAGGATCGGAAGATGACGCTACATATAAATAATTTGGTGGTTGTGTGTGTGTGTGTGTGTGTGTGTGTGTGTGTGTGTGTAACCTTATGGACATGTAGTGGTTATAGGTCTTACATAGGTGTCTGGTAACACCAGATGCTATGTACATGGTAAATAAGGGACAGGGGGGTAAAGCCTCTGAATGAAGTCACCTGACTCCCCTTCCCAGACAGAAGGGAACAACCCTTTTCTTACAAACTGTTAAGAAGTTATTGCAAGCATAAAAAAAAGTTTAAACAATATTCTCTGGCCCAACACAAAGTACTCAGGTGGTGTGCCAGCTGTCTGTGTACCAGATTTTTTTGTGCATTTAGTTGTCATCTAAATACATTCCTCCCGCACAGTTACTTTAGGTATGTAGGTGAGGAGGTATGGCCATACTTAATGGGATGTTTAGATTTGCATGTGTATCCAACTGTGTTGATAATGTTATTTCGAAGGGGAGATGATAGTGGAAAGAAACTAAAAGATTAACCAAATATTTGAGGAGAAATGAAATGTAAATATCTATGCTTTGTTGACTCTGCAATAATATATATATATAAAAATAAAACTTAATTTGAACAACGGTTTCTTAAATTCGTTCACTTAGCCTATCAATATGAACTAAAGATTTACAGACCTTAAAATAATTTAATGAATTAATCTTAAGACAATTGGGTTCCGTTACATTTGCAAGTGATAGAAGAAAATTGAACTGTACATTTCTAATTGGTAAAAAGATGCTGTGCAACATGCACAGAATTACTGAAATTTTTCTGTGGTCAGTAAATTTTTAAGCAACGCAACATTAACGTAGTGGATTGCACAACATTAATACTGGTTTTTCTACATATACAATAAAGTTTTTTTTAAGGAGAAAATAACTTCATCTTGAAAACATTTTTGCTTTTCAGTTGTGTTTTAAAGAATTATTTGTATTAACTCATGCATTTAAAATTCCTGTAAAACCTAAATACCAAAAGATTATGTCTTGCAATCAGTATGTTGTAGGCTTTTATGTTTGATTTATTTTAATGGACAAAATGGAAATGATAAACAAAGTAATTCATGTTTTTCTACACTGAATTGGGTTTATAAAAACATTTGACCTTATTAGGAGAAATGCAGTTGTATTACCTATGTATGGTGGTAACTTCTCACCTTGTTATTCCAAAAATTCACTCAAATTAAACACATGGTCAGCTTTTTGTAACATAGCTGTGCTACTCTACAGGAGGAGTAATAATAATAATTACTAATTATTTAAACAGTAATAATTAGGATTTTTGTTGTAATTTGTTTCAGAAAAACAACCCTGCAATTCTAGTTGTTGGAAACAATGGTAACCTCATTTATGACCACCACAAGTAAGTTCAATTTTTATGCCTTGATTACCATATCAGCAAACATGTGACTAGTTAAGGAATCCATGATGCTAACGGATTCATGAGTAATTTAAGTGAATTCCATGAATTGGTTAATGGCCTCCATGGTACTGAGCATGGACTACCACCTGTGTTGGCATTTCAGTTTATTTTAAAAGCTTTCTTCTTGCCCTGTTTTCAAGGTGGACAAATTTTATTGGATGTTGTTTGTCTGCTTGATTTAAATTTTTTTTTTTTTTTCTCTGCATTGTATTGTCATGAATCAGATTCCTGCATTTGTGTTAAAAAGACTACTAAACACTTTTATTTCTAAACAGTGATGGAACAACCCAGGCTCTGGGAACCTGTTTAAGGGACTTCAGAAACAAACCTTACCCAGTTAGAGCAAAAATCACATACTACAAGAAGTCATTGACTGTAAGTAGTTTTTGTTTTATTTGCGGCAAGCAGGTTGAGCGTCATGTATGTTATGCTAACTTGCTTGCGTTAATAGCTGTTGTGGCTTCCTTCCCTTCCCCTGCACCATTAGGTTATGATCAATAACGGCTTCACCCCTGACAGGGATGATTATGAACTGTGCACTAAAATCGACAACATGGTCGTTCCACAAGAAGGCTATTTTGGAATCTCTGCAGCTACCGGCGGCCTTGCAGGTGATTTCCAAATTTTCTCAACCACAGCTCTATGTATCTCAGTAGGTTTAGGAATGTTTGTTTAGCTATTTGTTTTTATTTATTTTCCAGATGATCATGACGTTCTTTCGTTCCTATTATTCAGACTAACAGAGCCTGGGCAACAGCCGGTACGTATTCCCGACATTCCCAAGCTCTCTCTGTGCCTTGTCCAAAATATTTAATTAGTGGTTAACCCTCTTCAAAATAACGCTAGTGTGTTATAATGTATATGGTAGTTCATTTTACAAACTGTAAATTAAGTAGCTATTTATTAATGGTAAGGGAATATGTGGAGAGGAAAAAATGCCAAAGCTTGTTAGCTTCCTTCTGCTCTAAATGGGTGAAATATGCATTCAGCAATATCCGTTTGCCACCAGAAGATTTCTGAAGAGTTTCGTATGCATGACTTTCCCCCTTCTTATGCTGAAGGCTCCACCTGATGTTGAGATTCCAAAAGAAGAAAAGGATAAGTATCAAGCTGAATTTGAGAGCTTTCAACAGGAACTGGGCAAAAAGAAAGAGGAGTTTCAGAAAGAACACCCTGATGTTCAGGGAGAACCAGGTTAATTGTTTTAATTAAGCTGTTCAGTTTACCCATACTGTATAAAAGTTTATTCACGTTTGTAAATTATATGCTGTGTGTGTATATATATATATATATATATATATATATATATATACTGGTATTTCACATTAGTTATGTTTTCTCGGTGATACCTGTTTGCAGTGCGTATGTGGCACTTCCAGCTGTGAACTGGATATCCTTAGTCATAAAAGTCTTGTGTTGTGGTTTTTATTTTCTGGGCAGTCGAGGAAGTGTATGAAAGTGTGAATGAACGAGAGATCCGGCAAGTGTTTGAAGGTCAGAATCGGATTCACATGGAGATCAAGCAGCTTCACCGGCAGCTGGCCATGATCCTTGATGAGCAGCGTCGTTATGTCACCGTGGTGACAGATGAGATAGCTAAGAGGGGGGTCCACACTCAGCCTGGTCAGGTAAGGCCCCAGGGTCCTGTAACTGTTTCCTTAGCTATAGAATATTTCCATACACTTGAGGTGAGCAGTGGCTATTGGTTGCTATCGGTTTTCTTCTTAAATTATTTTTCTGCCCCCATTTAAGTATGTTTGGTGTACGTTACTGTTTTTGTATTGCGTGATTGTTAACATTGAAACATGGTTCCTAGGTTCCCAATCAAGATATTGATACCATCATCACCACGCAGCAGGAAGTGTTGAGGGGCCTGAATGAGCTGAGGTAAAAAGTAGAAACCATTTTAATAGCTAGTCAACAAGTGAGCACAACAGTTGAGAAATCATTTGCATTTAGCTACATAAGCTACTCTAACAGGCATTGGGAGTTATTTTGTTATAGTAATGGACAGTTTGGATTCCAGTTAACGCCTCTACTTTAAATATTTTCTTGCTAAATGAACAAAAAAACAAATCAAAGCCATTTATAAACACAAATGGTAAAAAATAAAACATCTTTGTGTGTGTGCTTGGTTCGCTTGAAATTAAGATGTGATGCCACTTTGTCTGTAGGGATTTTGGTTTGATATACCTTGGCCAGGGTGGCTAGTAGGCTGATTTTGACATTAAAGAAACCTTCCCCCATTGTCCGGTAGTCTGCGAAAGTTTGAGTTGTGCTCCATTTGGCTGAGCTGCCCTGATGTGTCATGTCTGGTTAAGTATGACCTTTTTTTCTCCGGTCAGTTTTTATTCTGGAATAGATTTACCTTCCTGGTTGCTAACTTGGGCAATTTTTTTTCCAAAGTATGGCTCCAGTATTTTGTGGTTGTAGTAAACACGTGTTCGTATTCCATGTCACTGTAGCTGCGCTGTATAACTTGCAATTAAAAACCTAATGCATTTCAGTTACAGGGAGTTTTCTTTCAACTTGTTTAATTCTTCTACTTTTTTATGCTTTTTTTTTCATTTTTATGCAGTAACTAGTATGATCTTGCCAGTATGACCAAAGATAATTATCAGTCAGTTGAATAAATATTCTGTACTTTTGATATGAAATGCGCTAAAGCTGTGTGATGGTTTTCTGTAGTGTTTGGAAGATTATAGACAAATGTCCAAGTCACTAGGTTTCTCATCAAAGCTCAGCCATTCATGATTACTAATTCTCAAACAGTTTAATTCTCCAAGTAGGTCATTGCTCATATTTGAAGATTATATTTGCAGTTTAATACATGTTCACTTGTTTATAGGAGATTTATCTTTTTTTGACAGTGGGGTGGGGGAGGGATGAGGAGTGATTTTTGCTTTGGTGTCTTGTATCTTGGAAAATGTATAAATTAACACTTGTGTGGTAAGATTTTAAAGAAATTCCAGCCTTTTGGAATTTTGTACTCTTCAAGGATTATTTTCTATTTTTTAAATATCCCACATGTGGCAAAAAACTTGTCAGCATCAAATTACTTCCTTATTGTGTATCCTCAAAGTTTACAGACTTAATTGTTTCAGTACATTTTTTTAATCCTTTTTACAGTTATGTCCCTATGAAATTTACTTAATATTTTCCAACTGCCTATCTAAGGCAGGATAAAGCATAAAGCTGGGGTACATCCAGAGCCGGATGCCAGTCTGCTGAGGGTACACACACAGTGATGCAATACAGGTCTGTGTTTTTGGACTGTGGTATGAAACCAGAGTACCCAGAGTAAATCTGTATGCTACAAGATGAGCAAAGGCAGGACTCAACCCACAAACCTGCTGGTGTGAGACAGCAGTGCTACGGAGAGAGCCTGCATGCCGCCCTAACTCAATAAGATTTAAAATGAAAAAGTTAAACTATTACAATACTGATTAACAAATGCATCAGAACAATGTTCTGCAATGAGGACTATTAATTTCTGATTAATTATATGAATTTGTATCTTTACCGTAAATTAAAATGAAATTAACAACTTCACACTGAGCACTAAAGAACAATTCATAAAAGTAATATCACAGCAGAGCCACTACGGATAAATGTACTGTATATTAATCTTTCAAAATGATTGCTGTCTACGGAAGACAAAGATGATTATTTAAGGTTAAAGATTAAAGAACATGAAAAATATGTTTGTCTGATCTTTAAATCTGAGAATCATTCCAATGAATAGGTAGTACTATTTAAATGTATGTGGTTAAACATGTCTGAAAATGGTATTTGAGTCATTTAATTTGGCAGTAGTGGCTTTTTTTTTTTTTTTGAGTAATTTTCAGTTGTTTTCTGGACCATTGAAAATGAGATCAAAATATTAAATGGAAGCAAATCACTTTCATGCAACGATTCAGAGTTGATTTGGTCAGTGAGTTATTGACATGTCCTTGTTTTTACCCCTCTGACGGGCTCTTATTGCCCTTTTAGCAGCGATTATCCTTCGTGAGGTCTAAACCAGCAACTGGGTTGGCTTCCACAAGTCCCTTGGGAATAGTACGGCAGCTTAGGGGTTAAGAAGCAGCTGATTAATATTTTACCATGCCAAACAAAAGTGCTTTTTGTTCTGAAATATGATAAATAATAGTATTGTCTAACACTTTCTAGAGAAAGGGACTGCTGTGATTTAATGCAAAGATCTTTGATTTTAAAGGGGCATTTGTTTTGCATGTTAACTAGTAGAAATCTATGCATATTCTGTATATATTTGCATGTATCTTCTTGTTACACCCTATAACGTTTGACTTATAGCAGCCTGTGTAGTACCGGCATTTCCAAAGTCCAGCCTGTGGGTCAAATGCAGCCCTCTGCCTTGTGACTGAAATGCACAATGGAAGAGGCCTCTGATCAATTAATGTTTATTTATTTTTTTTTTTCCCCCCGCAGTGTAGCACTACACTCTTGTTTATGGTGCCCAATGAGAGCGTATCATGAAAAAAATCTTACGACGCAAAAACATTAGCCTGTAAGGGAAGTACTCCAGGCCACAGGGGGCAGTACAGATTAAGTAATTTAGACCTATTTTGTGGTAAAATGTAATAATAAATGTAATCATTTATCATGATGGATGTGTGTTTAGAGCAACTAACTCTCTAAGTCAGGCTGGTCCTCCTGGAAAAAAGCTTGTACACCAGTGGTGTAGTACTTGTATTGAGTATAACTAAATTCCCATTGAGCTTTATGCTGTAGATGTTTATATATAAATTCATGGTATTTATGGATTTTTTTTTTTTTTTTTGAGTACTTTGTGGATGAATCTGTGTGAATTTCATTTCAGGAACCTGTTATCTGAGTCTCTGAGACAAGTTGGCTCAGTACAGCACCAAGGAAATGCAGCTGGGTCTTATGAAGCTGTCCAGCATTTCAATGACATCAAGGAGCACCTGCACGTTGTCAAAAGGAACATTGAACACCTGATCCAGCGTAATGTGGTTAGACCCTACACACACATACACACACAATCAGTCCACCCCATAGATGCCTTATTTCACATTACTTTGTTGTACTGTAGACAGAGTCTGGCTCCAAATGAATATTTCCAGTTCATTGGTCCATTCCCGGTAGGAGATGAAAGTCTGTTGTTGATAACGATCGACATTATCCTGTAACTTCCTTTCAGAACCCAAGTGAGAAGTTGAAGTGCCCTGAACCTCCTCCCATGCCTTCCTGTCTGTCCATGATTCACTTCCTGGTCATTGTGACCATTCAGTCAGTCATCTTCATTGGGTACATCATCTACAGGTGGGTGTGGCCATGTAGACCCAATGTTCCAGAGATATTGCATGTTTACAGGTTCATTGTCCAATGATCAGATGTTAGTCTTATTTTTCTGTCTCCAGATATGTCTGAGTTTTTAGAGGTTACGAGATTCTGAGGTTGACTAGAAAGGTGTGTGCATACGTGCACGCACATGCGTGTTTTTAATATATGACTTTTTATCAGTTGAGAATACCCTGGGCGGTGAATTTTCTGGTGTTTAGTCAAGTGAAATTACCAGCAAAGTAAACGCATGCCTTTCTGTTGTATTTTTTTTAATGTGCTGTTTTATGCTTTTATAATTTCAGAAGTCAACAAGAAGCGGCTGCCAAAAAATTCTTTTGATGAAACTTTTCACAATGGAAAGAACACTGATGTGTAAATGTTGGGATTTATCTTTTATAGTTTTATTTCTGGTTACTTTCAAATGATAAATTATTGAACAGGCCGTGACTGAGTGTTTGCTGAAATTGTGTGTGTGAAATTATGAACAATAATTTGTAAAGATACGTGTACTGTATTAAAACCTGTAGAATTTGCATTTCAGTAGGGGTTATTGAAAAATGTTAATTGCTGTTGACCACTGTCTTCATGTTTTGTAGAGCTCTAAAATTAATATATCAAATTCTGAATTTGTCATGAAGACTGAAAAGAGGCCTTGGATGTATGTTTTTGAATGTTAAAAAATTAATTCCAGAATAAATTTTTTTCTCAGAGTACAATCATAAAATGACACAGCTGCAATTTAGCTTTCACTTTTTTTAAAATCATTGCCATAAATCAGTGTTCAATTTCATTGTTACATATGAAGTTTTTTTTTGTCTGAATGCAAGAAAAAAACCTGTGATGGAGAATTCTGCACAACTTCGTAAATGTTTGTAAATGTTTTCCATTTGCTATAAATTAGTCCTGCACAGTTCTGCACATTGGAGGCATCTTGTTTTCCCAGCAAAAATCCCCACCTCCCCCCCACCCGGTGCCCCTCACCTTTTAAACCCTTGTTGTTCCATAACCGGACGCATTTGATTTTGACATATCTACAATGTTGCCTTAACGTTTTATTTTGAACATACTATAGCAGCAAGGACCAGCACCGGCCTTTGTAGTAAGGATTGTGGGTAGCGTGTTTTGTGTGTTTGTCCCACCATGTGTATGTCTGTGGGGGGCTACCTAGGCTAACCCCCAGGTTGTTGTGTAATATTGAGTTGGTGTGTTTATGTAAGGCTGTTTATCAGTGTGGGTCGCTTTGAGTAAAAGTGCTTTATTAATAGCTAGAGATGTCTCTGCCGCCTGCCTCTTCTGGGATCTGTCACCACATTGGTATCAGAAGTGGGACTGACGACAGACTGGCCAAATCCTGAAAACAAGTAGTACAGGAAGAAGACCTTGATTCCCTGCTGACCGATCTCCAGAGGAAGTTTGCAGAGAAGTGCCTCCTCATTGCGGAAGAACGTTGGTCTGAAAACGCAGCACAGAGACATTGATGCCTTTCCTCACCAGTATAGCTGAAATCCTGACAAATAAAGGACCTTTTGTGGATCATTAAGAACGATGACATAAGTATGTCTTCCCTATACACAAGGTCACTGGTACCTATTCATTTCACATCTGTACATGGTTCTTAAATGTGATTCTGTCTTTAACTCGTCATACTGTAGTTTATGTTAAAGATGTTGCAATTTATGGTAACTTCACTTATGTTGGTGATGCCATGGGCTAGGTATCCTGGACCCATATGACCAGAGTGGCAGCATCTTCCAGGGCCCCTGTAATTATCTGGGCCTACAGAGTCATTCAGGATCCCCACCCAATTTGTGGTACCCTGTGTTTTCAGTACTCATTAATTACAGACAATGATGGTATTAATGGGAGGCTTCAGTTGTGTGGCATTGTCTGTCTCTATCTGTGTGATGCAGTACTTGCAGGAAGTATGGGGCTGGGTCATCAGTGTGTATCTCTCACCCGTATCATTACTGTAGTATATGAATCATGTCTCTTTAGCTAGACCACCTCAATCCGAAGGATTCCGGTTCCATTAAAAGTCTTCAGTCTCATCCTGTTTTCTGGGTGGTGTTTACTCAACATAATTCATGTTACCCTAAAAATGTTAATATGTCCAACATGATACTTTCTCTGATACATTTTTTCTTTTAGTAAGATCTATAAAATTATATTGATATTAGTAATTGAGTATTGACAGCTCTTGTATATTCGTAGAGGTTATTGTGCTGCTGGGATTATGCCTATGTGTTGTGTTATCTTTTCATTGTGTTCCAGACTGAAGGTATAAACTCTGTGCTTGTATCCTTAATTATAGTCAAAAGAAGTTCTTAATTCTGATGAAAGATGGAAAAATGGTGACTGAGTTTAGAATTTTGGAATTTACAACTTAATTCTCAAACTGAAATGTTAACTTCATTGTAAATTGAAATTAAAATCTACTCATGTCAGTTGCAACTCATTTAATTAATAAAAATTGAATTAAATTCAATGTAATTCAAAGCTCATGGGAGGAAATTTGCAGATCTTGGTCACACATGAGGAATGAGATGTTCCAGGGGTATTGTTTCTCATATGAAGTTAAGGCGCTGACTATTGTGGGGATTTTACTGATGGATTTATGAGGTAACAGTATAGTCTATATCATTGTAAGTTCTTGATCAAATTTCATGCACTACAAAACCTCAAAGAAACCACCCATTCAGGAAAGCATACAAAAAGCAGTAACTAAAGTGCTTTATAGCACCTAGATCTTTAACATTTTACTGGATGGTAGCCAAGATAGTTGCTCGTGTGAATTAAATAAATGTATCTCATTAGATAATTCTCATAATGTCATTCATTCATATTTCCACTTCCATAATACTGTAAAAATGCTGACATTGGTAGTGATTTATTGAGGCTGTAAATCACAATGCAGTGATGTCATACATTTTAGTAGTATTTGCAATATTTTATATACATTAAAATTTTTAAGATATATGTACAGAAATTCAAAAATTGAAGAATTTCCCCCTGGGATCAATAAAGTTTCACTTATATTTACAAAATTATTTTATAGTCTAGCATTTAATATCTGCATTTAATAAGAAAAGTTACATGTGCATTATCTTTTTAAAGACCATGTGCCACAATTTCATGTAATCTGTTTCAGATCTGATTCAGATTATCCTCAAGAGTTCGTGTTGCAGTGCTGCTGGAGAAATGGTCACACCTATAGGTGTTGAACCTCAGAAAATACGACTTGATTGTGCTATTGATAGATAAAAGCAGTTAAACTGACCTATTTTTAATTTTGTCTGCATAGGTAACAGGAAGACACAACTGAGCAACATTGTTTTTAATTGCATAACAAAAATCAGAAAGTTTTCCAGTACATTCAGTCATAATTATTTGTCTTTTTCATAACCATTTCACATCTGAAAACACTCCCAATTGGCATATGTTTCAAAATGTAAAATGCACACTATTAGGTACACTTAAATCAATACATACTGTATTAATTTGCCCAGTTAGAGGCTGAGTTAAAATTATGCAAGAGATAGAAAATGACCTAAGCATTGATTTATATTTCACGGAAAGGAGGCTATACACTGGAATCAAAGAACCGTTAGACGAGTGTGTCTTAAAACCCAGGTAACGACGGTAAGTGTGCTGCAAGCACCAGGTCTTGTTTGGCATGCCACTCAAAGTGTACAACTTAAATAATATGTATAGAATAAATATTCAAATTATTAATATACATGCAAACGATTATTTTTATCGGTTCTAGTGGCAATAGGCCGAAAATGACTCTTTATTGCAGTACCTCAGCACACATACAATCAGTATTGATAATCTCCTAAACTGAATATTTTAGATGTTGTCTAAATTTTAAAGTAAAAAATTGTTACAGAAATAAGTTTAAAATGCTACTCATATGTTATTTTCAGAGCCGCAGTGTTCATTTTGAAATGCAGCGTAACCTCTAATCTCCTGATGAATAAGTGAAGGAACAGAGCAATTGCCTGTAGCTAATAGGTGCACAAAAGGTTTTCCTATGCGATGGAACTGACCTTGGCTAAACAAGAGAGTTCCTACAAGTTCGACAAAGGATGTAATTTAATGATTTACTACCGTGTCAGGTTGTTGTCTGGTAAGGTCATCACACAAGGCAATACGACTCCGAGGCGGAACAATGACTCGCTGATAATTACAAGTTTTGTCTGTTTGGACTTCAGTTATATACAGCTCGAAATAGGAATGTTACAAACGGAGCCAATTATTCAAACAAGAGAATTGTAAACATAACGTTACAATGCATGTGAGTGGCTCAGGCAAAATAGACTTGCCAGTCATTGGAAGAACAGCTTAGTCTCCTTCCACAGTCTTTTAAAATGATGACCTAGAAATGCTAAAAAGCTATCCTTATGCCAAAAGCACTCATTCTATATAATATAAAACGAGAATAACACCACCCTCAGTAATTAGGAAAATTTAAATAGTTTTAAAGGTATTAACTGTTTTAAAAAAAACTTAATCCCCTTAGCAGCGTGTGGGCAAAGGATTACCTAACAACTGTTGATCTTTATTTAGTGCTAATTACACATATTCTTTCAGTATAGTGTAAGTTAGGATATTCTTCTAATTAACTGTAGCTAAATTGCGTGGTAATTCTTAAATCTGATATCCCTCTCGGGTTTCCAGTGAAATCGTGTCAAATCGATGAAATAATGTCTTAATTATTTACCGTAAATTGTTTAAATTGCGCATGCCGTTAAGAGCACCTATTATTTATATAATGTAGTATTAATGAAGGTACAATTCGTTATTACCAAAAGCTATGGATATGTATTTATATAAAAAAATAATTTTCTAACAAATGATGCGAAAAATGACTATGATTGAACCGTCCATCAATCAGTTTTCCGTAACTCTTTATCTAATGCAGGGAAGCGACTTGACTATAACTATCGTGTGATATTTTAAAATAAATGCATTAGAAAAGTCCTTTACAAAATGATTCAAAGGGCGAAATTAATTTTCCTGTATATTCATATTATCATTAAAACGGATACTATAGGCGTATACGTTTCCCTTAATTTAATTGTAATCAAGTTAAATGTCTATATATCATACTCATTTCCTCTGTTTGGAAACCTAAAATGTTATTGTTATTTTTATTAAGTGTTTAATGTTTGGAATAAACTCTTGCAGTATAGTTTATGCAAAACTCTGAACACCACAGTAACCGAAAATAAAATATGCACAAAATTGATTCATTTAATATTTTTTTTCGTTGTGGTATATTGTCACAGCTAAATAATTCATTCAGAAAAACCAGAAAAACGTTATGGTGGAAAGAGTTTATTTGATATGACATTTTACAATCTGTGCCCTGACTAAAATCTTGTGATTTTGCTGTACTGTTGGCGCCTCTCCTTTAAAGTCCACGCGGTTCATAAAACTGACAGTTGTAGTTATCAGAAATTGATGGGGGGGGGGTTAGAAAGACCTCAGTGGGACAACAGTGTTAAGACCGACAGAGTCTGACGTGCCGATTTGACGCGACAGTAGGGGCTGTCACATGAACAAAAGGTCTTTTCCGAAGGGCTCCTTTAAAAAGCCCAGATGGGATAATGTCTCTGCTGCAGTTCAAGAAAAAGTATTAAAAGTATAATTAAATATTAGTAATTAGACATCAATGCGGTTCCTTGATGCATCATCAGAAGGAATGGAAGACCATCTTTCGCCTTCTGGACGTTTAGTTCGTAGCCCCGGTAACCCATCCAGGATCCACAGTATTGAAGCGATTTTAGGGTTTAAGGATGAGAATATTTTTCATCAGCCGTTGTCTTCAAATGTTCCAGCAAGACTGACAAAAGACACGGAGCGAAGAAGGAAATGTAACAAAGTTGTTCGTGACTCCGAAGGATTTGACAGTAAGTACGTCTAGCAGTGTATAAGTAGGGGGTTAACAGTGGGGTGGGGTAGCTAATACATTTTATTTGAAGTTAAATGTGGGAAATTACTTGGATTCTTATTTGTCGCATTTTATTTCAAATTTAAAAATGGCCTATTACCCTTTCAGTAGGGTAATATTTCTATTCCTGATACACGACTTGTACTGAAATTGTCCAGCTTCAACAGGTGTTCTAGATATGATCAAGCTATGTATGCTGTATACATTGTAGATTAATGTTGTGTGTATGTTTTCTAAAGTAAAGGATTTGTGTACACTTCAGGCAATTGCTGTACAAGCAGTTCGGGAGCTTTGGCAAGTCCCGAATTATCTGACAGGAAATGCAAATTGTCGGGAAATGATAACCCAAAGAAAAAGCACAGACGCAACAGAACCACGTTTACTACTTTTCAACTTCATGAACTGGAGAGAGCCTTCGAAAAGTCACACTACCCCGACATATACAGCAGAGAGGAGCTCGCACTGAAGGTGAATCTTCCGGAGGTCCGTGTTCAGGTACGTTTCCTGTTTCTGTTATTGTGGCATTTTCATTTGTTGTACTTATAAAGAAAGTGTAGTGAAGGTAAAAAATCAGTAAACAAAGTGGTTTAGCATTATCCGTTATATCAGACTTCGATGACTGGCATCCAGTTCGATGAACTTTACAAGGTGTACCCTTGCCCTTATGCCCTTTGTTACCTGGGATATGATCCATGCCTCCCACATCCCTGACTACGACAAGCTATAGGACGATGGATGGATGTTAAATTAGACGTAAATGTTTACTTACTACAGTGCATGCAGTGAAATATATTAGTTGCTGCTTTACATGGCTGAAAATATTGCATTCGGTTAAAAGGTATGCTACACAGGTTTTTAAATCTGTTTTAGAGAAAAAATGCATAAGCCAATATCATGGGGATATTCTCCATATTTTTTAACATCTTGGAAATTCCAGATTGCAAATAGAATTTTCCCTGCAAACCTGACCATGCAGTTAGCAGATGGATGGATGGATGGATGAATGGAAGGAAGTGGAATTTTGTGGTGATTAAACAAAGAATTGCTGTTTATTAGAAAATCTCAGCAATGGATCTCTTCAGTCCGCAGCCAAAATAGTGAATTTAGGGCGCTGAGGAATATAAATAAAATTATGATAGAAATAGAAATCAAGTATATGCATAAAAACACCTACTGAATTAACCCAAATTTAAGTTTTAGTTTTATATTTAATTATTTTATCATGTCTGTTTTTTCCATTCCCGTTGGTTAATAAAAAGAAAAAAATAGATTTATTGGTAAATTCTGAATATTAGTATTATGCAAAAACAAAAGAGGATCATAACATTATCTTAAGAGGTTTTTTCCCAAGCATAAGCAACTCACTATTAGATAACACATTAAAGAATCACACAAGGTTTATATATATATATATATACAGTTCTGTCATAGAAATAAACATATAATAAGCTTTTCAAACAGATATATTGACAAAACCCATCATTTGACAAAAGATAACCTTCGGAAAAAATCTCTGAAGATAATTATTTGTCCAAATGCTTAGGATGTTTAGAGATTGTAGGTGAGCTTAGTCTACTGATGAATTGATCATTTGAAAAGCTTCCAAAGCTCGGTGCTTCATATTGCTCAAAATTAAGCCTCTGAACAGTATTGTCAACTGATTATTGTATTTAGAATCAAAATGGAAACTATACAAAAGTATTAGGTGTCTTTCAATATATTAGGACTGAAGTCTTTCACTTCTACTTCCCTGGAAATTTTTTAACTCTTGATGGTACATGCAGTCTCTGTAAATATCCATTTCATATTATTTCCATATTGTCCCTTAAACAGTAACTGCAGACCACTATCCAGTTTGGTAGCTTCTCTAAGTAGACACAACTACAGTTAAAGTACTGTATAAAAATGTATGGATGTTAGGTTCTAAAACCTTGTACTTGAATGGATGGATGATTGACATATGGCATTAGGTTTATCTATGTTTCTATTAGAAAATTATGATTTTGATCTATGTTCATGACAAGTTGTGCACTGTTGTTTTATTTTTGATGTTTTGAAGCTATAAATAACTGTGGAATACATCAAAGCATATGTAAGCATATCAATGTAACAAAATGTCTTTGTATGCCAAATTAAACTTGTGCAGCATCTTCTTACCCTAACTGCTTATGAATGCCTTCATTTAGCTTCTTTTATTTGTGCCATTCTCTGTATCACAGGACTTCTGCTGATACAAGTTCATATATTCAGCTGCTGTATGCATGTGCAAAGTATATAGTGAAAGATATAAAGGGAAAATGTTTTTGCAGGTGTGGTTTCAGAACCGCAGAGCCAAATGGCGAAGGCAGGAGAAGTTGGAGGTCAGTTCCATACGGTTTCCAGACTCTCCCATGGTGGCATTTAGCAGATCTCCTCAGGAGTCGATCAGCTCCTCAGGACTACAGTTGGAGCCTTGGCTGAGCCCTGGTATTTCCACGTCCACGACTCTGCAGTCCCTCTCCAACCTGGTCACATCTCATCATGTGCTCCCCAACAATTATAATACACCTCCTTTCTTAAATTCCTCTTCCCTTGGACACAGCCTATCGCATATCAGTACAATGTGCCTGCCCTCCTCCTACCAATGTGCAGGATTTATGGACAAGCTATCCCTGGAGGGATCGGACCCCCGTAACTCCAGTATTGCCTCGCTGAGGATGAAGGCGAAGGAACACATTAAGTCAATTGGAAAAACCTGGTAGAGTATACATGGAATCTTCTTTGGCTTTCCACTGCTAATAGTTTAGTGTAAAAAATTTCTTAAATTGCTACAGTTCATCTTTTGTTGTTAACAGATTATTATTGTTGTCTTTTTTTTTTTGGTCTGCAATGTGTTTTACATGGGGAACATTTACTTATGTAAGAAATGTCTTTCTCAGAAAGAATATTTATATAAACATCATTAAATTTAAGCATCCACATAAAATTTCAAGTTTTTTGCTGTCTGGTGTGTGACATGACGTTAAAGTTGAACATAGTGGGGACACCCCAGCTATCATGGTATGGCATCTGTCATCATCTGTGCTTAGCATTTGTGTTATAACATAAGTGGAATAATATGGTCAATCCTTAATTAATTAATAAACCTACAATCAAATGTATAATTTCACCTTAGGTGTTAACCCTAAAATCTCCTATTCAGGTAACATTGTGTAATATTTTTTGTAAGTACATGTTACCATTAAACACACTGTTGAAACAAGTGTCCTGGATGATTGACAAACAACATTTATTGGGGTTTCCTTTTTCTCTGCAATACTAAATCTCTTTTACTGTGATTCTTTATCATGTACAAGGAACTTTGGCATACACACTACAGAACACCTTTCATATACAGTCATACAGAAAGCACTGCTCTCTTTTTATAGTAAAACATTATCTCACAGATTTTTTGTACATTTACTTCTAATTTATTTGGTGCCTTTAACAAGGAGCATTGTCACAAAGTGCTTTACATAGTCCCGGACCCAAGGTCCCCAGAGAGTAATCAAAGGGTAACACTGGCAAGGAAAAACTCGAGACCTCGAAAGGAGCCAGACAAATAATTCTTTGCCTTTCGACTGTGAAGTATATTTAAGGGCATTAAAGTAGCAGTAATAAAAATAATAATAATCCATCCATATTCAAGCTGCTTATCCAGGACATGGCCATATAGGAGCTTACTCCAGGCAGCACAAGTTGGGGGCAAACCCTGAATGGGATGCCTGCCACCTCATGGTACACTCACACAGTACTACTAGTAGTGACTAGAGACTGCCACATACAGAGGCAGCAGTGCCATCCACTGAGCACCGAGCCACTATGACACTAATAATAATAATGGTCACCCATCCATATTCAAGCTGCTTATCCAGGACATGGCCATACAAGAGCTTACTGCAGGCAGCATAGGGCACAAGTTGGGGGTAAACCCAAGCTTTCTGAGTTTGTGACAATGTATATCATTGGATTTCCTCAAAATGTTTCTTTAATTTCTTTAATACCTAGTGTAAGTTTAATATACAATTATAATGCGTAACTTCAAACAATAACTGTCCCAGTACAACATTATAAAGTTAACAAGCTTTTTATGTGTGACTCTGGAGAAAACCAACTTCAAAAACAAAATAGGTTAAACTTTAGGAAGAACTTGATTGCAGAAATAGAGAAGCTTGCAGGAGTACATTTGTAGAAACGATATTTTTTGAGGAATATTCAAAAATGACTCCAATTACAATAACAATGCTAATTTGTTTTCAGGTTATGCTTCACTTACAGTATTTACAGTATTTAATAAATTTTGCTCAGCAATTAACTTTTTCATGTTTGATGTTTTTTGTTTTTGTATTATGAGAAAAGCTAAGAATTTATAACAAGCTTATTTTAACTGCCTATCTAGGGGTTAAATTGGCCGGGACGCTCCGTAACGGCGTTCCGGAACCCTCTAGGAAAAAGAAAATTAAAATGACAGGTTTGACCACTCATCATCTAAAAGTTTTTTTTTCCAGCCTATTCGCTGTCACTGCGCGTTCCATCACACTAAATGCGATCACCAAGCAAGTTTCATGGATGTTAAAAAGCGCTCCACGATTTCTCGTAACAGGGAAAAGTGTTCATTTCACTTTAAGCGTAGGCTAACATTTCATCAGAGTGATTTCCGTGCTAGTGAGGTGAGTTAACTGTATACCCTGACGAACACTTACTATTAAACGCGGTGACGTTATTTTTTTACTTTCATAATGACCGCAATGCGCCTAGTTGCCCTAGGAAGGTTAGTTTAGTATTTAGCTAGCTAGCATTATTTATGTGCACCGTAACGCTAATCTATTTCTAGCCCACGTGAATAAATGTTGATTTAGACCATCCAGCTGAACAATGAACACAAACGTGTCAAACCGATAAATTATGTAACGTGCCTTTCATATTATTTCATCAAGTACATCAAATTAAGTGTAGATAGAGCTTACCATCTAGCCTACTGGATTCCGTATGAGTAATATTAGTATATCGTGTGTGTTAATTGATCCAAAACATACGGTCAGTGTATGGTCAGTGTGCCAAGTTCAATGCAAGTTCAAATTATGCAGACCAACATTGACCATTCCAACTCACTTTGTCTTACAGAGATGGTCAAAGGAAGAAAAACAAACAGGATATTGCTG
The DNA here is from genome assembly GCA_009936485.2 of Gymnarchus niloticus. Classification (NCBI taxonomy): domain Eukaryota; kingdom Metazoa; phylum Chordata; class Actinopteri; order Osteoglossiformes; family Gymnarchidae; genus Gymnarchus; species Gymnarchus niloticus. The sequence goes on along the minus strand of JAACJT020000095.1, from coordinate 12,835,318 downwards.
ACTGATTATTTTCAAGGTTATTTTTATCGTGATTTTGTATGTTCCATGCTTAAGAGAGGTATTAAATGTTCAGGGTTATACTGCAAAGCACAAGTATACAACGACCATATTTGGATATTCGCATTACTGTACTGTAATTTTATGAGAGAGAAATAGCACTGCCCAAAGTTCTTCCTATGCACCACTTAGGAACGCATCCTAAGGCCAGCACATCAGATGATTTCCCTCCCTTTCCAAATCCCAATTTAACCCCTGCCTGGCACACAATGTTTTTTCCCCTGGCAACATAATTGCAAGAGACGTGCTGCAATTCATCAAAGACAGGCACATGGGCTATTCAATTAATGGATACATACAATGTGTATGATCCTAATTTGCTGTGTAATGTACATATGTCCTGTGTTGTTCCAAGGAAGTGTTAAAACTTTTTTCCCATTTTTTTTCAATGAACCTGAAAGTTGCACAGTGTCAAGTGTGCAGTGAGTAGCCACGCACTTTTTTTTAATGTATCCCTATTTTTATCCTTTACATGCTAAAGGACATCTAACTATTTTCAGGACTGATTGACTGCAGGGAAGACATTATCTAATAACCCTGCCTGCTTGTCTTAATCTTAATCTAGCACTGATGACCTGTAATCCACTGTAAAAAGGCACTTCCCAAGTACTCATTTCTGTCATTCCCTGCTTTCCTGCCCCTTCTGTTTTTCTCCAACATGGCCCTAATGAGATACGCCTGTTAACCGTTGTCTCCTCGTTAGTCTTGTTCAAAAAGTGCTTCCCAAGCCTGTGTTCCTTAGTGCAGTCATTAATCTTGCTCCCACGTGTTGCCTGTGGGCCTACTTGCTCGGAATTTCCAGTTTGATCCCCTGTGATCTGGTTCGTTTTCTAGTTCTGGTCTTGCATTGTTTTCTTATAATAAACCCATTCTGTTTATTCCACACCTGCCTCCAAGTCCTTCCACTCTCCCTATGTGACATTTCCGATATAAATGTTATTAATACCCATGACATGCCATTGATACGGGAACAGTAATTTACCATCTAACAAGCGTTTTATAGATGTCATGCCTGAATAAATGTTTAAAACCGACTTTGCTTTACTGAGTAAACTGACATCATTGTTACATGCTGTCTGTGCAGCCAAGTTCAAATGTGATGCCCGGTGTATTAATGCTGCTGCCTTAACTTAAATTGTTCCTTTGCAGTTTCCATAGTTCAGTTGAAGCTATGTTTGCCCACTTTCCATAAATCTTTTAGGCCTTGAAAACATTATGTTATTCACAATTGCAGTTTGTGTGATGCATTATTTGTAAAGTTATAGTAACAATGCTAATCTGCTAGCCTGTCTATATAAGAATTTGTATAATATTTAACAGAGCCAAATACAATTATTTTGAATGTTCTATGTTACCATTATTTCTACATGTCGTAAAAAGTATATGCATCCTTCAAACACATAAGCACAATTCAATGTGTGCTTCATTTTTATATGCATCAGTTTTAGTGCTTTTCCCAAGTAAAGATTTTCAGTCAAATTCTTCCTTTTGCATATTTCTGGAGGACCTGTCAGCTATCTCCTGAGCTAGTGTCACGTGGTCTAGACAAAAGGGACAGGGGGACCCAAATGCAGCACATGAATCTTTATTCACGATAAGCCAGGCGAACGAAATCACAAACGACGATCAGAAAACAGGATCCGTGGTCGGAATGCAAGGGTTGAAGAGCCACGGTGTCAGTCCTGGGAAGGGAGAAGCAGGAGGATGAGCACAAGGGGGGAGCTGGGTGGAACAGGGCACAGGATCGGGTCGAGAAACCAGAGGATAATCGCAGGAACGAGGAAGCATGAACAACGGGGAAGGCTGAGTGCTCGGTATTTCGTATAGGCAAGACGATACTTCACGTCGACCCTCTGATCTAGTTGTGCCTATAATCCATAGGAGTCATGAGGCACAGCTAGCAGAGTTGCATTCTTGCAGGGGAGATTGGGGAGGAGACGTGACAGCTAGTAAACAACACAGTAGCAGGGAAGAATGGTGTCTGCTTATGATCAATTCAAAAATGATTAGGTCACTTCTGCCTAAGTTACATTTTATGAAGTCTTTTCACAGATAAGCTGGCCATCATTAATTAAATAAGATTACATCACTAAAACGTTATTTGCATTTAATTAATGTTATGACACCACCCAATATCATAAAGTAAGATTAAGTTAAAGCAACTGGGCATATGATAGTAAAGTTATTAATAAATGTTCTCATTTGCTACCTCACCTCTAAAAAAACAAATGACTAATGTCCATTTGTTTGTCACAGTACAAACGTATTTTACAACTGGATGGTCCAATGGAAATTTTACTAATTTTTCAGTTTCTGTGCCAATAGCTTTTAAATTTACAAATGGGCTAATTCAGTTTTTTGAAGCACAATTCTCAGAACTGTACTGTGCTTTTGCAGACGTACAAAAAAGGTAATATTTGTTTAAAAAATAAGTTATAGTAAATGCTGTTTATTATGACTTTTTTGCAAAAGTTTAAAAATACCAACCATAAATTTACAGGGTAAACCACGAGTGCTTTTAGCATTTTGTCTACAACTCGGTGCAGCAGTCACTAAAATGCATGAAGTTATAAATATTTCCAAACTCCAATACCCTAATTACCCCTTATTTAACTAGGGTCCTCCAATCATAATTAAACCAGTTACTGTCCTTACTACTATGAAGCACAAACAAATTGTACATTAAAGCAATTCTCTGCCAAAAAGTACAGCATTAGTCTACTGTAGCTTTGAGATTTTGCAGCTTTGAAGTGGAAAATAGATGGGATGATAAGAAACCAAACATATGAATGTATGAGATATGATTTACTGATGAGTTTTTTACACTCTTAACATTTATATTTTATTAGTGTCCTTTTCTGCCATCTTCTGGTGATTATTTTTTATGGCGCCTTATAATTGAATTCAGATTTTTTATGCAACTTTGTCCACAGAGAGTATGGCATTTTGATGTCCAGTCTTTGTTATCGACTGGTGTTGTTGTTGTACAGACACATGAATATCCAAGACAACACTACGCAACAATTTCTGTGAAATTATAGAGGTGCTCAGGTTAAGGAGACATGTTAGCTCGTAAATAACCCTGTGGTTAGGACCCAACTTCTACACCCGATCTATAGCTATAGAAGTCATTAAATAGCTACGATTTTAACTCAAGTTAAATAGAGATTGTATTTGAATCTTGGACATGAACAGGTTGATTCTTTTACAGCAAGCCAGCATAGAGGCTCGTGTAGCTGAGTTATGTGATTATAGAATGAGTTTTTGCAGCACCAATTTAAAACTTGGAAATCACAAAAGTGGGAAACCTGAGTGCACGGCTTGTGTATTTTGTAAGAAAATATATAAATAATTGACTATATTCTACAGATGAAAGACATAAGTCTAGCTGTCCAAAAAAGAACAAGATTTTCCATCTTGTTCTGTAAACACTATGTTATCAGCTCCCTAAAGCAGGAACATTTTATCATATTATTCCTGCCAAATATTCTCTCATAGTATATAATGATACACTGCAAGAATAATCTTATTCATAATTTCTGATTGGGACAAAATAATACCTAAAACACTTCATCGCTTGGTATCCTCAGTGCCAAAACATCTTTTAAGGGTTGTGAGAAGGAATGGCAACATTACAAAGTGGTAAATCCTTTGCCAACCCAATTTTTTTTGGAATGTGTTGCAGGCCTGAAATGCAGGAATGGATGTATATTAACAAATGAAATGAAGTTGACCAGACAAAACATGAAATATCTTGAGTTCATACTGTCTGCACCGAAATAAAAGTCAAAGTAAATTTAAGAATCACTGTGTTTTTTTATTTGTATTTTCCATACAGTGCCAACTTTTTCTGATTTGGGGTTTAAACACTAAAGTTGAAAGCTTTTTGCTATATAATCATACCAACAGTTGTATATTTATTGTATGTTGAACTTTTTGAATACAAATTAGGATGAAATTACAGTTAAATGACAGTGGAACACTTATGAATAAATTATTCAATGTGGAAATGCAATTTTGAAAGGAAAAAGAATGGTCTGTATTATAGCAATCTACACATTACATTTTAATTATGTTTTAGTCAAAGTTTATATAAATACAAATAAACAGAAAAACACACATGCAATGCATATCGAGTCCAAATAAACGACTATTAAGAATTGTTTAAAAAGAAATTATTCAAAAACGTTGTTGTTATTCAAAGAGTTGTCATGGGGGGGGGGGGGGGGGCAGCGTTTTTATTTTGTTTTAAAAAGCGCGTCAGAGTTTGCGCCTATTGAAGCGAAGGTCAAATAAAAAAATAAACAGCAGCAAAAAAAAGCACAAAAATAAGTAAATTAAAAAGATAAAAAAAAGAACAGGAAAGGCGGGGAGGAAGAGGAAGGGGGGGGGGGGGGGGGGGGGGGGGGGGGCACGGTTGTCCTTCTTGGTTAAATACTGCAACAGGATTTCTGCCATCTAAAGGGAAGTGCAATGAAAAATGTAAATGACCCAAGATAATAACCAAGTACCCAATATTATTTTATATATCCATATAAATATTTCTTATCTCTGCAAGTCAGAAAATATTGTCCTGCCTTGCCCTGGATGCTTTTCTTGAGCGTGTTGTTTCTATATTCTTGCAATTCTTACTGCCACTGAAAACCAACAACCTTTTTAGCACAAATTCTTTTTAAAATAATATTTGTGAGTGTATTTGCTTAAGCAATGAAAAGGAACACTGAATTTTGTCATAAATCCCCAAATTTATCATACATCATGACACTCTGTCCTGTTTCCTTCAGCTGTCCCTTATAAAAATATAGTAACTGTGACTTTCTGGGTATTTTTCCTTCTCCCACATAGCAAAATATGTTTTAAAGTAAAAACATGACATTTATATGACATTTATTGAATGAGACAAAACAAAGTACATTTTCAACTTGATGGACAGCAGGATTGATTCTACCGTATGTGGTATATAAAATTCAATCCATTGCTTGAGCAAATTTTACTTTGTGGAAAAGTTATAGCTTTGGAATTTTGAATCCTCTTCAGAACAGTCTTAGATATCCATTTTACCGACCTTAACGGGAGTGGTACACACTGACCTCTTTCAAGTTCCTGTTGTGTTCATTCTCCCATTGGCTCTTTTTCTCCGAAAGCCCCTCCCACTGTGGTGGAATATCCTTTGGATTGTCCAGCCCAACCAGAGTCCTGGCTGTGTGAGACTGGGGCAGCTGTAGGTTTCGTTCGAGCTGTTTATACTTTTCCAGGAGATGCAGGTATTGATTATTAGACGAGCCGTCATCCTTTGATCCATATTTGCCATCCATGCTTTTCTTCCCCATGAGATGTCCTGTGAACAATAATGACAGGCGTAAAAATAATTTTTAAATGATATACTGAATAGCAGCTGTGAAAGTGTTTGCTTTCAAAGGAAAAGATTGTACTGAAAATGGATGTCTAATAATTATAGTACATTATTGAATTGTTGGTGTTATCAGTCTGATTCCAGTCTCATCTCAAGATATCTCAACTTAGTTTTGCCAGCTTTCGCTTTGTGCTTTGTGGGCATAGGATACTTATTGGAGTCTTACTCTGAGGAAGCACTAGAATAATCTAGACAGTGTCAGGTGTGGACATTGGAGAATGCTCCCATCACCTTCACCCTAACAGCGATGGGTACGCACCCCATCCAGGGTGTCCCCTGCTTTATGCCTTAAGACTGCCTGGGACGTGCTCCAAGCCCCCGCAACCCTGACTAGCAATAAGTGGTTTGGAAAATGGACGGATGGACCGTCAACCTGGCCTGAGTTCATCCCTACTCATGAAACAAGGCCTCAAATATATAGGTTTCAGCCAAGATAATGTTCTACAGCCGTTCACGATCCTGTATTATTTTATTAATAATTGTCCTTTTTTGTAGTTTATTATACCAACGTTTCAACTTTTAGTTAAATTCAGTTTATCTTTATTTTCTAATGCTTTCAAATGTTTGAGGATAAATGAACATGTAGGACATATGCAGCATTAACAATGTCGACTTCTAATTGGTCCTCAATATGAAAAAAAGAATTTCCATTTATAATTAACCATTAATCATGTAAAATTCAAGTGTTTAGATCACAATTTTCCCTCCCAGTGCGGCATTAAAAACGTTGATTAATAGATCACAGGAGGTTCCGGAATCAGAGCAAACAGGGTTTTTTGAGAGCTCTTGCCTTTCAATCATCGCAATTATCAGCCAGAGCCACTCTGCTAACAAAATACCCATTAGCGCACATAATAATTGTTTAAAGTGTCGAAGCAAGTGGCCAGGAAATTTCTTGTGAATATCATGTACCGTTTATTATTTAGGTGCCAAATACATTTATGAAACCGAGTTAAAAATGTTCACATACACCACTCGCTAATTAACTGGTGCGAAAATAAATACTTACAAGAATGGTTTTCCTGAAATGTATGAAAAAAACAGGAATGAAAAAACATATAGCCGTGTGATGTTACGTAGATTTTCCTCCATAATTGTGAAAATCTTCAATTACAAAAGGTACAAAGGCGCGTAAGACTTATGTAGACTATGACAAGTATAAGTGCCAGTTAATGTGAAATCCGAGATAAGCATTTATTGGCATGATAGAATCAGTCGAAAATTTGCTGGCAAATCGTTTGTCTCATGTTTTTAAATATCACGTTAAATTTAAGGTGCTACAACCATGTCTCAAGCAAATAAAAAGATCTCGATTTTACAAGCTTTGGGCTTGCAGGCATACTATATACTTCGAGTCTAATCCGCTACTTGTTACAAGAAACACGTGAAAACGTGGTTAAATATATGTTTATTACTTGTAGTGACAGCTTTTAACCGTTTTTTATGAACTTATCAATATAAAGAATACTGTTAATTAATATGTACCATTCATAAACATTCGTAAATACATACAGGTAGGTATGAATAACCCACGTTCGTTACGTTGCAAAGATATAAATATACAAAAATAACACAGCAACACTTTTAATATTTAACCATTTTTCTTTTGAAGATTAATGTGATTGTTTATAGTTTAATATAAATGTGTAACACCAGCACTTACAATTTCATTGTGCTATAATACTCACTCTTCATTCGAATTTACCGTACCAATTTATAAAGCAAATAAAATGAAGTCTTACCTACTGCCCAGTGATTTCCTCTGGGGTTAATTCTGGCAAGAGAGCCAACATTTTCAGTTGAGGAAATTTGTACCTTCCATACGACAAAAATTAAAATAAAAAGATAAAAACCGGGAGTGAATCTCCACACAAAATTTTGCGTCGTCATGGTATGAGTCGTTGGACGTCGAAGATATTAAGTTGGTTTTCTTGCGTTTATCGATCCTGCCTATGTTTACTGGTTCTTATTACTGCATACTCTTTAACTACCGGTCAATTTACAAGAAATCGTGATGAAGCCTAAAAAACAACCCAAAAACCATTGCGTGTGTTTACAAAGTTTTAGTACCAACTACAGAATGATACCATAGTATTTTTCCACTTCAAAGTCTTTTACGTCATAGACCATTTAAAATATACCGTGTTTGGTATAATTGAAAAAAAATAAGTGACAGATTTGGAAAGACCTGATTTTATCTCGCTAGGTGAACATTGTGTGACTGTGGAAAACATCAGAGAGCGGTGTCAACGTTTTTTAATTAATATCGATCACCTATCCGACACGAAGTCTGTATTATTAGGTGTGTTAACGGTTGGTTAATTCTCTCCCTTTTAAACACTTAGTGATGATCTGTATTGTTAGAATTCATTCAAATACAAACATATTTTATTACTTAAATACTTTGTAAAAGTGTAGGCCTGATACTGAAATTAACGACATACTGATATTGGGAGCTTTATCACTGTCTTCTAGAATTGATATGGTGTCTGAAAAAATACCAAAAAGTTTATAGTCTTTCTACTGTGCAGGATTGAAACAATGCTTCCTTTTACTCCAAAGGCCTAAATTCTTCTGACTATGCTGGGTCAGCACTGCCATTTGTTGAATTTTCGTTCAGCAAGTAACTTTATTGATTCAGAACTACCAAAACTGTATGTGCACTACATCCGGCCTGAACATCTTCCTGCCTCTCAACTGCTAATTGAGCCAGGTAAATCAGCAGGATACCAGCAATATTAAGGCCATTACCTATGGTAGAAGGAAGCCTTTCTTTTGAGATTGAGAACTCCTAAGAATTTGCATAGTGCCTGAGACCTCATTTGAAAACTTTATTACTGACCTTCCACCCTCTCAGAGCAACAGGACAATTTTTGCACTTGTGAACTGCTTTCCGTAGGCAATTCAGTTTTTAGGTATTACAAAACTACAGTATTGCAAAGAGTTACAGGAACTGCTTTCCGAGCATGTGTTTTGTCATTTGGCATCCCACAGGATAATGGATCTGATTAGTGGACCCTAGGTTATTTCCAGGAATTGGCAGAGGTTCTCACCAAATGCCTATAATTATACTGTACATTAAAATTATAATTCAGCATTGGGTATCTGACATCCAAAAGATGTGTTGAATACATTACACATTTAATGGAATACTTGTGTTGAAAATGAAAAATACACCAGAATATACTTATAACTGTTAATGTATAATATTAGCCCCAGATGAAACTGAGTCTAACAAGGACAGAAAAACACGACCTCTCTAATCTACTCTGTTATATTTAAAGATACCACAGTACGTTATTATACTAAATAAAGGTAATGAAGGACAGGTCAAATCAGTGGTTGCTCACTGTATGCTCAACAGGCCATATTGCTTTTTATTAGAGGGTGTTGAGTTGAATATTATGTCACATAATGGATGAATTAGATCATTACCAACCTTAGATCAGTGTTATAGAGGTCATGTTTTCCATGGGTGTACCATCCTAAGCTTCTTGAGAAGCAAACTTACGTAAAGTCAACATCAAAATAGTTTTTATGTTGGCATTGAAAGTGACAGAATATTGTGTTAGTATATTGCCAGTGAGGAACAGATTTCCTGTAGACATTGCTGTAAATTTGAGAGAATGCAATGTTTTTACATAGGAAGTTAATTATTACTGCAAATAATTCTGAATAAACTTAACTATTTGGTAAATCCTTTATTACATTGTCATTCATCCAAAATATAAAAGTGAGAAAGCAAGGTCAGACATAAAGATCAAATGTAGGTAATAACTGATAGTGTATCAGCACTTATCGATAAATCGGAATGGGACAACATAGGGAAATATACAGTAACTAAGTTAATTAATTTTGGTCTTGACAACCCACTGTATATGGTAGTTTTTGTTCAACTCCACCATTCATAGTGGGTTGCCACTCTACTAAATGACGTTGAAAAAATTAGTAAGATAATTTATAATATTCAACTGAACATAAATGGTTTGAGAGGCATGTCACTGTCACTTCAGCTTGCAAAAGCTAAAAATCACCCATCTTAGTAGGGCCTCCTTGTGTCACCAATACGGCAGCTTCCCATAGAGCAGGAGTGGCCAACTGACTGGACATGAAGCTCCTCAAAGGAGAGGTCCTGAATGCCGCAAGCCAAATGTGGGGAGATTGCGAGAAAAGTACCTCTAAACAGGGAGTGATGAGACAAGAAAAACGTATGATTGGGGGGGGGATTTCACAAACTTTTTGTTTGGTTAAGGTAATCATACAGGTGTTGAATAGGATTGACATCTGGTGAAAATGGTGGCCAGGACAGTAGGCTCTTGAAGCCATTCAAACACACTCCTAGTGACATGGCAAGGGGAATTATCCTGCTTGGAACCAACCCGTGCCATCAGTGTAGACACTCATCATGAAGGGGTGTACCTGGTTCACCAGAATGGAACCTACTGTAGAATGTTCAGCACAACAGCGTCTGATCATCTAATATCCCCTTTCTCGTTAACTTTTTTATAGATGTGCCTCATACCACAACCTTTGTGTCGGTAACGGGCCTGCACATCTTACATGTGCGCACTCTCGGTGTCCAACGCGCTCCAGCGTTCAGCTTGCCGCTCACCCGTTACTTATAGTACATTCACATCGCGAGTGACCGGAAATCATTCATTCTCTATGGGACGGCGCGTCGCGATTTCGGCGGCGAGAGTATCAAAATGAAGTTGAAGCTCGGTCAACTTTATGGTAATGAGCTATGACGCGGCTCGGCGGCTACCAATCAGAATGTAAAAATGCTCCGCTAAAGTGAGTTCCACAAAACACAAGCGTGTAAACTTTTGTTCCTTTCAAACAGTTCCCAAGCATAATGGAGGAGAAACTGATCATAGCCGTAGGGGGCTTACCAGTTATTTATCGCAAATCGCCATAGCATGCAAAGCAATGCGAATTGTCGGTGACTTTAAGGTTACCGACGTCTTCGCCGCAGGTAAATCAGTGCTGCATTTAAGCAACTACCTCACGATTATCCATAGTAAGAAGATAAACTTGAAAAGAAGCGCAAAACAATATACAGGCAACATTTTCCCTCCAGAATGCTTGATTTTAAGCAGGAATGCAATTAACTGGCTCACAACAATACCGATTTAACAAATTATAGCCTATCGGCAGTCGGCACAAAGACAAACTACACATTTGTTTGTTTTCCGGCCCCTTTAAAAAGCTTGCAAGAGCTAGCGTTCTGAACGACCTTGACCCCGCCCACTCCATCTACGTCAGAGAGCGGCCACGGCGTTCGCTAGCGTTGCGGGCAGGGCGGCAAGAACGAAGATTTGACGCCCTCACCGCTCACGGTGTCAACGTATCATTAGGCAGTCGCTCTGTGTTCTATTAACATGCGCTGCACAATTAAACCGTACGATGATTTTGTCGCTGACGTTTATTGTCCACCAATCTGGGTAAAATAATTAATAAACCAAGTGAACACAGGGATTGCACACAGTCTTCTCCTGTCTCCCAGTCCACACAGCGCGAACTAAAGAGACCGGCACGTTCACGGCTAATAATGAGCCGTACAAATTACTGCAAACTGGCCACGACCCTTGGCTTAATTACAAAGGAAAATGAAATAACCAGTAGTGGATGGACAACATACCTGGGTAAAATAATAAACCAGGTGAACACAGGGGTTACACACAGTCTTCTCCCCAACGGAGAACATAAAATCCCAGTCACATATCCGACAAAATAACGCATTTTAACAAAAACGACATAAAATGACAGACGAATACATATTCACAACCTTAAACGAAACAAAACTACATAACACAACTTTTCTGACATATTATAACTCAAAAATACACTTTTCACACAACTGCTGAAACATCACATACTGTCTCCCAATCTACACGGCGCAAACGGAGATCGCGAAAAGACATCAACAATTGGCACTTTCTTAATTAAAGCAACATACACACAACCATCCAGTATTAAAAAAGGACAAAAAAAAAAACATTTTAACGGATGTGGTGAAGTTTCAAAAATAAAATTTGAAATAGGAATACAAAAACCATTTCACAATGGTTACATGTCCATGACAATATTTTCAACCTGCAGCAACTGAATAAAATAAGATGGTAAGGTGGCGGTGTGCACAGAGCCTGCAACTTTCCTAGTGTATTATTTTATAGAAAGTGCTGAGAAAAAAAAGAATCGACAATGATCACTGCCTTAGAAGGACCCTCAGCACCACCAAAGAACAGCCCGCCATGCCTATTGTCTATTCCATCCTTTGCCATCCGGTGAAAGATACAGGTCCTGAAACATTAGACTCAGGAGGAGGTTTTATAGCAATGCTGCTGCCAAGTCGAACTCCTTTGTCACCGTTAGGTTTCTTCTGCTGCTGACAGCACACTACCCCCCTCCACCCATCCTTTTGGATTAATCCTTATTGACTGAGGTTTTACAACATTGTTACTTCACTACTGCACTTTGTGTAATAACACCAGCCCATCGTGCAATATAACAATTTACTACACACATACCATCTATGTATTTTTACAGGTACTGCATGATAAATTGTACATCAGGTAATAATAATCATTATTTTATTAATCCCCTTGGGGATATTCAAATTTTTCCATCATGCTTTTCAAGCTGAGAGCCAAGAGGCAATGCACAGGGCTAGCCAGTGTCCAGTACCCCTGTGGCAGTTGGGGTTAAGGGCCTCGCTTATGGGGCCAATGGTGATATAGATACGTTTGCTGACTGTGGGATTTGAACCAACATCTTTTCAGTCATAGGCACAGAGACCTAATCCATAGAGTGACATCACCACCCTGTATGTCATAGCATTATTACTAGATAATTTCACATAGTGTTTTACTTGTTATAAGTTATTTGTCTCATGTTTCCAATGTGTAATGTGTCATTATACTACATTATTTATGCCTACTTTGTTTATTGATTACTAGGTAAAGGTTATGTTATGCCGTGTCATCTGTCTTTCACCTCTAACATTATATTTATATATACTGTGAGCTGCTCCTAAATTTCATTGTTCTTGTAGAATGACAAATTTAGATCCTTGATCTTTCATCCCTTGATCGTTGAAGAAAAGAAATTTCTCTTGAAGTGTCACAAGCTCTCTACTTTTCTATTTTGTGGAGGCAGGGTCTGTGTTATTTTTAAAGAGATATTTGTGATTTTGAATATTCCTTATATTTTTGGCTTTGGCTTTCTACAGTCACTAATCAATGTGTGCAGGTGTCCGTCTGCCCCATGCCACCATCTTGCCCCCAGTGTCCTCTTTTATGAAAACCAAAATATGGTCATCTAAGTTCTAACTCACTTTCAAAAATGACAGCCAGTTGAAAAAGCTGCTAACAACTGAGCACCGTTAGATGGCGGTAAGAAGCCTTTCTTTGATTTTGGACAGCATGGTAATCCGATTTAAAAAACAAAATAAAAGGGCTAATCTGTCTTTTACGTTTTGTATTATTTTTAAGTATACATTTTTGAAGCTTAAAATTTTACTTTTTTATTCTTCTAAGATATTTACTTACTCAAAGAGGGATGATGGATGGATAGACAGATGGACATATCTTAATACACATCAGACTTTATTTTCACTTTAAATAGATCTAGAAGCAATATTTAAGTCAAATCACACTAAGTTCGAAAGTAAGAGGAAAATAATTCAAATTAAAGTAACCCTCAATTCTTTGCTTGCATACATCGTAAATGTGTAAACCCTTTACAATGAATGGCAAATCTTTGTTCTGATGATTTTAAAGGTAAATTGCCCTGACCTGCCATCAAGTGAAGTGATTTTGTTTACTGCTAACCGAAAGTTGCTATTCCTGTAAGATTTGCTTATTGGTTTCTTAGTTGAATAGTGAAGAGACAATTATGTTCCCCAAAGAAATATCAAAAGATCTAGTTGATCTTATTATTGAAAAGAAAACAGACATTCAGACATTTTGTGGAGTACTGAGAATGACTGCTTCTAGATTTCAGTTGTACAACAAAATTGAAATTTTACTGTGGGTTTATAGAATTTTGATATCCAGTGGAATATTATAACTCTGGGCAGGGACATATCATGTGTACAGAAATGTTAAATATTGATAATCATATTTGACATAATTTGCATTACTGCTAAGGCATTTGGAAATCATTTTAATTTCTTGAGAGCCAGTGCGTATAGTGTGACATTCTCTGAATGCTTCATTTTTGTTCTTACACATTAATTCAGTTTTATTCACTTATTATATTGTGTACTCTGTGATGGACTGGCATCCCATCCATGGTGTACCCCAGCCTTGTGCTCTGTGATGGACTGGCATCCTATCCAGGGTGTACCTCAGTCTTGTGGCCTGTGAGGAACTGGCATTTCATCCAGGGTGTTCCCCAGCTTTAATTTAAGCCCTGTGATGGACTGGCATCCCATCCAGGATGTGCCCCATACACGAACGGTTGGAACACCTTTTAACTTTTGAAGGGAACCTTTAATTCCTGGTGGAAATTCATGCTGATGCAGAAAGAACATGTACACTCCACGCATAAAATTATGGTAGAAATCAAGTACCTACGTTTCTGCAAATACTTTTTCCTGAATGCTGTTTTTCTAAAAAACATAAGCTTGTGACGTCAGCTACCTGTTTTGTTTGGCTAAACAGCACCTGAACTCAATGCTCTTCACTATAAGATGTTTCAAGTGCATGGATTTATATTTAGAGTCTCTGAGTAAGGGGGTATAGACATTAGCTGATGCCATACACTGTTATATTTTCAGAACTGAGGGTAGTGCTGCACCCACATTTAAATGGTGGAATTAAATGGTTCTTACTAATTGTGAAGCAGAATAAGTCAGTTACCGAAATCCATAATACTTAAGAAATGCATAAACAGGCAACAGAGGAGTTTTACATGCAGTAAAAAACTGCATATAATTATAGGAAAATTAGGAAATATGATAGGAATTCAAAACATTAATTATTCTGTCAAACAGTGCACATTTTTGATTGCTGTTAGAACAGCAAACATAAATGCTGATGTAAAGAGCTTTTAGGTCTCTCTAAGTTTTAGTGAGAAATATCACCTCAAACTCAACAAAGTGAGGAAGAGGCCCTCTTCAAAGAAAACATTACAATGTTTGGATTAGTTCAGAGAAAATATATCCCAGTTTACATTAGAAGGTCAAATATTACTTCCTATGAATGTCTTCAAAACAGAAAGAAGTGTAACCTCTTGCAGGCAAGTTTTTTCTTGCTAGATCTATGCCAATTACTGGAAGAGTAGAAACAAGTGATATTGATCTAGGGTTATTATAACATTTAGAGGAGCTTTGCATAAATAGATTTTGCATGTTTCAGTTTTTTATAAAGCAGTACATCTTAATGAGATAACTTGCCTAGAGTATGTGTGAATGTAGATAATAATGGTTTACTATATTGCCCAACAAACACTAAATAATGCTTATATAAATAAACATTGCTTGTAACTTTTATAGACATACAACGTGATTAACTAAACTGACTGAGGCAGTCAATTGACTGTTAAACTCATGGCTTACAACAGAGATACCACTGACAACAATAGAAAACATATGTTACTTTATACCTTTAGTTCTCTATTGAACCAATCAAACAATAGAACAGAATGTATGTGCTTTGTACTGAGGAAACTCGTGAACAGAAATATGAATTGCTGCCATTAGCCAAGAAATTCATGTATTATGTATGATTTATATTTGATTTTGAAATAAATTTGATTTTGGTATATGTTTGATTTTGAAAATGTAAACAAATGAAGCAATAAAATAACAAGATGGGGATCTATAATATGATTAAGCAGTAAAAAAAAAAAAAAAAACTTGGTATGCATACATTTCATGTTTTAAAATCATCAGGAGTGTCCAGAATTAAGATCAGAATATACACTGAAATTGATTTATCGGAAAACTGTTCACCTGTTTAAATAGAGTTTCTTTTTAATTAGACCGCACTGTACGCAAACAGAATGCGCTTGACTGGCACCGCGACATCTTTTGTATATGCTCAAGCTACATCATCACGTTCATAATTGGAGTCCGAAGCAAAGGCTTATGGGAAATAGGCAGCCAACGTTGGGTTGATGCTGCTGCATTCGATAGGAAAAGAGGATACAATCAGTGCTGTAAATGGATACTGTAAGGACGTCATGGCCCAGTGTGTTTCGTATTTGTCTGTGAATAAACATGCTCGTCCTTTTATGAACAAAGCATTTTGAAATGAAGGATAAAGAAAAAGGGGGAAGTAGCGCACTATATGAAATAGTAAAGGATATGCGTAACCCTTAGCTTCGTCAGGACCGCGGAGGCTGATGGGTAAGTGTGCCAAGCAACAGAATTACTTTAAAAAATAAAAAAAAAAAAAGCACCGTTTTAGTTCAAGAACCCCAACATTAAATTGGCTATATATGCATATTTCATGTTGTTTTTAAAAGCTCCCGTTTACGCATTAATATCGTACAAACGAAGATCACGTTTAACGGACAAGACACAAACAGCACAGCTTGCCAGTATCACACCGCGATGGCTGACGGGAACGACAACCGATTCTTCTTTATAAAATTCCTACCAAAAGCTCTGGCGACAACAGCATTTTACAGTCTGAAAATGCATCGTGATGTCGTGTTTGGTTAGTTTGACCAGTATCTAAGTGAAAAACTGCATTTTACACTAAGCAGTGGTGAAAACGGTGCGAAGTGTATTCTGGGTATTGAAAATATTATTGTGAATAGAAAACAATGTGCAGTAAACGTAAACGAGTATTAGTATGGCGTTAATCCCAAGTAAACACCAAAATAGATGTAGCGAATGCGAGTGAAGTTTATTGTGAAGCATTATTTCTTCAAGGCAGATTATGGTTTTTGACTGCATCAAGACAGAATATCAAATCACGTGACTACCCCAGCATTTTGGGGTGGGCATCAGTCTGGTCTTTACCGTGTAGATATACTATACACCACGGCTTTCATAGTTACTTGTGTTCTGCCTTGGTTTTTTTTAATAGAGTTTGGAAAAGTCATTAAAACTAAAATGAATTTTAAACCTCTCTCTCCAATGAAATCTTTACATTAGGTACTGATAAGATGTGCTGATGGATAGATGGCTGAACTTGGTGCTGAGGTCATGGCTGTCCTTGGCTGTTTTGTTCTTCAGAATTGGCCTGTCAGAATTTTTTTCTTAATCAGAAGATGTGATATAATACCGATTTACGGTTCTGTCAGTTGCAGTGTACCATAAACAGGTAGGTAAAACATCTTTGCCTACATTACTTTCACAGTTTTGTGTTTATTTGTCATGTGATTAACATCAGCCTGTCTTTTGCTGTTTGTATGACACTTAAGACTTTTGTTGATTGCTATTAAAAATTTCCTGTGATTATGTGGCTGCGATGTACCTGTTAATTAATTAACACTGTTGAACATTTTCTGATGGTTCAAGGTTTGTATTAGGTGTGCTAATTAAAAAAGACACACTAAGCTGTTTTCTGGGTAAGTCTGGGTCCATGCAGCCGACAGTTCAGTCCATTTTAAGAGAGTAATTGAAAACATAGAAGCAGACTTATTTGTAAAAATGAATTTTTTAGGATACTGCCTGGATTGTGCCTTTTTTTCCTGGATTATTTAACTAGACAATAAGATTATTTTGGTTGTAAATCCAATCAGTAACTTAAAATCATGGCCCTAACATGTTTTTTCTCTCTTTGTAATATGTGCGTGAACAATAGCATCATAATTCTGAAATTGCATAAGAAGATTAAAATTTTGCAAAAAATTTTATAATAGTCAAACCGAATATTTCTCCTACATTATTTGCAGGTTAATGAGGGCCAGTTACTTCTAAGAGCTGGTGATTCTGCAGGTGGTTTAAGTGGATCTTCAGCAAACTGTGTCAGGTGAGACAGGGACTGTTTTTGGGTCGGTCATTATAAATAGAAATTTGAATTATGCTCGTTAAATGGACATCTATCACCATTGTTGCAAAATATTATTTTGCAGCATAGCTCCTGGTCATTCCATTCCCTTCTGTAGGATGCCTGCTGAGGAGTGTTAGAAGTTCAACAACTTATTTGATAACGTTTTTAGAGCACCATTATCAAAACAGTTCACTAATTGACAATATGCCTACAGGCAGATGAGATTGAGCTGTTTAGTCACATTCAAGATGGCAGCCCTGCTGTTTGAGGTGGTCAGAAGCTTAATAGGAAAAATTAGCACAGTTGAAATGAGAGCAATTTGCCCGATGGCAAAAAAAAAAAAAAAGTTTGAAATTTGAATAGTTGCTATCGTGGCAGCCACCTTGTTATATTTACCACGTGGTTTGGCTTTAGCAGTATTGCCACAATGTTTCCCAAGGCTCACTGTCGTGAAGTGGTTTAGAGAAGGCTGTGTGCCAATGTCCTGCTCTACTCTGGATGACCTCATACTTGAAGTTCTTAAGTTACCACATGTAGTCTCTCAAAATTGCTTGTGATACTAGAATCCGCTAAGTCACTCTCCACAGATGGCAGATAAGTTAAAAGTTGCTTTATTGCCCTAGACCTCTTCAAGTTACTGCATTAAAAATTAGGCTTGAGAGGCTAATTTAAATATTCTATGGGTCACGTGCTGCTCTTTCGTTGTGATTCACGATGGTGTGCTTCAGAATGGGAGGCTAGTTTACAAATTATGGTAGTGGGATATGTCTTTTGCAAAGCAGTTATTTTGCTAGTTGGGAATTTCAGTTGTAAATGAATGTAACTGTTAGCTGAGTACTTGCTGTCTCTCCCTTATGGGGGGAGGGTGTGTTGAGGTCACAGTGGACCTAGCATTGTTTTCCTGTGTTTGTTGTTGTCCCTTCTAAATAGTCTTTGTCCCTTTAGCATTTTACCTAGTAAGATGTTTGCGATTATATACATTCGCATCAACATTCATTATACTTGCTAAATTAATAAATTGAAAATGGGGGGGAAAATCCCAGCATTTTATATATAGCATTTTATTTTGCCAAGACCTTAACTGTTCTTAAAGCTTGCTTTAATCTTGACCTCAATGCATGAGCCCACTAATGCAAAACTTTTTGATTCAGCCAAGTTAAACTGTTACAAACAAAGATGATAAAATAATGGTGATTATCACTGTAATAATAAGTCGAGTTTTGTTCAGTCATTCAACAGAATTTGTATTACATGTGTCTTAAGCAAAGTAATGAACATTTTTCAACTGATTTCCATATGTGGCATGTATTCATTACTTTTCTGAATTGTACTGGGAATAATGCAAGTTTGTGCAATACTAATTATCATCAAAGTCGATTTAAAAGCAAAGGAATTGTCCCAGAAGGAAAGTCCTTTATTTTGTAATATGGTGTTAGAGCCTTGGTATTTGGTTGTTTTATTCCAGCTTGAAGTGTTCCTTATGTCTATTTTTTGTTGTCTTCTTTTGATGTCTTTCTGCTCTATCTGGTTGCACCCTAGCAGCTGGAGTGATTTCTTAACCTACAGCTCCCCTAAGAAGCCAAATTCCTTGGCCATTTCTTTGGCTATTTACAATGAACTGAAATGAGTTTTACGATGAACTGTCTGGGATGAGTCTTTTATCTGGGTGCTCATAAAGATGGCTTCTCCAGTGTAAATTCATCCAGGGGTGTAGCTATACTACACTTGTGTGTGCATGTGATTTTGAGAGAGAGTGGATCATTCACCAGTTTTGTTTCCTTTTTGCCCAACAAAGGATAGATGCTTAGTTACCACGGTGTTATAGTGTGGTGGCTGATTTTAATTATTTAAGGTCCTGTTCTTATTTTTTGGAGGTGGTGACTTCTAAATGTGAATGCTCCTGAGAAGTTTTTGATCATTATTGCATCATGTCATGGTCTAAAATACAGTTACGTAGTAAAAAGGAAGCTGTATTGAATAGTAGCAGTTTTCTTCCAGTATCATTGTTTACTGTGCTTTCCAGTGACTGCTTAGTGTGTTGTCTTTCCCTGCACTTTAATCATTTTATGATCTGATAAAACAAGTACTGGTAAACTAGCTGTGTTATTGTTTTATAAATGTACTATTTATCTTATGGGGCCAACAGTTGTTATTTTGGCCTTTCAGTATTTTGCACTAGGATTTCCATTGCTCTTAATTTTTTAGCTTGTTGTCTGTAATAATATTTGTCTCCATGGGCAAAGTAGCTCACTCCTTTCTGCATTTAAGTAATAATGGCAAGACATTAAGGATGCATGGTGTAAAAGCAGTCTGTGATCCCTGTGAGCAATCAGAGCGAGTGGGCACCGTGTCTCTGTGGCTGTGCTGCAGCAAAGGCTTTATGTGGGGTGACCGGAACCGGCTCAAACTGGTTTGAGGCAGACTGAAGCTCATGAACAATGCAGTCACTGTGCTACAGTAAAATAGCTTGCTGCTTCATGGCAGCCAAAATAGCTGAGGAGTTTGCAGAACACTACCATCCCAAACAGTATGGTTGTACACTCGATTCACTGTTCAGGGTATGTAGATTACAGCAATCAGAATACATACTGTTAGACCATTGGATGAGTGAACTGGCCGGGACTCTGCCTCTGATGGTTGTTTTCTGTCGTCTCTTGGTGCTGTGGATGGCAGGGGATCACACCATCTCTGTGGACGTTACGTGACCCATTTTTGGGCCTGGTTGGGAAGTGGAATTGCTTTTTTGAGGGTGGGGGTGTTTTGACTGTGCTATTACAGGAAGAAGGGTCTACTTTTTGCTAGAGTGCCTGGAACGCTGCGGGTGAGACGTGGCTGAATTGCATGTTTCCACTATAGTGCTTGTATGTGCAGCGGTGTTCAATCTGAAGCAACAAAGAAGCACGCTGATGGGGGGGGGGGTACAGAAACTGTGTCAGTGTTTACCAGTGCATTAAACATTCATCTCTTACTGTCAGCAGGCATTCTCGTGTCGTGTTGGCCATGTTTTATACTAGGCCCTTTCTTACTATAGCAGTATTTAACCATTTGATATCCATCTGTGTCTTGCTGTCTTTTGCAAAATATTACTATGTATTACAATAAGATGAACAGTTTTGTTGATATTTAGTAAAAGTATGAGAATGTAGCTCAGAGATCTGCCAAAGCTGCACAGCCTTTAACCATCACCCGACTGGAGCATTGGCTAGTTGTTTAAAGACCACTGCCTTGTCTGCCTTAGTTGAATGGCTTTTGTCCTTTTATCTGTGTGCCATAATAGTAATGAGGATAGACCCTTTCAAATTTAACGTCATGTTTTCTCATTTTTGCAATGCAAAACAAGTAAAATAAAGGATTTCAATTGCCTTTGTGATCACCTGGGTGTATAATAACAATCATCATTTGGGTCTTCATTTTTCCCTGATATCAGCTGACATTTAAATCCATTTTGTTTCTGTTGTAAACACATTTTAAGCAGTTTAGTTATTTCCGCATCCATATTTGTTTTTGTCACAATTTACTGCTGTTTATTTTTTATATGCAGCTTTTTTTCCCGCCGCCAGGTTAAATTCATTAGATTTATTTCTTCACTTGCAGTATTGTCATATACTAGGCCTTGCTCATTTTTACAGGTAACTTCTGTGCATTAATGCTCTCCTTTTTATTTTTGGTTGATCAAATGCTAAATCCAAAGGAAATTTTGGATTTAAAACTCAATTGGTTGCCTTTTGTGTGTGTTTTTTTTCTTTCCATTGTTTATAAAAGAACTAAAATATCCAAGATTTTCCACTTTTCATTTTTCTTTGTGATTTTTAGATCATCAACAACAGCCAGTGTGTTAAATATTCTTAGGACTGCAGTTCAGTCAAGTTACAAGGTCAGTTGTTGTAAAAGTCATGATAATAGCCATACGTAAAGTGTAATTTCTAAAGCATTTTACAGACTTCTTTCTTATGACTCCAAGAAAATCTCATGCAATAAAACATATTAATTGTTCATCTAATGGGCTTCACTGCTCAATTTTCTAAGGTAACATGATTTTCTTTGGGCTAGCTTGCTGATCCTCGCTTCATTAAAATGTTTGTTGTTAAAAATCCTACAACACCAGAGTCTTTCTTGTTTTTGTGTACTTAACTAACTGTTATTGTAGGTGGCTAAGTGTTTGGGCTGTTGCTTCACACCTCCTGGATTGGGGCTTCCTGTGTAGGACCCTACCCCAGCTTTGTGTCCTCTGCCCCCCAAGACAGAAGATGGATGGATTATTAGGTTGCATGTATGTGTTGCCAGGACGATGCCATGTCTTTCAACAGGCTTTAATGTACATATTGCCTGGCAGTGAAGTTCTGCTGTCTTTTGTACAGGTCTGGAAAATGTTGAACTTAATTTTCCCAGTTTCTTTACTACACAATTTTAAGTTTGTATGAAACTGCCAGATGTTTATAACCATATTACCATTTATGCTGATGATTCCGATGCCTTGATTTGAATGATTTA
The DNA here is from genome assembly GCA_009936485.2 of Gymnarchus niloticus. NCBI lineage: Eukaryota > Metazoa > Chordata > Actinopteri > Osteoglossiformes > Gymnarchidae > Gymnarchus > Gymnarchus niloticus. Next base: position 12,813,406 of record JAACJT020000095.1, on the reverse strand, counting down.
AGCCATTTTTAAATCCCCCCGTGTCAGCCTGGTGTGAAACTGTCTTGTGTGTATTATTTGTAATATGCTGTTCATTCAAAACCATATCTGAGGGTTTATGCCAGTTTGGTTTTTTGACATTCTGGTGAAACTGTTATTGCAACCTATTTATGATTGATTAAAAGTACTTAAAGTTATGAAGAAATGTGCTGAGAGCCCAGAGTTGATTACCTTCATTAACCTGCTGGAGGGTGGCTCTGTGGTCACTTTCTTAGTGTAATGTGTTTGACCTGGTGGGGGTTGATTAAGTGTGCCACTTAACCATACAAGCATATCTTTTAGTACCTTTTCTAAAAGGGTTCTTATTAACCGGCAGTTAAAATGACGTTACCGCTTAACACTGCACATTTCACTGTTTTTTTTTTTTGTTTTGTTTTTTTTACATATTGTATAGCACTTTTTAATATAGGCCTAATTTTCTTTTTTTTCCATGTACATAAGTGCAGGTAACTGGAATAAAAGTTAATATCCATACTAATTATCAGTAAACTCTGAAGTGGTTTTCTGCTGGCTGATAGGCTAGCTACTGCATGATATTTTAGATTAAAATCATCATATATATATTCGCCTAGGTTAATTTAATTGGCCTCAGCATATTTAAAAAGTGGCCTAGTGCTTTAATATTTAATACAGGAAATTAAAGTTCACTTTTTATTCCTATTTCCAGTTTGCAGCTAGTTGCACAATTCTACTTAAAAGAATGTCGAGTTTAATTCGTTTTATAAAAATTACTTGTAATTTGAGAACTAATAAATGATGATGACAATAGCTATCATTAGCTTGCTTAATATTTAAACAATATTAATACAAAACTGATATGCAAATGGTAGCAGACATATGCATCAGGTTATAATGTATAGAATGAAAGCAAGTCATAGTTAATCTCTTCATTTAGTTGTATCAAAGTTTGACATTATAAAACAAATGCACTATATCCAAAATTAAGGACACTTCATTGGCCATTGTACAAATATGTGGGAGTTCTTTAGTTTTGGCAAATCCCATCTTGTTCTCCGTGTGACACGCACATATGTACAGGTGAGAGCAAAGTTTGGGGTTAGAGTGCGGAGTCAGCCATTTACCAGGCACCCCAGAGCAGTTTTTAGGGTCCAGGACCCAGCAGTGATATGATCACTCTGCCAGTCCCCTTTTGGATATGTGCACAGACTCCCAATCCACAGAGCCACATCCTGCCCTATGTATGCTTTATTTGGTGGATGAGGGGACAAGATAAGCTGTTGTATATTCCTAATCACATTCATTACTAAACGTGTGGTGTTCTTCAATGTTTAGTTTGTGTGATTTATAATAACTTAGTTACCGAAAAAGACAAATAATTATGTGTCTTCTCTTTTCATGTCTTAAATAGGTTTACTGAATAGTATTTTAAGATCATGGGTGACATGAAGACCCCTGACTTCGATGACCTGCTTGCTGCCTTTGACATCCCTGACATGGTCGACCCCAAGGCGGCTATAGAGTCGGGCCATGATGACCATGATGGGCAGCTCAAGCAAAGCGTTCACCCCGAAGAGGAGTCCCAGGCGCCGTCAGCGCCTGACGTGGGTGTCAGCGTCATCGTAAAGAACATCCGTAACATTGAAGCCAGTGAGCATACACTTACTGAAAAAGAGATCCACCCCTCTCTGGGAAATGGACTTCCGAATGGGTTCTTGGCCATGCCCTCTAATGATCGATATGGGAAAGACATCGGAAAGTCTCTGAATGACGAAGGACATGGACTTGCCATGAATAGCTCATCTTTCAACCAGTTCAGTCCAATCTCCAGTGCAGAGGAATTTGATGATGACGATAAAATTGAAGTTGATGATCCACTGGACAAGAAAGATAATCTGCCCGGTTTCAGACCAAATCCCCTCACAGGATCAGCTAGCATGAAAGAAGAGGATCCCCCAAGTGCCATTTCAGGGGACCTCCTAAGCAGGTCTGGGACAAATGGGGATTTTGATAAAACCAACATGGAAACCAATAGCTTAAACATGTATGACATTCAGAAACCAAGGAAAATAGAAGAGCCCAAAGAGATAACTTCTCTGGATCTGAAGGAAAGTGGAGACATTGCAAGTCTAAACATGACCAGTGTGTCGCAAGCTAAGTCAAAGTCGTCATCTAAGCTGTCCTCCTGTATTGCTGCTATTGCTGCTCTCAGTGCAAAGAAAGCTACGACAGATACTGCAATCACCGACCTCCATGCTTTCCCTCGGGATTCGCCCATGGAATCTAAAGAGAGCCCCAGAATTAGTGAAAAAGCTGCAGATCCTGAGCCAGCACTGGAGCTGGTGAAGAAGATGTTCTCAAAGCAGCCGGAGAGCCCCTGCAGTGTCACTAGTGAGAGCAGCAGTAAAGGCTCTCCCTCTTCTCCTGCGGGCTCAATACCAGTTATCCCCAAAGTTAGGATTAAAACTATCAAGACTTCTTCAGGTCAGATCAAGCGTACAGTCACACGTGTCCTGCCCGAGTTTGATCCGGATGGTCTTAAAAAAGGGACAGACCACACCTCTATTGTGGTTTCCTCCCTGTTGTCCTCCCCAACATCGACATCTGTTTTCTCATCCCCCTCCCAGACATCACTGCCCACCACGGTGGTTGCCACTTCTGCAAGTGCGCCAATTGAAGTCACTAAACAGATGACCATTAAGCCAGTTGCCACCGCTTTTCTACCTGTTTCTGCAGTTAAGACCGCCGGCTCCCAGGTGATCAACCTGAAGTTGGCTAATAATACCACAGTAAAAGCCACCGTTATCCCCGCTGCTTCCGTGCAAAGTGCCAGCAGCGCTATTCTCAAGGCTGCAAATGCCATCCAGCAGCAAACTGTAATGGTGCCTGCCTCTAGCCTTGCCAATGCCAAACTCGTACCAAAGACTGTCCACCTCACAAACCTCAACCTTCTTCCTCAGTCATCTACAAGCACGTCTGAGCTCCACCAGGTGCTATCTAAGCCGCAACAGCCCATTAAGCAGGCTTTAATTGCTACTCAGCCGCCCAAGAAAGTGTCTCGAGTCCAGGTACTTGCCAGCTCACAGAGTTCTGTTGTTGAGGCCTTCAATAAGGTCCTAAGCAGCATTAATCCAGTTCCGGTCTATGTGCCGAACCTAAGTCCCCCTTCTGCTGCCTGCATCTCTATCCCATCCCGTGGATATAAATGCCTGGAGTGTGGCGACTCCTTTGCTCTGGAGAAGAGCCTCACTCAACACTATGACCGCAGGAGTGTCCGTATAGAAGTGACTTGCAATCATTGCACCAAAAACCTTGTCTTCTATAACAAGTGCAGCCTTCTATCTCATGCACGGGGCCACAAAGACAAAGGGGTGGTCATGCAGTGCTCACACCTAATCCTGAAGCCCATCCCTGCAGACCAGATGATCGCTTCAGCCTTACATTCCTCCATCGTAGCTGCCACCACTGTCCACGGCTCCATGGTGAACTCGGTGGGCAAGGCAGCGCCTGCCGTCCTCAGCACAGTGGTCTCCGCTCCCTCCACAGCCCCAGTTGTGGCCGCTATGCCCCTCGAAGAAGACTCGTCAAGACTTTGTAGGCACAGCCTGAAGTGTGTTGAATGCAGTGAAATGTTTCAGGATGAGGCTTCCCTTGCAATGCATTACCAGCAGGCTGTGGAGTCAAGCGGACAGGTGTGTGTCTGTGTGCCAAAGGTGTGGGTGTGTTTTTCCCCATTTATCAGTTATTACATGGTTAAAGACAAGTGTTCTTGATTCAAGACTATTTGAATAGCTGTTTATTTTTACATACCTGAAGTCTTCTTTAGGGTCAGTTTCAATTATATTGCCTCATTTGTTTCAGTCAACACATTTGACGTTTTGTATAAATGGTGTTTTATTTTTCAGGGATAAATTTCATTACTGTATTATATACTCGATATTTGGTCAGTTTTTAAGTAGGTTCTGTTTTTCCTGTTAATGGCTAAAAACCTCTAATAAGTAGATGGTAATTGAAGTATTTCTAAATACTTCAGTCTCATTTAAAATGTAACTTTCCAGCTTTTTTTGCCATCTTGCCGAATCCTGCTTTAATTGTTCATTCTCTTCCTGAACAATTTATTACAGAAAACGTGCAACATTTGCCAAATGCTGCTCCCGAACCAGTGCAGCTTTGTGTCACACCAGCGCATCCACCAGCACAAGTCGCCGTACATCTGCCCAGAGTGTGGAGCCATCTGCCGTTCGGTCCATTTCCAGACGCACGTCACCAAAAACTGCCTGCACTACACCCGACGGGTGGGCTATCGGTAAGTGCCCCTTAGACATCTCTTGCCACCCCTAACAGTGCCTTTTACTATATTGCTCAGGTGGTCCTGGCAGAGCGTAGTAAGTGGAAAAGCCGAATGTAATAGTCTGTATGCAAATTCAGAAATGTGTTTCATGCTTTTAGTTTAGTCTGGCACAGAAAGCCATTAAGTTACCATATCATTTCTCAATATGCCAGTAACTTTGTCCAGTACAGCATGTAATTTGATTTGTGGTAACACTTGATTGGGAATGCTAAAAAAAAGAGTCTTTCATTATTATTCTCCAGCTGTGTGCATTGTAGCGTCATCTATGCTGATGTGGCTGCTCTCAAGTCTCACATCCAAGGCACCCACTGTGAGATCTTCTACAAATGCCCAATCTGTCCCATGGCTTTTAAATCTGCCCCGGGAACGCACTCCCACGCCTACACTCAGCATCCAGGTGTCAAGATAGGAGAACCCAAGTAAGTTGAAGAATTAGCTTTTTTTTTTTGTTTTGTTTTTATTATTTGAAAACGCTGGTATTATGTAACTAGTTATTAGTCTGTCATTGCTAGTGTAAACAAACTGACCCAGCTACTGCTGCCTTAATGTTCTATTTCCTGTTATGGTAGGAATACAGTGCTTTGTGTTTCTGATTATCACAATACGTTTAGAGGATTCGCAGTTACACAATAAGGAAAGCTCAGCTGACCTGTTAGAAATGTGTAGTGTTAAATAACATTATGCACGGTAGCTCTAGCAGACAGTAGGTTTCCTGGTCTTGACCTTTTGCTGTTTTCTCATCTTAAATATCAACACTTGCTAATGAATCTTTGAGCCCACAGCAGGTGTTTCATTCATCATAGACTGTGTGTGCGCACAGCAAGGGCACGTGGTGAGCCATGGAGCTGTAGGCATTAAGAAATACTTTTCGTATGTTATGGACAAGGAAAACTTCCATTTAAATATGATATGTTACTGTAATTTTGTGTGTGTGTGTCCTGAACATCTTCCCAATTCAGAAACATGTTTATTTTTGTTTTGGGAAATTGAAGTGCTAATGTTGAACCCTCCCAGTAATGGAAACAAATCAAAGTGAAGTACCAACAATACTGAAGATCAGTGTCACACAATTTTAAAAGTGAAGTTAAAAATTTGAAACATTCTGCTCAGTTGCCTTTTCATTTTCATTTAAATGTATCAGATGTCTTGCAGGAGAAGATGTCCAGGAAGATACATTTTTATTTTCACCACTCTTGGCAACATTTTAAGGCAAAAAAAAAAAAAAGGCGTGGTCACATTGATGTTCCGCATTGCTTTTGTTCTGTCGTACAGGCTGATCTACAAGTGCTCCATGTGCGACACTGTGTTTACCCAGCAGACTCTACTGTACTCCCACTTTGACCAACACATCGTCAACCAGAAAGTGTCCGTGTTCAAGTGTCCTGACTGCTCCATGCACTACGCTCAAAAGCAGCTCATGCTGGATCACATCAAGGTATGGATTTTAAATCCGGGCATGACTGAAATTACCTGGCATCCACTGGGCTCTGCATTGCAGCAAGCATGGCAGCCATCTCAGTAATGTCTGATTCTTTCAGTATTTTCTTTCCAAAACTGCGGTGTGATGCCAAAACGTAGTAGTTGGTGAAAAACACCAGAAGATGACTTGCCACATTATTACATTACAAGCAAGTAATCAAGCAGAGAAATCAACTGTAATGTACAGTAAAGTTTACATTTGTCTGTGACCAGTTAATGCCCAGGAAAATGGTGGTGTCTCTTAGGCTGCTCTCTTCTCTGCCGGTTTGCCATTTAACAACAATGATTCATTTGTAGATTTAACTAAAAAGATTTGCTTTCATTCTTGCTCTGTTAAGTCATTTAATAGGTTGTTTCCTATGTAAAAACTTTTGGGTTTAGAAAGATTTATTATGTTTGGGCTTAGTGAATTTTCAATGCTTTGCTCAAAAGGTCATAATAAAGTTAATATAAATTTTCTTTATTGCGTTAATTGTGAATTGAATTGTTTAAGGATGGATTTTATAGCATTAATCAATCAAATACAACTCGTCTGACTTGGTATAAGTTACTGGGATATAATTCCTGTTATTGGGTTGTCTTGGGCCTCAATCATCTCAGACTGTATACACACATTTTATTTTTACATAGATCAGATGTACTTTTACTCATCTTGACATGTCTGTGTTTTGCCGTCAATAAGTGGAAACACAGAATGTAGAAGGCAGGATTTTAGGATCACACATGCAGTATACTTATGGACCTTCTCTTGAGAGTCAGGGGCATGCAGAAATCATACATAATGAGTTTTTTTATGTAATGGTGCCTCTGTAACCTTACTTTTTATTGTCTGGCATGCTAATTTGTGTGTTTTCTTTGCCTCCCCCCTTCTTCCACTGCCAGTCTATGCATGGTACTCTTAAGACCATTGAGGGTCCTCCTAACCTTGGCATAAACCTGCCTCTCACTACAAAGCACACTAACCCTATGGCCCAAAGCCCAAACAAGGAGGCGAGCACATTAAACGGCGTGGAAAAGGGTGAGAAGAAGTCGCAGTCCCCAGTGAAACGAAGCGGCCCGTCGGCCCTCCCCATGAAGGCCACTAACCCAGGCTGGATGTGTCGTGAGTGTGACCGCCTGTTTACCCAGAGGGAGGTCTACATCTCCCACATGAAGAGAGAGCATGGCAAGGTCAGTCTACTTCACTCACAGTCACTCACAAATCCGTGTCCGTGGCAGCAGGGGATGGAAAGCTAGTTTAAATTACAAAACTATTTAAGAAGTTTGGACAGTTGAGTCAACATTCAATTAATCGTTCTGTAATTAAATTGCTAACAGGTCATTTAGATGTAATGTGGAATGGACATTTAGTCATTTTTTTGGTAGTTTTTCTGAAAATTTGGTGTACTGCTTGTACGCTTGTGTGAAATCTGTCATTACTGTTCGTTTGCTGAAGTATGTGTAGTGACTGAAGTTAGAAGGGCTTCAGGGAGTTAAAAGTGTTGTTTCTATATGCAGCAAATGAAGAAACACCCATGTCGACAGTGTGACAAGTCCTTCAGCTCCTCCCACAGTCTCTGCAGACATAACAGGATTAAGCACAAGGGCCTCCGCAAAGTCTATTCGTGTCCGTGAGTACGACCTGCTGGCCTTCTGTCTGCACTCAGCTCAGATGTTTAGGGTTCAAACAGTACAAGGTTTGCCAGAGTGTCTCTCTAGGCAAGCTTGTTCTGTGAATGGCATATGACAGATGCATGTTTTGTTTTGCTTGATCATTGGTGTAGACACTGTCCTGACCCCAATCGCAGCTTCAGTAAACGCCTTATGTTGGAGAAGCACATTCAGATCATGCATGGCATCAAGGAGGGGAAATCAGAAACTGCCTCCACAAACACTGAGGACCATTCAGAGAAGGAATTTGCCCAGGTACTAAATGAGAGAGATGAACAGAATGTGACTTTACTACATCTTACCCCCCCCAAATCGGTCTGACTCTCGAAGCACTCATAGCTCTGTTTATTTCCAGGCCTCCAGCCCCAAACGCAAACTAGAGGAAAATTCCCCAGGCTTCCGTTCTCGAGGGGCATCTGCGCAGCCGTTAAAGAAGCTAAAGATTAACGTGTTCAAGGTGCACAAGTGTGCTGTTTGTAGCTTCACCACCGAAGACATCGTGCAGTTCCACGAACACATCCCTCAGCATAAGTCGGACGGCTCCTCTCACCAGTGCCGGGAGTGCGGCTTGTGCTACACATCCCACAATTCCTTGTCCCGGCACCTCTTCATCGTGCACAAGTTAAAGGAGCCCCAGGGGCTTTCCCGGCAAAATGGCGCAGGGGATGAGGGGCAGCAAGAGAACCAGCTGAATCCAGAGGACGCTGCCAATGGCGGAGCTTCAGAAACAAAGTGTAAAGTATGCGGCAAGACCTTTGAGACGGAAGGAGGCTTGAATACCCACATGAGGACACACGGTATGGCCTTCATAAAGTCGAAAAGGCTTAATACATCAGACAAGTGAAAAGTCGACAATGTCACCCCGTTAAGTTTTCTTATGTTTTTGCCGTTCGCCGTGCTGTAAGTATCTGTACGATAAGACTGTCCCAAGACGTTTATCCCCTTCTCCACTCACCTCTATATTTATAAATGCATATATGTGTGTTTGTGTGTGTATTTAAAAGTGTATATCATATATGCATATGAACACACACACATATGTACACATACATATATATCTAGACATACTCTTAAGTGTTTCAAAAATGTAATATATTTAAAAATTATGTATATTTAAATTTAAGATGCATTTTGTACAAGAAATATGTTTATATGTGTGTTTTTTAATCAGCATTTATTTTAAAAGTTTTCATTCATACCTTCATATTTTAGGAAATGTATTAAATGTGGTTAAGGTGATTATCTGGATTGACTTATCCCAAGAATTTGTTGTACTGAGTGTACTTATGGCTTAATATTTCATTAGTATTAATCCTTCTCCCCTTTTTGTTGGCTATGAAAATTGACACCATTGGTCCAGTATCAGCTGATAGGTCCTGGGTAATGGTCAGCACCCACCAGGATGTTAGGGTGCTTTTTAGGATGTCATATCAGGAAAAAATGTGTGTGGTTACTGACCAAAATCATGAAACACTTTTAAGGTACTCATGACATACTGGAGTCACAATGAATTTTAGTCTTAATTTAGAGTGGGATTAAAGGACCTGTAGTAATTTATCAAAGATGTGTCTGTACAAAAGCCAAGGTTTTCACTGGGAATGCGGGGGGTTTCATCTTTAGTAAGCATGCAAGTGAAATTTGCTGACACTCATGTATAAAATTTAGGGAAACAAGTTTATTAAAACCTGGAAAGGCATTTGAATGGGCAAGTATGATTTTGTTCGAATGAAAAGAATTTTACATTACAGTCGGGTAATTTATTTCCACAACGCTAATCTTCTGAAGCTGTAAAGGGTGCTGCTCCTGAACTGACTGTTAGGGCTGAAATGTTCACACTTGCAGTATACATGCACTTAATGCCACAGGATGGAATGTTTAGGAATGGGGAAAGTCTGCTTAACTTGTGGGGGCACAATATTAGACTTTAAACATTGGATTTTTGGGAATGAATCTGTGGAAGGCAAAAATATATCAATGGTTAGTTTAACTTTCAGTGATGATGTTTGTATGATCCCAACCCCCACTTTGTATGACTTCATACTTTGGATTTAGATGAAACTTGAAGTTTTTAAAGTATTATCTACTTTTGTATAACAATGCTCTCGGTATGATCAGTTTTGTTTTTTTATTTTTAGTGGTTCTGCACCTTTCACCCTAGTGTGGTACTTTGTTTATATTGTAAAATCTGCTCAAATATTGTTACAAAAACATTGAGGACATTAGATAACCCACTATACTAGTCGTTCCCCATTTGACAACATTTTGTCTGTGATTTTCTGTTTCTGCTAAAACGCTTTGTCAGCAGGATTTGGCCTTGCCGTCTGATGCAGGTGGCTGATGTTAGTGTTTTCATTGCTGCTAAGTCTCCAAGGAATGCTCAGATATACCATTAGAGTAGCAAAAAGCATCTGAGCATTAATGTGTTTGCGTTTCCGGGTAGGGTAATCAGCCATCTAGTGACATGTTTCCATCCATGCTTCAAAATTGGCTTCAGCTGTGAGTTGCTCATTTAACATTCAGTTAACAAAGTGTGTAAGTTTGAATGAAAGCACTCAGCAAGTGGAGTTGCTGATTTTTAAGAAATTGTGGTGGTGTGCTTCTGATACACCGTTTTGTGCTTTTTAAGATGTATTATTAGGAGTCTCTTGTCTGTTTGTCTTCTCAGGCAGCTCTTTATTATCATAACTAGATTAGTTATGATGGAAATGTATTTTTCTTTGCACATATCTGGAGTTGTATAGGCCTTTCACCTTTCGTTAATATGATAAATTGTTTTATCAGTTTGGTTAATGTAAATACACCACAACACCCTGCCTTTCTCATAGCGTTCTGAAGTGGGCATAGGCACAGGATGATTTGCCAGACTCTGTCAGCTCTTCAAAGTAAGCAAGGGCAGCAGGTTTACACCACCATGGAGACCTGGTGTCAGGGACCGCCTAGCTGTTAACGGGAGAACACGACTATCTAGAGGGTGCCATACTCATACCCTCTTCAACTAAACACTTTTCCTCAGTAATCTGTGTAAATAATCTTTGTTTTTTTACCTAAAATGTATCCCAGAAAAAGCTTTATTTCTTGTCCTAGTCCTGTTGGGCAGCATTATTATTTTTTGTTTGTTTTTCAAAAGGACAGTAATCACTTGAAAAGTTTTCCTGTGCCAAGACACTAATAGTCTGTAACTCTCAACCCTCATTTTCTCTTGCTTGCTGCCAATCAATGTTCTCAGAGGAGTTTTACAAACCATATCTTTATTCTTTGTGGACTCTGTGAATTGTTAACGATGGCAAGGGAAATCGACCCAGCTGTCAGTTATCTTTGGGAGAAAAACTTGCCTTTTGAAGAATGTTTATATAAATGTGAAACTGGAAACAGTTACATGTTCTTAGTTGGCAGTTAGCGGTAGCCATTCAATGTCTTTAAATTTTGAAGTGTTCTATGATTAAAACGTGTTACAGTAGGGGAAAAAACTTTATATTTGTGATTTTTGTTTTTCATGTTATGTATTCTTTTGGAGATGCAATGATTTTGTTAGTCTGGTTTCTTTTTTACTTCCCACGAAAATATTTTGCATAGAAATAACTGCATGAGAGAAACCATTAAAGGTTGCTATCTGTTTCTTAGTATGTGTCTTGCTGCTGTTAGTTGTAGATGTCAAATGTTCCTGTACAGATGGTTATCGAAGTCAAATAAATGAATAAACCTGCCCAATGCCCTCTCCCTAATAGTGTTACTTTGTGCAAAACCGTGTGAAACCGTAAAAATGTTTTTCTGACATCATAAATGAAATGCATATACTGTATATGTCAATCAAGTACAGTATATATTAGCTACTATTACACACGGTGGATATTTAAAATTCTACATATTTTTAATGAAATTGAATGGCCTTTAATGATGCGGGTAGCCAGTGACGTCCAAAGACGTGTTTTCTGCAGCTTGCAGGCCATTTGTCCGTTTTTCTCCACTTCATCCTTTGAAGTCTTGCGATTTGCCACATGTGAAGGTTCAATTTACATGCGGATTTGTAAATCTAGATGCAACCAGAAGTTGGCATTGTGGTCATATGTCTCTCCCTAGCACCTTATTTATACCACCAAAGGTTGCAAAAAAGTTCATCTGAAGATGATTTTGGAGGTCGCTTCTCTCATTTTACATATAACACTTTGTTCCTGTATCCGTGTTCATAATGTGACAGAAAAATGCCTAAAAGACATGGAAGGTTTTCTCCTTCAACTCCACAGTGACAAGCCAAGCAAGTATGCAATGTTAAGTAAGTACGATATATTTGTACTATATGCTGTCATGTTTATAGTATTGTATAATATGTGAAAGACTCCACACTAAACATGAAGAGAAAAAAAAATCTTATTGCTATGTTATTAGTTGGTCTTCTAATAGTCAAAAGATTTACATAGAGTTTTTTAATGTTTATGAAGTAAAAAGATCTACATATTTGGTGTGAGTTTCCATGTAAAATTACTTGCCTTTAGCAATTTTTGTAATCTCTTAAGCTTGGTTGTATTGTTTCTATTGTTAATTTAAGAAATTGTTTCGAACTGTCAGGATATTTCCTAAAAATATTCAGAGAGAACATGACACTGACTTTTACTAATTTTTGAAGTAATTTTTGAATGCATTGTCTTGGTTGCAGCTTAAATATGCAGTTGACTTAAGATGTCAAATGATTTCATTCAAATCTTCTGTGAATCAGAATACGTTTATTACCCCGGAGGAAATTGCATGTATTACAGACCACACATAACACAGCTAGACAAAAATAGGCAATACATAATACCACATACAACAGTTTCTATAAAAAACAAGTATAAAGATAGTAATAAGTAGATTACTGTGGTGAAAGCACCCTGAACCTTACCTCTGAACAAAGGCTATCGCAAAGTCTAGGATACAAGACATGTACATACATGGAGATTTTAGTGAATTGCTATACTATTTTCACTAATTTCACTAGTGTGTACCAGTATGAGTATCAGAATAAGTATATATAAACATTTCTGCCTGAAGTATCACATAGATCAAATGCTATGAGAACTGTCTGCAGAATGTTTAGTTTTACTCAATCTGTATACATATTTTAATGAGTCCTTTACCTGTAAATGTACAATATGATGACTTTTCTTGGCTGTCCATTTAAGAGCACTCCCTACAGTCCTGCCTGCCTTAAGTGAGAGATTTGTCTCTCATTTGTCTTTATAAATCCACATGGTCTGCAGTGTATATAAAAAAAAGTAATCGTCTTGATTTATAAATGTGAAATGAATCTGAAATCAATGCAGAACTGTAAATCTTCAGTTAATTTTAAAGAATTTTTTGCAGTGGTGCACATGGAAGGGGGCACAGAATTTTGTTTAAAACCCACAATAACACTTTTTTCATCTCTGTACAGTGTATGACGCCTTAGGTAAAATTGGCAGTGACATTTTGGGCGGAAATGTAAATCGACTGGGATCACTACAAGAGTGCTTGTTAGTTCATGGTCCTGCTTTCAATGGCCAGTTCTGTCAAGTCTTTCTAAAGCAGGTAGATCATGTAACATAATCTGAAACTATACAATAAATGTTTGTTTCACCTGCTAATACTTTGACTAATCTAGTTTGTCTTTGTGTTTACGTAATTGTGAAGCAGCAATCAATCCAATACTTTGTTAGCATATGTGTTCCTGATTCTTGTAAAGAAGAAGATGTACAAGCATTAGTTTTTCATGGTGAGTACTCCGTATGTGTTAATTTGCCTTTATTCTTCCTTGCTGTTTAATGAAAAATTAACTTGTATAATACATTTACAATTAGCATTTTTTGTAACTCAAATGTCATGCTTGCTTGAAATATTTCATGTTTCTGAGATACCATTTCCCAGATGCCATTTTCCACTTCTAGACATCTTCCAAAAAAACAGGACTTCTCTGATTCCCCCGATACCATCAGTGCTATTAAATCAGTCTACGCAAGCCATCTACATGACACAGTGTCTCAATGAAGCTGCTTCTCTGGATTTCTCAGCTGCCGTTTGCTTGTGAGTGTGGCAACCGCTTTCATTCTAAAGACACTGTAAGAAAATGTGTTTTCATGACATCTTGTTTGATGTTTTCTATGATTCCCACAGGTTTTTGTGTTGCCTGCTGATTATGCTACCTCTACTAGCGAGCATTTATGTCGCCATCATTAGATGGAAACAACAGAAAGTGGTCCATCCAGGAGTCAGCTTGGCCCATAAGACAAATTTAACACACTATGGGAGCCATGTGTCCCCTCACATTGAATGTGGGGTTCCCGAGACAACAGAAACAGAATGTGATGAAGACGGCGATGAAAAAAGTATAGATTTTATGAATGCTGCATTTTTTAATATTTACATTACATTGCTGAGGTTTGGCTTATGAGATACGTGGTTATGAAACAAAAAAGGTTGAAAAGATGTCAATGTCTATTTACATTCATTTTATATTGTTGCAAAAATTTTTTCAACAATTTAAGAATCCGAAAAAATTCAGGTCACATGAAAGATGCTGATTTTGAATTCAGAAAATTCTAAAGAGCACAAACATTCTGATTTTTGATTTCATAAAAAGACGACAGTTTTTACAATACAAGGGCATCTTTCTTAGTTCAAGATGCCTGCTGTACCATTTGTTAGATACAATAATGTTAAAATGTTTAAAAGTTCATAGTAAGCAGTAACCTAATGTTCAAATGCTGCTAAATAATGTCAACCACTTGCCAGCGCTTAGAATAACATTTAGATAGTGATTCCAGAATATCTTTAGTTTTGTCTAACAAGCCACTGGCCTTTCCTGGCAGGTCACGTCTTCAATTTTCTGCAAAGGATTTCCCTGCAGAGCACCAGAGTTGGAGTGCTGAGTACAGCGAGTCATGTGCACAGTTATCGGTCTCTGAATGGCATCCGTTTTCTTAGCCTCCTCTGGATCATTTCTGGGCACAGCGTGCAGCTCAGTGTTTGGAATAACCTAGGTGAAGTGGTTATATTTCAGACATTGCATTGTGGTTCTCTTGCAATAAGGAATGGCCTGTGCAAGATTCTATTGTTGTCTTTTTCCAGATAATAAAAAAAGATGGCAAGAAATGATGGAAAAGAATCCTTTGTACATATATTCCTTTAGTGGGCCTGTGTATCTTGCTGTAGATACATTTCTGCTCCTTGGGTAAGATGCAAATTAATGAATAAGGACAAGTTTTTATGAAAAAGATACCTGTAATCAGAAGTTATAAGGCAGGTGCACCAGTTTGTACTGACATTCTCATGACCCTTTGTTCCTGTTCCCTCGCAGTGGACTTCTGAGTGCAAATTCACTTCTCAGTTCTGCTGAGAAAGCAGATGGCATGCTTAGCCCAGGACTGGTAGCCAGCTTTCTTTACAGGCGGTTCAAAAGGTGTGTTGTCCAGCTGGCCGAATATGTAGTCTGGATGTTCAGTTTTATATGCATCCTTCACGTTTTATGTAAGGTCGGACAAGTATGCTACTGTTCTTTCACTATGGAAACAATAAATGAATCCAAGACCACAAACCATTAAAAAAATCACAATATAGCACTAATTTTTCATATTTCTCTCTTCTTAGTTCCATCTTTCAGATTATTCTGAAATACAGTATAATTCAGTATCTTGACATTCACTGTAGTAATTCAATTTAAGTACCTTACATAAGGGTGCAAATACCTTCTCTCTATGCAAAGCTCACAGTGGTCCCTTAGCCATTAGATCACATGCTGCTATTGCCTGGTTTGAAGTTGATCTCAGATCTAGCAATTCGGGACTACTATATAAAATAACGCAATGTCTAACCTGTGTTTACCAGGATCCAACCCCTCCACCTCTTCATCGTGTGCCTGGTCATTGGCCTGTTCTCTGTCATTCCCAAGGGTCCTTTCTCGGTTATCATAGAAGATCAGATCTCGAACTGCAGGAAGTACTGGTGGTCCAACCTGCTGCTGATGAATAATCTACTCAGCATCACGGACATTGTACGTATTCTTGTGATTCATGTGCGAACTCTGACTGTTATTACTGAGCCAACAAAATATCGTACACGGTACAATCACGTGACGCGAATTGTATTTAATTCTTGATATTTTTGTCTTGAAGTGCGCTCCCTGGACGTGGTATCTCTCCATTGATTTCCAGTTTTGCATCTCAACTCCGCTGCTGATTTTCATATACAGATTGTAAGCAAACTGAATCATCCTGAGTGGTTAGGTGTTCTGTTATTCCGAATTACGTATTGACGACTACATTCGATGTTTTTTTTTGTTTTTCCCCCCAGTAGAAACAAATGTGCCCTTTTGGCAGTTGCATCATTTTTTCTGGTCATCTCCTGTCTAACCAGCGCCGTACTCACAGCTTTTCTGCATCTACCAGTACATCAGCCAACGACACTGTAAGCAGAAATGACTTATACAATTTATGCCTTTTAGATGTCAACACCCAAAAAAGAATGAAAAACAAATTGCTGTTTTTCAGAGATTACGAAACATACTTTCAGTATTACTACAGCAAACCTTATGCGAGATATGGTCCATATTTGGTTGGCGTCCTGGTTGGAATATTTATGAAGACTAAGGAGGGTCACCTATTAAAACACAAGGTAAAATTATATTAAAATCTCATCTTCTGTGTGGCCATTCATGTTTTATGAAACTGACAGTTTAATGAAATGTGTAACTACTGTCAAAGCTGTCATTTTATAATTTATGTGGTATATTGGTTTACCCAGATTAACAGACATTACTGTTATTAACCAGAGTGTGGCACTGTAAGCATAAATAATTTACTGTGCAATAACAGTCTCAGCTACAGATTTGAAAAACCTGTATGTCTGCCGATTTTTCATATAATAAATTGGAATTAATTTGAATACCTAAAAATGACTTATTATGAATTATTGAGGGCAAGTAAAGCTTCATGACAGGAAATTCATATTCATTTCCTGCAGTTTTTGTGATTGCTAGTGTTATCTGACCTTATTGACTATTTTAAATATTTCTTTTCAAAATGGAAAAGTAAATTTCAAGATTGGAGACATTTTGGCAAGGCAGGTAAAGTTGGTTCAAAGCTGATTTGAAGTGAAACAAATCAGAAAGACAACTACAACTCCTACTAACTAGTAATCCAACCAATGGCAATGGCAATTTATTTATAGAGCACATTTAAAACAGCAACTATAGTGCTGTAGCCAACACGCTTCACAGTAAGAACATAGATAGATGATTAAAACACAACAGAAGACAAATAAAATACAACAAAACACAATTTAAAAAACTAGCAGCATATTAAAAAGTAAATACAAAAAAACACCACAAAAAAACCAAGACAACGTGGCCCAACAACGAGTTGGTATGAATGCGTGTATACATATGCTGTAGCTCCATATGAAATCAGATCATGGGATCAGGCAAAAAAAACAAACAAAAAAAACAGGCGACAGAAAAAAGAGAAATGGCATTCCAGAAAAAAAGTATTCCTGAATTGGGAAATTGAACTGTGTTGTGAGGGACTCTTCCTGTGGTTCCAGTGGCAGGTGACACTGGGCTGGGCCTCTGCTCTCTCGGTCATGGCACTTTTGGTGGGTCTGGCATATGTCATGCGGGTTGTCCCAAATCAGCCATCAGCACCACATTCCCTGTATCAAGGACTCCACCGCACCTTGTGGGCAGTTTCTCTGGCTTGGATAATCCTGGCTTGTGAAGAGGGTTATGGAGGTAAGCTGAAGTAGTGGCAAGTGCTGCTTAAGAAGATGGGTACACAGGCAATTCATTTGTGAGTAAATGCAGAGCTAATTCTTTCAAGGCATTGACACATTGCTGATGGCTGTGTTTTTCCACACAGGATTAATCAACAGAATATTGTCCTTAAATCTGTGGATTCCTCTTTCACACATCAGCTTTGCGTGTTACTTAATTCATCCGGTTCTTATTCTCTTATACAACGTTAAACAAGAGACAACCATCCATTATACCGACCTCAACTTTGTAAGTATTTTGTATTTTGATTCTTCTTCTTAATAAAAATTAATTGAACTTGTTAGTGACTTCTGAATGACATACACAGTCTCTCTTCATTACAGCTCTACCTGTTCATGGGACACACCGTTTTGACTGTGGCTTTGGGATACCTCTTGACAGTACTGATTGAAAAGCCATTTCTGAATTTGAGTAAATTTTAAAAATCAGAAATTGACAGCGAAGAATGAAGGAAGAAAATGATTTTGCATTTATAGTAGATTCAAAACATAGTGTCATTGAATACTGTGATGTGAAAGGTGACATCCATCCATCCATTCAACCACTAACCACTTATTCTGGTCAGGGTCACAGAGGGGCCTCGAGCCTATCCCAGGTGACACGAGGCTGCGATACACCCTGGATGTGATGCCAAGCTATCACAGGACACATGCACAACACACCCACACACACAATTATGCACTGCAGTCAACATACTACAGGCCCATTAGCCTAAATCATTATTTAAAATTATTAAATATTTTTGTTACATATTAGGTTTATCAGTGATATAGAATATGTATAATTGTAACAATAAACCGCATATACAGTACGTATGTGTGCATGTCTGTTGACAACCTATAGTGAAACTTCTTTTTAATATACCCTGAAACTCAAATGTACAAATATCCTAAGAGAATACATTGTACAAAACTCTACATTGAAGATTCTATTAAAATATACTGAAATTGTCACTCTCATAACTTTAGTACAGGAACTAACAGAATTTTATGAAATACCATTATACCAAATGGAGGTACCACTGAGAAATCAGTGAAGCCTTTCTGTGCTCCCTTCAAATGGGCCAAGTTTGGAGATATATCTGTGCAAAGCTACTAGTGATATGTAACTTCAATAACTTTCCTAAGCTACTATGTAATACTGCACAATAATCCATCCATTTTCCAAACTTATCCTACTGCACTACCAGGTTATAATTAAATAATCTATCTGAAAGGAAGTCACAGTCATTATGTTGCAAGCAGGTCATATTTCATATTCTGTTCCTCTTACATCTATGGATGGCTGTCAAAACGGTGGATAATATAAGTATGGATGTCAAGGAGCCATGCCTTATTTCCTGTCATCATTTAAGAATGTGTTGTGTATGTAGTTTTGTTGCATTATTTTCTTGTATTATCTATACTAACTCATACGGTACTGGCACATTGATAGATGAGAGTCCTGTCTGACCGAGACTTCTTTTCTTGTTGTGTTGAACGAAGAGAAACAGTAAAAGGAAGGACCGAGCTATATTCCGTCCCTGTTACAATGCGTATGTGTCTTATTTGAGACGGCATTGACCAAGGTTGAATGTGTGTATGTTTTCTTGTTCCCAGTAAACACAGACCTCACTGTGGCACATAATTCAGTGCTCATTTGAAATTAATCTTTAATTGCCACTTGTACAAGCACATTGGAATGTGGATATTTCATATTCCAGCTTAGGCATCATGAGACACACATGCAAACAGATGAGGGCAAAGCTTGGGGTTAGCCATTCAACTGGCACACCTGGAGCAAACCTGGGGTTAATGGCCCAATGGTGATAGGGGCTGGCACCCTTCTGTTCACAGGCAGAACCACACAACACTCCTATTTTCTTCCCTGTTTCCACTTTTACTGATCCTGAATTTACCCCCCTCCTCTTAATTCCCCTTTATCTCGTAGTTCTGTTCACCATACCGTAAAAATCATAAAAATGCCACTTTTTATCATAAGTAACTTGTACTTTCAGTTGCCACTTTTATCAGGTACATCTAGCTGGGGGGTAAGACCCACTTTTTCCTCCAGAACTATGTCATGGGTGGAGGAGTTATGTCTTCAGAGAAATTTTTCTGCACATTACAGTTGTTCTGAGCTGTTATTTTTGCGCTTGTGTCCTTCTTGTTGGCTAGAGTCTGGCCATTCCCCTTGGACCTCTCTGAATAACGTTGTGTTCTTGGCCATAGAAATGCCATTTAGAGAAGGTTTTTTTTGGTTGCACCATTCTCTGTACACTCCAGACTTTGTAATATGGGAAGGTCATAAGGCACCAACAATCACACCAAATTCATAATCATTTACATCAGGTATTTTAGGTGTTGTAATGTTTAGTCAAATGGTAATTGGAGCTCATAAATGTGTCTGAATTGTGAATATGTTTGGTTGCAGCCAAAACATTTTCTTTCCAGTTAGCAGGCTGTTTGTATTTGCAAGCAGGTTTACCTAATAAACTGGCCACTGAGTCTATAGCCATATCATACTATAACAAAGGAAATGTATAAACTTTTATCTTGCCTCTGGACTGCTTTTTTAAACAATAAGTAAACAATACCAGAATACTAGAACAAAAACTGCCAGTATTTAGGAAAATTTCGCAGTTTTCCTCATTTTAGAAAGCTGATAATTAGCATGTTCAGAAATTTTATATAATTTATAGCCAAGTAAAAAATGGCATTCATAGTTTTGCCCTTTAATATCGTCATTACCTTTTAGCAAAGGAAATGACAGTTGTGTTAAGGGATTCGTCTGTAAGTATCTAATATTATAAGATTTTGTCCTACAATTTTTCCAGTATTTATTGAGTGGATCAAAAGACAAAGCAACAGAGTAAAAAAATAAAAAAAAATGCCAGTGGAAGTTCCACAGAGTGCCACAAAGCAACTCCAACATCTTATACATATAATTACGTAAGAGAATTGCACCACAACAAGGTTGTGCATGTTTACAGTTTACTATCCACAATACCCTATGAGTGACAGCCACCGCTGCACAGGGAGTGTGGGGCTCTGGAAAAACCACAGATGAAGAGGAATGCCGACTAATAATAGAATGCAAGCATCTCAAGGAAGGTGGTCAAGCACTGCTGAAGAGCTGAGGATTGTAACTCGAGACCTCAAAACCAAACTATAATCTGCCTCTAGCCAGCCTCGCAAAACTCACTGGATAAAGGGGCAGCCAGTCAGATGTTATTGGTTTGGCTCGGCTGCCAATCACTTTGTGTTTTAGTGTACACTTGCTTATAATAGTAAGCAGCTCCTTCTAAACCTTAGTGGATTCCTTTGCCGGATCAGGGTGGACTTCAGTCCAGTACGTGTAGTATCATACAAAGGTATGTACATGGAAAATGTCTTTCAAAATAAGTTTATTGGTTTTTGCAAATACACAGAGATGGCTTTCATATTGCCATGATGTACAGGATTTAGCAACATTTTCTAATAATCATTGATGTGATATTTTTCATAATAGAATTAATAATTAAAAATATATTTAACCACGTGAGGCTTTTTTCCTTACAGCTCAAAGAATTCTTGAAGGTAGCAGAAGACACTTTCTGTGAGTTTGTGTGTTGGAGAAGTTCTTAGATTCCCACAGAGAACCCTGAGCGGTGGGTCTTACATGAAAGACTGGAAGAAGCCAACTACAGCCACCCAGCTGTTCCAGAGCTAACCACCGAGACCTGGCCAGTAGGAGCATATTCAGTGTCCCATCCAAGCCATTATTCGCGTCTGAAGAATGAGACTGACTGGAGAAGATCCAATATGAGGCACAAGTCTGCGATTGCAGGGTGAAGAAGCAGGAGAGGTTTACCCTCCACGAATTCTGCTGTCGCTTTAGTTTCAGCTAGGAAATTTGTTTTCCATGCAGAACTGTCTTGAAAGTAAATGTCAGAGTGCTGGAAGTCAGTAAAGTGAGTATGGGGAGCAACACATCACACAAAAATCTGCGATGCAAACTTTACATTTCACTCCATACCAGGTAATAAATGCTTAAAAAACTCTGAAATTAGATGTTAATGGAAGTGTAAATATATATATGGATTTAAAGAAGGATTAAAATAGGGTGATTACTGGTTTTACCCAATCTGATGTGAAAATAATATATATAATACATTATTGTAAAGTCAAAAACTGCTGATAATAGAACAATAAAACTGAATTATTCAAATCAGACAGATCTTTGGTTCATTGACTTGAGAGTTAGTTATGTAGTGACCATCTATTAGGGCACCTGGAATAGCATTTAACACAATATCCTCCCTAAATTACTTCAAAACAAAAAAGGTGTTTTTGACATGGATGAAAGGAGAACAAACAAGCATCTTCACAAAACACCAGAGGAATATATGGGGTGCAAACCATCAACACACCAAAACAAGAAAGACAAATCAACGGCTATGAAAGCTGGCACGCTGATGGTGGGCAACCAGGAGGAGAAACGGCTTCATGGCACCTTAAATGATGAGAAGATCAAAGATGAATGTGTCACTGCTATTGAAGTAGAAAAACATGCCTGCAAACCACGAGGCAGAAAGAAGAAAAGGAAATGCCAGAATTCACAAGGGAAAGTTGAGATCGACCCTTCACTGGACAAAGTGAACACTTCAGGGTTGAAAACTAATACTTCTCAGGCAATACTTTCACCTTCAACGTATATAAGCAATGAAAAAAGATCACATCTTACATCCAGAAAATGTTTCTCTTCCTTGGATAACAAATTGAAAAAACCTACTGTCAATAATGTGGCAGTCACCACTGGAGGTAAGGATGCTTTAGCGGACAGCTTCTTGAGTGCCTCAGCCACAAGTGAAGCCTCAGAGTCTACAGTCGTCAGTGCTACGGACCAAACGGAAGATGATGCTTCCAAAGAAAGGCTATTGTCTAACAGTGAAGGTGAAAGGCAGGCCACAGAAATGCAGCCGAAAAAGCAGAAAAGTTCCACCCATAAAAAAAGCAATAATCTGAGGCTTTCTGAGGAAACATTTCACAGGAAGTCATACAGTGCAATTGTCAAAGAAAGGATACAGAATCAACACAGAGGTAATGAAATACAGAAAGCATTGGTACTTTTTGAATGCTTCTCTGTAATCCAGTCCTTTTAGTTTCATATTTATCTCATATTTCATATAAAATCACTCAGGAAGAAATGGCCAGCAAAGTAACTATTTCCCTCTTTGTATTGAAATAGCGCCAAAAATTCTGCTGAACATCCACACAGTGAAGATGGCTGATGCCTCAGAAAACATTTGTCTCTGCTGTCAGTTCAGTGGTGTGTCAACAGACTGCTTCATTGTATGGACTAAAGAAGAGACCGTTCTGGTGGAAGAGAAAATAAGGTACAATACATACTGTGAATTGGTATTTTATTAGCTTCTAATATAATTTAATGAGTGCCTTGGGAAGAAATAATCCGCAAGTCCGAAAATCTCCATTTTCGCTAAGCTGTGCACAACAACTGTGCTGCAGTGATTCAGACATGAATTAAATAAAAACTGATTTTTACATTATACCATGATTCAGATATACAAATGTCTATGTGGTCTGTTCCATGATTAAATATTGTAAAACTCAATCAAACTATTCACTTAAGACGTTGTGTAACTGTTAGTTATCGTGATTGGTATATGGTCATTTCAGAAATCATGCACTTATTATTATTATAGGATTTACAATGCAATCCATTTTTCAGCTTGATTGTATGCATTATCTTCTTCACAGCACAGGTGATAAAAGTGAGTCCTCCTTCACAATTGCCCATGCCTCATGTAAAGACCTGGGGTGGTACGAATGTTGTCTGAGGAGTCCGCAAGGTGAAGCATCCCAAAAATTCCACCTGACTTCTGATGGTAAGGCACCGTGATCCTATTGTTATATGCCTTTCATGTATAGCATGTTTAAAACTTATCTCCTTATGTCATTTGCAGTTCTGAATGAACTTGTCCCCTGTCATAATCAACAAGGTGAGTTGTGGTTATTCTTTTTGGGGTTGGATTCTTTTTACATGACAAGTTTTTTTAGATGTTAAGACACTGCACATTGGACAACTTCACATTATACATTATCAACTATCTAACCAAAATCTCCAAATCACATATTTTCCCCTTGAACTGAAAATGTCTTTCTACATGCCACATAATGTATAACACAGATTTTTAATTACTGAAAAATTAAAAATAATACGTGGATTAGCGATTTATGCTTCACATAGGTAATTTGAGGCATTTTTCAAATATGAATATAAAAAGTGTGATGTAAGAAAATGTTTTAATATATACCATGTTTCTGACAGTTTTTTCTAAGAACAGACACTTAATTTCATGTTTTTATTTTATTGTTTAAGCGCATCCCAGTTTTGTTTTATTTCAAGTAGTGTGCTGACAAAAATAGAGAAGGAAACATTATTTTGCTGGTATGCTTAGTAAAACACCATGAAACTTGTTCAGTGTGGTGTTTATTGAAGGAGGGTGTTCTGATTGAGATCGCTCGGAGGTAGTGGGATTAAACCTAGGCTAAGATTTAATTGCTTTGTTTATATAGCTGGTTATATGGTAGAAAAAATAATGCAGGGTGTTTAACTTTTCTGTATTTCAGTACACAATAGTAAGGAGGTAGGAGAAGATGTGAAATGTGCCCCATTGCTGTTCAAAGAGGACTTTCTAAGTGAGCAGTTCTTTGGGAAGGAGCAACCAGCAAGCATCTTGACCGAAGAGGTTCACTTTGGTGAGGGCATGCACCGCAAGGCCTTTCGAGCCAAAGTTCTGGCTGGTCTGATGCCGCTCTTCAACCCTGGGCACCATTGCGTACTCAAAGTCCACAATGCCATCAGCTATGGGGCCAAAAATAATGAAGAACTAATTCAGAAGAACTACAATTTGGCCATAGAGGTGTGTAACCTTAGCAGTGATACAAAACGGATGAAAGGGGCCCTGTTCAAATGTCAAAGGGTTATTTCTCTGCTTTCATCCCTGAAATTAATCAGTCATATTCTCCTTTAGAAATATTTTTTTTGATATCTAAGCGTACATGTTGCACCAGTAAAGATCATTTGTAAAATGCAAACTGTACTGCTGGTAGTGAACTAATTAGGTTTCTATTGTCTGTTAAATCTAAGGAGTGTTATGTCCAGAACACAGCCAGAGAGTACATCAAAGCCTACACAGCGGTTGCAAAATCTGCAGAAATATTTGGAAAAGTTCCAGAGTAAGTTCTGCCATGCTTGCAGCACTGAGCATGACTAGAAGGTTAACAATGCCAACGATCCTGACCGTGTCATTTTTAGCAGAGAAAAGTGTCATATGAACGCCTGAATGGTCTCTCTGTGGCAATGTTGTAGGATCATTCCTATTTACCTGGTCCATCGCCCCACCAGTGACATCCCGTATGCCACCCTGGAGGAGGAGCTCGTCGGAGAATTTGTGAAATACTCTGTTAAGGATGGAAAGGAGATGAACTTGATGAGACGAGACTCAGAGGCTGGTCAGAAGTGCTGTGCCTTCCAACACTGGGTCTACCACATTACTGAGGGCAACCTGCTGGTGACAGATATGCAAGGTATTCCCTAAGGAGAGGTGACAACCAAATAAAATATTGGAAATTCAATTGATTGGGACATGAGAATTGCGGTGGATGGTTATTCTGCTTCATAATTTCACAAATAATTTGGGGGGGATTATTCTAATGAGTTGGAGTGACAGTGCATCTCAGTGACACACGTCTTCCTGGGGTATTATTTTTGTTGTGGCAGAGGAAAGTGCTGTGGTCAAGTGGTTTTCTAGCCACAGTTTCCGTTTATGCCCATTAACCCATGTGGCACACATGTCAGACAACTAAAATGTTGGATTATACAATTGTATTGTTACTATTATAATCAACTGTTCTCTCAAACATTTAAAATCCAAGTAAAACTGATGTGAAATTTAGGCTGAAAACAAGAAGGAATAGCTTTTATCTTAAATGTACACTTTTCTAATTATCTACCTTGTTGTCAGTCCAATTAATTGTTAATATATGCAAGAAGGGAAATCCTAGTGAGTCACCAAACAATAATAATTTATCACAGCTAATGATGTTTTCCATTTTGATTTTTTTTTCTAACAGGAGTTGGAATGAAATTAACTGATGTGGGTATAGCAACCTGTAAGAAAGGGTAAGTTTATATGACAGATCACAAAAATACTCAGATGATGTGTATTTTAAAAATATTAAGATGTGTTTAAACCTTTCATTGTTTTGCTGTCAGATACAAAGGCTTCAGAGGTAACTGTGCCACCTCTTTCATTGACCAATTCAAAGCCCTCCATCAATGCAACAAGTTTTGCCAGCTCTTAGGCCTCAAGTCTTTGCAAGCCTTTCAGCAACCGTCTAAACGGGCAGCACCTGCCACCCAGCTGAAGGCAAAATCATCTCCCAGGAATGCATCTACTCCGGTTTTGAAGAGCGAATGCTGATGATGAATGGTTCACTGACCATATGCATAATTATTAAAAATTGCACAGATGGTGGCTAAGGAATGGAAATATTCTGTTCAACTGCGTCATGATAAAAACCCTGTAATTTTCATTGAATTCTCCCTCTGCTTTGTTTCCATTGACATGAAAAAAGCTTGTTTGTGCAATATATTTTCACAACTCAGAATTCATGTAGAAATTAATAATTGGGAATCTTAATTGAACATCATATTTCAGTACTTAGTTCATTGTAAAACATTACAATCAATTGTAGTGTATTCATATTATTTTATATAAATTATATGCAAAGTAAGATAACGGTATATTTCAGTGTTTTGTTTTTTGTGAAATGTTACAATGAATAGCAAAATACTGTTGTATGTGTTTTCTTAGCTTGTGGTAGCTATTATGTTTTACAAAAGTCTGTTAAAGGAGTAGATATGCATTTGTAAAGGGCATGTAATCATTAGACAATTGGTGAAGCAAAGTACTGGTAAATTAATCATCAAGGTGACATTTCTATTAAATGTAATGTATCGACTCCAGAGTGGTCATTTATTTTAGTAACTACTAGTAAAGGCAAACCTTTGTGAAGAGGTCACACTGAAAAGCTCGACTGAATTATTAAGGCAGGTGTTTATCTTCCTTGCCAGAAATACCAGGCCTGACATCACTGAAAAGTTTCCAGTAGCATGTTATGATATTAACAATCTATTTATACCTTTTCGTTCTTTAAGAATTTTATTCTTGCCTTGACAGGAGTCCTATGTGACGAGATTGTTAGCACACTTTTTGTGAGCTTGAAGACTGCATATTGCAGTTTAAGATGAAATTTACAGTGCATATTGTATTTTCATGACAGATAGCGTTGCTGAGGTGTTGGCTTACGTGGCTCATAGCGACAGTATGTCGACCAGAGAACTGTTAAGGTAGCTAAGAGAATGACTGGCCGTTAGAGAAACTTTTTAATTTGTTCAAAGACTGGTGGAGCAGTTTTACTTTGTTGTGGGCAGTACAAACGAGTAAAAGACAAAGCAAAGTTTGTTTAATGAATGCATTACATAATAAAATGATGAATATCATGTACAACACAAGTAACTGTGATGCTATGGCCATAGACATTTGGAAATAAATTTGTTAAAATTGTACAATATGAATGGGGTTAAAAGAGAAGATGTTTACTGTGGCTCTATGGAAGATCCCAGGCCTGCAGCGAAATTCTCACCATAGCTATTTAGTGTGATAATGGCGTTTGATAGCAGTGAAAACAAACACCATTGTCACACTCCACATCTCTGGAGGACTCAACTTGGAAGCTGAGTGCATTTGGAGAGACAACAAATTATTCACTCATTTTGAATTTGATATATTTATGAAGTTCACACTATTATTCCCCAGACAGATACAAGACTTGTCCTTTTACCTATTGTTCTACTCGGACTCATTAATTTGTCCTGCCTGGTGCTGGCCTGAGGAGG
>JAACJT020000095.1:12741841-12786109 GCA_009936485.2 Gymnarchus niloticus | reverse complement strand
GGACTATGTAAAGCGCTTTGTGACCGTGCTCCGTGTTAAAAGCGCTATATAAATAAAATTGAATTGAATTGAATATTACACAGCATTTCATCAATTTTGAATTTCAGCAAAAAAGTCTACACAAAGGAGTAAAATGTAAAGGTGTCATAAGCAGGCCTCAACTAATGCATTACATCAAAATTAAATGTCCGACTGCTTTCAAAGTGCATTTCAGACAAAAAAAAATATTCTAAACATTTCTTTGAAATAAATACATTTACTATTTTAAAAGCTGTACAATGCCGTAAAATATCAAAGGTTTTGCAAATAATAATTACAAGTTGCCAAGCAAATATACCAGCAAATGTCAAGTTAATGACCTCTGGAGACTTTTGCAAGGTGTTGACTGGTAAAAAGGCTCTGATATACAGTATATGTTAAAGTTATTTGCTTAAAGCTATTTGGGTGAAACTGTGATACTGTCAAACATTTTACAGTTAAACCCACAATTAAATTCATTGTTGGGACAATGGGAAAAATTCTGTGGGAAAGCTCCTTATGACATTTTAGATGCATTGTTCCAACATAGAACTTTATCATTTTTCAGCTAAACAAATTAAATACAAAAATGTTTAGCCTATTTACAATTTTTAAATTTTTTTTCTCAGTTTTAAACAATTTACTAAACAACTTTGTAAATTTATAATGCACATTAACCAGACAAAATGTTTAATAACTTTTCCAGGAATGCATATTTTGTGACCACTACCCTGCAATTTAATTCCTTCTACTGTGGTGTTGGGAATAAGATACATAATGTCATGTTGTAAGTGTGGAATGAGGGAACTTAAAGCGCTTTGTGACCGTGCTCCGTGTTAAAAGCGCTATATAAATAAAATTGAATTGAATTGAATTGAACTTACCATTAGAGCAGCAAATTGACTTGTGCTTTTCAGGTGCTCCCAATCACGGCCACACTGGGATTGATGCAGTTACCAAACCAGCTTAATTTGAGATTCATACAAAGCTGCAGTCAACAGGGGGCCTCTAGCCCCTTGCACTTCCCTTTCTGCTCCCCTTATGTAGTTCTGGGAAACAAGAAAAATGATAAGGTTCTGCAAAATATTGATCGATTCAGACAGGGAAGAGCCAGCAGAGACACCATAGTGTTGGGCAGAATATTCCCCATTAAGCAAGAGAACCCCCTCTTTGCTTTAGTTATCAGACATTCTCTAATATATTTCAGACATAAGGTGCCGGTAGAAAAACTGTATTCAACCTCAGTTGTTCAAGTTCTTCACTCTTGAGCAACCTTTAAATCCCAAAGGCTATTCTTTGAAACATTTAACCATTTAACAGTTATGGCAAGAGTTATACTTAATCATTCTATAGTCAAGGTATACGTTATAAAATAAAATGTGCTGTCTTCATTGTCAATAGCACCAAGAATAAATCCATGTTATGTTTAATTGATTCTGAATTTGCTATAAATGCTACAAATTTAGCTGACTACAATAAAATATATTTCCTGTTTGGATCTTTATTGTTTAAGCCAGCATATTTTAAAATAAATGATTTGTCAATGCTGTTTAAAAACATATACTGTATTTTTACATACTCTCCATATTTTGAACAGAAATTGATTTTTTTTTGCACGTTTATGATTAGAAGTCGGCTTCTTGTTAAAGTTTCCCAAAACAACAAGGGGCTTTTATTTGCGTGTCCTTGAAGCTGACGACTCTCAGATTATCTGTGTGAATGAACTGAGTTTCTTTCACCGTGTTTGTCCTCATTTTAAAGTGAAAAGTCTTCAATAAACAAATGCTCAACGTTCAGGCTTTAAGCTGAGAAAAAAACAATGCATTTTAGAGTGTGTGTGATAATTAAGGGTCAGTAATTAAGCCTTTGATGAATATGTGCACCTCGCATATATAGTGAACCTTTTAGAAAATTAATTTGAAAAATAGGGATATTTTTCTAAATAAGACACAAGTGATGTATTACTCATTGACTTAAATATAGGCAGTTTGTAAAATATTATGAAACCACATGAATCATTCCTAAAGTGAAAAAGAATCATTTATAACATGGGTACTCCATCACTATTCAGAATATTCACAGCTAAGTATCAAGGTCTCAAACAGCCTTTTGGGCCGGCCACTGGATACCCAGCAGAAATTCACTCCTAAGCATAGGGAAGTCTTTGATTATTCTAGTCTCCATAAGGGCAGAGTTCACCTTGGGTAAGGCATAAAGTACACTAGATGAGAGTTCACTTTCCTCACTCCTGCATTCCATTGCCTATATGAAAGCAAAATAGTAGCCAGCGACCATAGTCCAGTTCACGTCTATCAGTTGACACATAAAAACCATCAAACAATTCTATCTTCTTACTTGTAATTTACCTGAGTTGCCCTTAAGGTTATTCAGACTGAATTTGATCCTCTAAAGATTTGTTTAGGTTGTTTACAAAAAGCTTTTAACTTATTGTGTATAAGAAACAAGACATTCTATGTTTGTGTGTACAGACATGAATGTAATAATTTTATGTTGTTGGAGCACCGACCACATCACAGTCCATCTGCCAACTTGTCTGATACAGCATTGCGGTTATTTTCTTTTTCTATTCCACATAGTTAAGATTTTCACAAGAATTGTGCTGTGATTTTAATGAGTAACTATAAACCTTGTAAGAGAGGCTCAAAGGATAATTGTGGTAATTATTAATAGTGTACTGCCATAACTTTGGGCACTGACACATTTCAAAAACACATGTAAGTACAATGCAATTAACATGGTAACATGACAGAACAATAAGGCGTAAGTTGAGTGTACCGGTTGGTTTTCTCCCTCATCTCACAAAGAACGTGCTTATTTATTTGGTCATTTGAGTTTTAGAAATGACATTCCAGAACATACTACAAGGCTAAAAACCTAGCATGTTGAACCAAAATTTGTTCTTGAAGAACTCTGCCTTTCCAAAGAACAGCGATATATTAGAGGAAACTGTACCAAACCTAATAAAAACAAATTTTTCAAGTGTGCACAGACTACTATTAGGGTGTAAGAAAATATTATGAATGGAAGTTTTTTTTTTTTTTATGATTAACAACTCGTGACAACGATACATTTAAAATCCATTCCCACTGATTGAGTTTGGTTCTCAAACACCAGGAAAAACATTGATTTTTACATTAATGCTCATCTATTATTAAACTGTTTATTCAAGCGTAAACTGATGCACAAGAGAAATATTTATTATAGGCTAGCAGATGATAGTTACACTGTAGTGTGCTTTTAACTGATAGGTTTGCACAGCTGGATGAATATTTGGATGAACCATGGCAATCTAAACTACACATCTATAAGAAGGTCAAAAAGAAGACAAAAGGTAGTCACCAGTGGTGGAATCAAAGATCCAAGGACAACCATTCATTCGGCTCAATGATAAAAACCATTGTTATGTTGAGTTTAGTATTACAGTTTAATCTGACTTGATCTATTGTTTTGTGCAAAATTAAAAGCACACTCCATCCGAATAATGGCAGATCCACAGCCACCTTGACAAGTGAAGGTGACGCAATCTGAAACCTTATATCCAAATCAGTGAATCCAAGTTTACAAATGAACAGCCAGATATACACATGCATACACAGACACACACAAACAAGCTAGCGTACTCGCAAACACTCATGCATGCACTTGCACTCGCAAACACGCACACGCAGCAACACTTTTTTGCACCGGATAAATGATAATAATAAAGACAGGCAACGTGATTTTAGTGTGATAAAGTGCCCTTTGGATTCAGTGTTATTACAAAGAGAAAGGTTCCAACTATAAGGACGTACTGCTAAAATAGTAACAATCACAGCTTTCTTGCACAGCTTCATTTCTGTATTGTTAATTAATACTTTAAAATCTAGTACTTACATAACAAAAGGGATGAAAATGTTTGAAGAACTTTACAGGGCTCATTAGAAACAGGGATAAGCATATTTATACACATTTCACACAAAGCCTTTCCATAAATGTGATTACCTTCTGTTAGGGTTTTTTTTTTTTTTAACCAATAAAGAAATATAACTTTTAATTTCTTGCATATACAAGGTACATGTTCATGCTGTTTCCATAGTATGTCAATAACCATGATATTTTCAAAGATATGCATCCATATTTTCCATTGGCCTCATTAGGAGTCTTAGGTACACTGCCGAAAACACAGAACACTTTACAATACAAATACACTTTGTGGAGCAAAATAATAACCATCATAATAATATTAACAAATCTAAAAATGATTATGAACATCATGCTTTTTTTCTTGACATGGTAAAGTTAAAAAAACAATTGTTAAAAAAATACATGTGGAGAATTTTAAAGAAGGAAACATTCAAAATAAGGTGACAGTGAACGCTCCGTTAATCATCAGTGTTTGGCTGCTGTTTCTAACATGACTGGAGGTGCAATAAAAGCTTTGTAAAAGTGGTTGCTTCCCATTCAGGGAAGTGACTGAAGAATGTAAAACAGACACAATACCAACAGCATAGTAATAATGAGTAATTAATCAAATCAGAAAGCCTCTTCCATACTAATTTAATAAAAAAAAAAAATCAATAAATAAAAAATAATTTGTGCTCCTTCAGCTTTCCAGGAGAATAGCACTAAACAGGCTAAGATTTCCAGGGCCATGAAAATAATTCACTATAGAGCTGTCCTAAGGTCCACAGCAACACATATGTAGAAATATTCTAGCATATAGGAATATATATATATGGTTGCTGTGATCTGCAGAGAGATGGTAACTTGTCAGTGGACGCAGTTTAGTCGACGCCCTCGAAGCCCTGCGCGTTCTCCACGGCCATCAGAAGTTTCTCCCGCAGGTCATCGAACGACTCGTAGGCTGGCAGGTCCAGTCGATTGAAGCTGTAAGCACAGCAAACATTTCGACATAGGGATGATTGTATAATAAACTGCATGATTAAGTTAAAAAAGGGCAGGAGGAGAACGTGACACCAGTGACTGAATACCTTCATTAAAGCAAAGCAAAACAACTGCCTTCAGGTTTAATAAAGTGATATCTGATACTGTGTTTTATACTCCAGGGCAGTGTTCTTCAGTGATCAACCACTGGCGGCCCCTAGAGGCCAACACAGCATCCAGCGATGCAATAAAAAAAAAAAATATGGCAAAATGGGTTTGATGCTGGAGACAGGTGGCCCCTGACAGCCCTTGTCATCAGTACGTGAAGCCCTCCACTAAAATTATCAATGAACAACACTGCTCTAGGGTGGAAAATGAAAGGGAGATGCGGCCGACATACCAGGTATGAGCTCGGGGCAGTTTGTCAGGAGTTCCCCATTGTTCAATAGTAAACAGCTGCGGCCCGTTGGATCCTAGGTGAAATTTAACATTAATGAAACATCTTAACAACATTGGCAATGCAAATGAAAACATTAAGTCACATTGTGGACAACTTTTCTCAAATGCATCTGGATGAAGGCAAAATATACTTTAGATAACCTCTGTTCTAATATAACATTTTTCCCCTCTAACAACAAATGGGTTTAACCTAACACACATATACGAGATGAAAGGGTCACAATGATACAGATGCTAGCAATTAGCTTGCAATGTGAAAGCAAAAGCAGCACTACTTCTACACTCTTACCGTATAGCTCAGCGAAGCCGTTCATGGGCACACGAGAAGTGCCCGTGACAAACTGGAGCAAACGGATCCGCTTTTCCGCATCCATCAGCAGGACAGCCTGCCGGGACAGGAAGAGGACGAGATGAAGATGATGACTCAGAGACTGCATTCACTCAGGAACCCAATCAAGCGCCACGAAGAGACAACTTAACCCTCAAAAGCCTGCATCCTATACAAGGCAAACTATTTATAGTTTCACCATTGTTGGAAGAATCCAATCCTCACCCCCTGCATGTGCGTCTTGGTACTGGTATGGATTTTCAGTTCATTATCACCTCACTTAATGCAGTACTATTAATGCTTGAATTAAATTCTGAAGAAGTTGTACATGTGTTTAGAGTATACTCTGACCACAGCTTATTTCTTATGTATTAACAACTCGGGTCAGAGAAGTTCCCCTGAACAAGCATCACCAATATACAATCACATCTTTAAAAAAATAATAAAAATGTAATTCTATGTAAAAAAAAAAAAAAAACAAAAAAAAACCCATTCTTAAATGACCTTCACCCCAGATAGTAAGAACACACACAGAAAATGACAGAGAGATTATGAAGCTTATTTAAGTCAACCCTAACCCCATGTACTGAAAGTGAGCTGCAACAGGGCTACTGATAAGGCCAGTGTGACCTCTGCAGGTTTCATCTGAGCAAACATTCTAGACAAATCCAACAGACTTTGATCCCAATCACCCATTCACGAAGTGCACCACACAAAATACCTCAGCAAAATCATAATTAGTACTAATGTTTAATATATGTTATCCAGCATTAACAAAATAAAATGGACTAGATTCACTTTCCCAGGTACAGCATTTTTATTTGCTGATAAATGTCTTTTTCCCCAATAAATTGTGCACAGGCAAGCCTGTGTAATAAGCCACCCATCCATCCATCCCACTTATGTGCAGGGTCATAGGGGGCCTGGAGACTATCCCTGGCAACTTAGGGCAGATGGCTGGGGTGCCAACCCACCACAGTGCACACTCACAAACGCATTCATACACACAATCACAGTACGAGCAACTTAAACACCAATCAGCTAATATTGCATATCTTTGGACTGCAGGAGGAAACTGGAACACCTGGAGGAAACTTGCAAGGCATGGGGAGAACCTGCAAAGTCCACTCACACAGAGCCAGAATCGAACCCTTAACACTGGAGTTGCGAGATGACACCGTGACAGTGCTAACCACTGAGCTACCATGTCCCCTCACAAAACTAAAAATAATGCAACAACAAAAGCTAGACTACACATACACTGACACTGGACAGCTCATAATGAAATACTGAGTTACCTTCCAGAACCACTGGATGACAGGGTGATTTGGGCAGTAGCCATTCTTGTAGATCGTGTGCTGCCTCCAGTCATTAACATCCACATCACCAAGGCCACACATCAGCAGCTGAGGGAAGTCAAGAGATGTTCGGAAACATTTAGAAAATGAGTCTTTGTGATATCGATGATGTTAATTAGCTGACAAAGCAAGACACTGTGCCAATATGTACCATAACAATGTATAGTGATACAGTAAAATCTGATAAGAGCTAAAAGCAAAGCGAATGTCCTGTATGAAGAATGTGCTATTGTAATTTAAGAAAATAAAGAAGAAACTAAAACAGTTGTGGTCAATGAACAATACCTCCAGCTCATTTTCATCAAATATTTTAATCAGGTCAATAAGAATGAGCTCCGTGAATCCCTGTGGGTAGAAACAGAAGAGGTTCCAAGTCAATTCTCAAACAATTTTTGTACATTTGTCATAAATAGCACTTAACCATTCATTATTTTCACATTAGGGGCTGAATAACCTTCCCCCACCCCTGTCCCTGGAAAAACAACTTTTGCATGCAGTACTACTTCATAGAACGCAGGCAGACCTCTGTGCCTGCAAAACACTCAAACTACTTCTGCCATTAAGTGGTTGGAGCAATATTCCACTTACCTCCAAAAATGCATTCATTTGCTTCTGGACCCGATTTACAAACCTCCACTGAATAACAAGACTGTGAAAAAGTAAAAAAGGAAGTAACCAAATACTCCAAAAAAAAACAAACAAAAAAAAAAAAAACACACCCATACACAAGCATAAAACAGTACTTCCTGTAGCACACTAAAGATGTCCAATAAAACCTTGACTTACTCTATGTATTCCTTTTTGTTGTCATTTGTGACGACCATTTCTGAACCACTGGGTTTTAGGTCCACCTGATATGTCTAGAGGGGGACAACAACAAACCCATGTACTGTATATCTGAATTAACAATGACAAATCATATTAAGATAACATGTTTAGATTATGTACGTGAAGTGGATAAAAAAATTCTGCTGCAATCCCACTCTTGTGTCAAAATAGGGCATCTTGGCTGAGTGACATTTGTTTACTCAGTGCACATTTAAGAGACTGTAAATGACTGAAGCACTGGTCACTTTGTCCTGGTGCTTTCAGCTCTCTCACCTCCTCAAAACAAACAAACAAACAAACAAACAAAAACAATTTTTTGTTGTGTTGAACCAAGAGTGTCCCCCCCCCTCCACTGATCATCAGATTACAATCAAACCAACAATCCCATAATCCCCAGGACAGGTACACAACTGACTCACTCAAAACAATACAGAAGTTACAGAACACTGGCATTAACCAGTAATGTGCTACCGGCATTAAAGAGAACGCAATTAGCGTTATTTCATAAATTCAATTCAATTTTATTTATATAGCGCTTTTAACACGGAGCGCGGTCACAAAGCGCTTTACATAGTCCCGGGCCCACAGTCCCCAGAGAGTAAGTCAAAGGCAACAGTGGCAAGGAAAAACTCCCTCAAGATGAAGAAACCTTGGGAGGAGCCAGACTCAAAGGGGAAGCCTGTCCTCCTCAGGCCAGCACCTCCATGTCCATACATTATAATCACACACACCTAGCTGACTAACACTGGCTAAAGACCAAAACACCACGCACACTGACAAACACAGCCACATAACCCTTGTTCCTTTAAACCATGTATATTCAAGCTTTCGTTAAAATTCATCATTCTTCAGATATGAAGTAGCCAATGTTTTTATCAAAACACTGCATTGCTAAACATTAGCTGTGCGCTTCTATGTTCCAGTGTAAATGTTAATTAAAAACATCTCCGTGTAACACCTTATGTGAACTGGAGTCAATTTCCATTTCATGTCAAAAACAGAATCAGTTTATTTGTCAAGGATTCATGCATACACGGAATTTGTCTTGGTGTGATATATACAGAGTGACGTAATCTACGCTAGTGTGTGGGACTGAATTCTTAATGGGATCTGGCACAAAGGCCTACATACACAGGAGCCCCTGTTTCACAACAGGCATTATCTCTGGTTGTATATCTTACTGTAATTTATTACACATTCTATTCCAATTTAAGTATCATTCACACGTTTTACCTGACCGAAGTTTTCCTCATCAATGCTAAACCGCAGGTCCAATTCAGTTGGATCGTTCTCCAAAATCCATTTTAGTGAGTTGTAGTATTCACTATCCTATAGATGGAAAACCACACAAAACATGAGATGAATACATATATTCATTGCATTCCAAGTGACCTGGTTCCTATAAAAAAAATTGATAATTTTCATTGTAAAAATTCACAGAAAATAAGAAGGTATCTGCAGAATTAAATTAAACTTAAGTCATTAAAATGATCATTTCACATAGTAAGTCAAAAAAATCCTTTAATATCAGTCGACCAAGCTATTATCGGAAGGAATACACATTCTATAAAGGAGTAAGATGTTAGGAGTAGGAAAGTTAGCAAAACAATGATATAGGATTACAGCTGTTCCCTCAGGAAGAGAGAGGAAATTTAGAGGTAGATTTCTGTTTTCTGCTTCAAGGTAATAAAGATTCGGGTTAGGGTCAATGTTGTGGCCACTGTTTCTAGTGTTCTGACAATTGAGGAATGCAAGTACAGTATATGCTCCTATACAAAATAGCTGTGTTCGCTGTATATATTAAAGCTTTTGCACTCACTGCTTTGCTTAGAGTTTTAGTTAAAAGCGAACATATTAGACTAACTCTCTTAGTTCCAGATGTAAATCTACAAACACAAAAACATACAATATTGCCTAAGCAAGACTTCCCAGAGTTCAAATAATACTTGAAAGAGGTTTTCCCATAGTATTTTAAATTAAACTTTATTTGCTTTCTAGAAACCCTTTTCACATCATAAAGAAAAATTCAGAAATGACTCAGGCAGGCTGTTGTACTTTTAGGTTTGATTTTCTTTGAGGAAAAAAAAATTGACAATAAAAATAATATAATTTTTCTGTATCTCCTCATGTTTCAATAAACAGTGGATTTACTTGGAGGAAGATTTTTGTGGGTCCTATTATACACCTGAGCTAAAGTCCTTGATCAATTGTGATTCTTCAGACAACTTCATTAATACACTGTGCAATATTCTCAGCAGACTGTTGTTCCAGCTAATGTAGATATCGCTCACCATTTTTTAGGACTGTTAGAAAGCGCCAATTCAGACAAGGAATGAAAACCCAGTTGAGTGTACCAAGAGAATGAAGATTTACCTAGTGGCTTACACAACCACAATCTGTCAGTAAGACATGGATTGAAGGTAAGCACGTTCGCTACAGGCTCATCTTACCACTGACTCCATGTCTTTCAGTGAAATCTGCTTGCCCAGCATCATCTTATAGAAGGGTCTGATGAAGAAACCTTAAAAAAATAAAAATAATTTAGAATTTAAAATATTTATAAAAATTTTACACATCACAGTACAGTGAGTCTATACTATATGAAAAATAATACTTTTGTTACAAGATGGAAAACAAAGCAGCAGAAAACACAAACATTTGTTCCAACTGGAGTTAATACCTACACATGTGCATATGAAAACAGCCCTACAGCATGAGTAGCCCGCAAATTAACAATGAAAATGGCGTACATTATTACATGGAAGGCAAACAAAATGGAAGGAGGCTGTGAGGCATACCATCCAGCAGCTTCCCGTGGAACACGGCCATGCCAGCCACACGACCGATGAACTTGAAGTAGGAGAGGTGGTCTTCATTACAGAGTCCAGAATTGGGGTTAATCTGCAGTGTGTAGTTATCTCTAGGGAGACAAAGACACACAGTATGGACTTGACAGTCAGCACCAAAATGGCTAAAATGGAACCAAATTTCAAAATTTGCACAAGCCTTATATCCTCATTTAACAAAAAGTCAGTTTAATAGTTCATATTTTTTATTTTAGTATGAGTATTGATTGGTGCATCATTTTACAGTCTCATATCCCTCCCATCAACGTGTTTTTTTTTTTTTTGCACAGCGCTATACACAAGAACCTGGGAGTATTCCAGAAAGCAGGCTTAACATATCCAATATTCAAACCTAAATTCTGACTGGAGAAACTTGGAAAACTGACAAATCCTGAGGGTGGGCTTTCAGTTTTCTCCAATCAGAATTTAGGCCACATTCAAGAATAGATCCCACAACATTGATGTTAGCATCAGCAGTGTTTTCACAGCAAAACATTTAACAAACCAAAACAGTCTGAAGCCAACTGAAATTCAGTTCCAAATGCTGTTAAATTAGTGGTGACCCAATTGTCAAAGAATGAAGGCCAAATCAAGAATGGTTCTGGTACGTTTGATAGCTGAATACTGGTAGCGATAGTAAACACCCCCTCCACATCCAACAGGTCTAATATTTACTCACGTGGCAGAATACTCAAAAAGACCATAGTAGGGGTTGAACATCTCCTTGGACAGTAGGAAGAACCACTCTCGGGCCACGCCCCCATAGTCCAGCCCCTTTTCTGACTCAAACTCGATCCATAGCCGCGCCTTCAGAATGTCGGGCCTTTTAAGGGACATGATGCGACGATACGACTCCTCGAAGATGTTGTTTCTGTGCAGTTTCATCTCAAACCTATTGGGAATGTCCGCCTGAGAGAGAACATGGAGAAGCAGAAGGTTTTAATGGTATTGCCTACCTAACTGTGCGTATTTTAATTGAACTAGGAATTGTGCGGTGCTCTCTCTCCTTATTTTTCCACCCCACTGAATTCATGAGAAAACTTTTTTCAGGATACCTACATGGCAACAGCTTTCTTAAAGTACCTTTTGCTACGCTTAAAAGCATTTATATACAAATAAGTGATTTTTACATCATTTAATATTAATACTGCAAAAACATTTAAAAATTCTACCTTACCGGTTTCTTTAACTTCTTCCTGAAATAGTCATATTTCTGCTTGAATTCTCTAGAATATGGCACAGCCTACAAAAACAAACACACAGGCAAAGACAATGACCATAATCACAAATACAAAACATAACGCTGCAGCAAACAAAAAGTGATGTTGCAGCCATTCTAGAATGGACAGGAAAGTACATACAGGTCCAGTGATGGCAGGATTTTGCAGGCGAGGGTCCTCCCACTGGGTATTTTTAGAGTCTGATAATGACAAAATCAACTTTGGGGTTAACTTTTAAGGATCCCAATAGTACTTCATATACAATAACAGACCTCAGCTACACAATGTTCAGGGCTGCTATAAGTGGATTGTAATTAATTTATGGACGATGGGCCCAGTGGCTCGGCTGAATGAAAATAGAAGTCCACCAGCCCAATCTTCTGCCCGCCTGCTTATCATGGTAAGGATCCCAGACAGCGTAAGGTTGCCAGTTCATCACAGGCCACATTCATGCACACATCATACACTATGGACAACTTAGAGACATCAACTAGGCTTTGGATCATGACCAATAAAAGGGTAGAATCTTACTGTGGTCAATGTAAAAGGTCCTTCCATCAGTATGTACACGCTCTTCCCAGCCAGGCTACAGGGGAAGAGAGAGAGACAGACAGAGTGTTTAAGAGAGACAGAAGACACCCTGACATTACCTGATTTAGGAACATATGTGAACTCCGAAACAGTAACAGAAGCCACAGAAGGGGTCGCAATCTGACAGGGGGAAAGTTAGTTTCAGGCCAGTCAACCCCCACCACTCTCAACCCCTGGGCTTCTTTTTTATTAATTGATAATACACACAAATAGATATGGCATGGGCCCACAAACGAACGTCCACTCCATGAAAGGCAATGCTCGTTAAGGTAACCCCCTGGCATGCAGGTGACAGCAAGGCTCGCTCACTCTTCTGCAGTGGGAAAGGAGCCCCGGTCAGGCTTTTATTCACTGAGACACACGTGGGGTAGGCCAGCTCTTTGAGACAGAAGTAAAGAGGTCCAAATGCCTGTGCAGTGAAGGCTGGGGTGGGGAGTTCATGAGACACAGTCCATGCCAGTTATGAGCGCAGTCTGCAGACAGCCAGACAGGGTGGGGGGGGAGGCTGCGCTTGCATTTAGCACCAACCTCCTCTAGCAGGTTCTGCCATAAGACACGGCACACAAGGTGTCCCAAGCCATGGAGAGAAACAAAACAGACCGCCGGCTTGTGAGACACCACCACTACGCCTCAGTCCAAAAACTCTAATCTTATTAGCTTGTCAGAAAGCATGGAGAGTACAGTGTAATGAAGTGTTCCTCAGCAATGTTAACATCGGAAGCGTGATCTGTCCCATGGCATAACTGCTGAGCTCTCCAATTAACATATGGGGAAAGTAGAACGCTTTAGAGACATAGAAGGTGTGGTTTTTCTGTTAACGCATTAAACGGTAAATAAAGAAAGCGATAAAGCAGACAGCTGCTCTCAAAAGAGCATATGGCTTTTCTCAAATGTCAGGCTCTTAAAAAGACACTTCAGCCGCAAAAAACTACACAGTCTCTTCCAGGATTATTAAATCAGGCAAAGACCTGGGTACGCTGCTACAGAGACATACTACAGGTTTCCTTTAAGCATATTTGGTGAAAAAAATTATATAATGGAGCCTTATCTTTACAAACATAACATAAGCTGTGGCCCATGCTGAAGCAGATTGCTGTTGGCAATTTTAAGGGTTTAGCATTTAATTAAGTTTTAAAAATATACAATACTGCCCATCATGGCAAATCTCATTTTTCATTTTAAATACTTTGATTTCTTTTATGTCATTTTCTCCTTTGTGACAACTGTTGTGACAAGTCCATCGGTAGACAGATGTAACATATTTTAGGCATCATCATCAGCTTCAGCTAAATCTTTGTCACACTTACAGGAAGTGGACCGAGATCACCAGGATCCAGAGTAGCCTTTGTCCGCATATTCACAGGATACTTCAGTCGAGGGTCTTCCTGCACAGATAAAACAGCATCTTGTTCCATTACAATGCAAACCCCCATAATTGAATGAAGTCAGTCCCATTATCACTGTTTTGGCCCTACAAATGCAGCTATGATTAGCTTTAACACTGGCTGGGAAAGACAGTCATTCCTTGACATTTCAACACTGGCTGGGGGAGACAATCATTCCTTAACATTTCATACTGCATCAATAACTGGAGTCTGGGGAATTTTTAAAAGAATATTGCCTATCAAATCTGTAATCAACACTGTACAGACAAGCTATTCTGATATTCCACTGAAACAAAAAGATTTGAATTAAAAATCACAAATTCATAGTAAATGAAAACTGAAATGCTTACTTATAAATTTTGCACTCGTGGAATGTTAAAACAATTTGACAAACAAATACTGCATGGGAAGGAAATAAATTTACGCTAATCTACAATCATTTGCCTTCATTCAATGTCTCTGCAAGCAGTGAAGAGACTCAGAACTAAAAATGCAGATGTAACGCATCCCAGTGTTTGTCAAACTATTTTAACAAAATCCCCCAAGGAGCTTAGTCTTTAATAATAACCAATTACCATCCAATATTAATGATATAGTAAGTGTCCTCTCAGGGCCACACTGGTCAAAGCTCGGCGTGACCTCCAACAGGGATCCAGGTGGCCAAAGGCTTGCAAGGTGCAGTGCCACTTGTTAACACTAAGGGGCACTCAGAGACCCCATAAAGTGGCATGAACTGCATCAACCACCAGGCCATCAGCAACATTCACCTGCTCCATCATCCGCTGAATTGCAGCTTAAATGATATACACATTTAGCCTTACGTCTGAGCCTGAATATAGCCAAAATGTAACTAGCAAGGAAAAGTAATCTGAAGCAGTGAGGAGAGCAGGACAAAAATGTGTGAGCTGAGCTGCTATGGAGAGACAAAATACCAGCCATTTCACCTTCAGTCATTTTCAAGAAGCTATAAGCTGATTTTTTAAATATGAATTTTCCCAAAATAATCCTCATACAGGATAAGACATATGATCAGAATTAGAAGCAGGTTTATCACTGCCAAGTATGCGAAGATGTACAAGGAATTTAGTGTGGCACATTAGTGAAGACAAAACAAGCATTAGGCAATAACAACTATAGGCAGGCAGCAAAACAACTACGCTAAATGCACACAAAAAATGCAAGGATAAAAACAAGCAGGTTAAAGCTGTGCAAAATAACAGTAAAGCAAGAACAAGACCAGAGAACAAACAATAGATTACTTAATAGTAACAATAATTTGCTTCAAGTTATTTAAGTCCAACAGAATCAGCTAAAAATATACAAAAATCAGACGGAGAAGTCAATAATCATAGACAAGCAAAAAATTGCCTGCTAAGACTGAGCCAAAAATATATCCTCTCATTGATTTTTCCCTAACTGCTTATCCAGTGAAGGGTAATGGTGAGCCTGGAACCTCTCCCAGGGAGCCAATGATAGGGGACACCTTGGACATGACGCCAGTCTATCGCAGAGTGCACATTCTCTCTCTCTCTCTCTCTCTCTCTCACACACACGTGCGCACACACTTTAAAGACACACATTTCCGAGCGGTGAGGGAACTGGAATACTCAGCAGAAAGTCACACAGACACAGAAAGAGCATAATCCCCATTCTACACATCAACTTAATACACAATAGGCATCAACAAAGGTAAAGTGCAGTTTTAACACAAGACAGAAACCTCAATACAAGTCCAAGCAGAAATCTCTGCAAAATACTCTTTCCACATAGAATCAACTAAACATTTAGACTGAATTCATTATGTATCATCGTATTACGCAAAATGGGATTTTAATCCTTAGTTATTATGTTGTCTGTAAAGGCCCATTAGCTTCATCTTTTGTTTAATCCTCGACTGACCACA
The DNA here is from genome assembly GCA_009936485.2 of Gymnarchus niloticus. Classification (NCBI taxonomy): domain Eukaryota; kingdom Metazoa; phylum Chordata; class Actinopteri; order Osteoglossiformes; family Gymnarchidae; genus Gymnarchus; species Gymnarchus niloticus. Next base: position 12,770,289 of record JAACJT020000095.1, on the reverse strand, counting down.
AAAGCGTCATAATCAGCATCTTTACAAGTCAAGTGATTAGAGTGAATAATCCTTACACAAGACGCTAAGCCAGTGTCACTGGAGGAAAAGTAAGGCAGGAGTAGTGCTCACCCAGGTGGTGGTCCTGGTGTTGTGGTCGATGAAGAAGGGCCTCCCGTTGGGTGCTATCCTCATCTCCCAGCCAGGGGGCAGGAAACTCTGCGTAGCTTTGTGCTGGGACTTGGGAGAGTTGTAGGGCGAGGGCTGGGGTGACTGTGGGTTTGAGAAGGTGTCCTTTACTGCACGTCGCGCCTGGATATTGTTGGCTCCCTGCAAAGGTTTAGAATAGCAAAAACACCCTCTTTAATCTATTACATGACAGCTTATTCATTTCACTTAAATTTCTTTATACTGGCTGATTTCTGTGTTTTTCGTGCATCATATTTGAAGTGTACTGGTTTGCAATCTTGTATTTTAAAAATTAACCATGGTTTCATATACTTGTTGACAAGCCTCCGTGTCGCCCCATTGCGTCTCCATCATTCATTAAACATGCTTAGCCTCCCTCCAGTTGTTTCTGGACCATCTTTAAGCTGTTTTTTTTCCAATTTTATTGAAAGTTTTTATGTTTCTGCTATTGAGGAGATTTCACACAGTATCACCTATAGGAAGAGCACATGACACCGTGGGCCGAGTTCAATTCTATGCCACCCCAGTTGAAAATCATCAGTTTTAATCCACGGTTCAGAAAATCCTTCAAATGCGACACACACTTAAAACCAAACACAACATCTACTCTAAACACAACACTACATTAAACAGCAGCTTGATCAAATTATTTAAAATCTCTAACACTGTAACATGTTTATGCAGAGAATATTATTAATGTGTACTATAACTGAGACTGTTTGTTTTGCAAAGTACAAGGAGATATTTTACTTTTATACAAGAATTTAATACAAGTATCCAACAACTCACGTTGACGACTTAACTAAACGGACTCATTTTTACAGGGCATATTGCTTGGACTTCCAAAAAGGGCGCACTGCATTTAACAAATAATAATAATTTAAAAAAAAAAAAAAAAAAAAAAAAAAACAGCATCAGTGTTAAGTTTTAGGGAAAGATCTTTTCAAGGCAATACAGAGACAGCATGTGCTGAGCTGTAAGCCTTGGAGAGCAATGTGGTGGACTTGTCAAAAACTTGATGCTAAGCAGCTGCTCTTGTGGCCAAAGGACAGCTGGTTCAAATTCTATGCAGCGTAACATTTATACCACAGCCAAGCTGCTACTCTTAATTTGACCAGGTTAACTAACTGAATGCTGTACAGTCTGTTCATTATGGGTACAAGACTGTACAATATGTCATTCACTCTGAATTGATCTATTAAGCAAATAAAATATAATGCAGCAGAGATGACAGTATTGGCACTGAAATGCTTACATGAAATGACTGCATATTTTCTTCAACTCAGCTGCCATTACTCCAACAGCCAATACATTACTGCAACCAACTCAGCATTTCTGTACTTGCCCTTCACATGGACACGCACACGTCTTTACCTGTATGTTTTACAGAGATGCTCATGTGGTCATTTAAGAACAACCTGAAAGTGGGCCAAGTAACATTATGTGCTACCACCCCATGAAATGGAAGATGAAGGCATCCATGCAAGCAGACTAACTTGTCTGCGGGCCAAAAAATAAATGACTGAATAAATAAAAATCTGCAGTTGGTGCCTCTCACCTGATATCAAGCAACAGCTGCTAAAATCACTTCATAAGCATGATGCAACACATGATCACCAATTTGAGGGCAATCCAGCCACATGACCCAAGAGGACAGATCTCCAAAAAGCAAAAGTATGCTGTGTTTCCAAATGCCATCCAACCCACAAATCCCAAGACAGTAAGCCATAGTCTTATTCACTGGGGAATCTGAATCTGACTTCGTATAAAAGGGGATGTCAACGTTATTAACAGTGAATGGCACTTACTCATTCTAATTTGTTGAAGTAACACATACAAGAGGAACATCACTTTATACATTTCTGCAACACAAAGCACATGTCAGACATCACGTGGATTTACTGTGTCTAAAGTAAATGTATTATTGATTTGTTCTTGACAAATGTAGACTAAGGTAATGAGCAAGCTGTAATATTAGTACCGAGGTTCCACTGATGCACAGAACATAAATGTACAATGTTCATCCAAATGCTCACAGCTGGGTTTATAACTGATCAAAATTGAAGATACAACAACAATGTCCCTTTTTATGATCAGTTAAAGTAATAATTATTGGCTATGACTATTTCTGACTTTTCTGACTTCAACAGGCAACATTTGTGGCAATTCATAGGAACAATTGTTTTAGCAAACAGTGACATAAACTAGAGTCTGTAGCCTTGGAGAGAGGTCTGCTCTGGATTGCTCAACATGTCACCACCGTGAACCTCAACTGGAGAAGCAGTTTGAAGATGGATGGATGGACGGACGGACGGACGGATATTATGAAAAAAAACAGCAATGAAAACCTATAATGAAAAGCACTGATTTTCAAAGAAAACGTTTCTTCTTAGCATGCAACACTGCCAGCAACAATCTGCTGCCCATCTTCTAAAGTCATACTAATAATTAAGAAGGCTTCAGGTGGTCTACTGACAGACAAATGTGTTACTGCTTTTATGACCAGCTCCTCTCTTTATTAAGGAATGACTGAAGATGGAACAGCTGTGAAAAGAATAACCCATTTACTTAAACACTTTCTAAAAGTCAAGCTGCAATTTTGCTATGCCAATACACTAACAGCTGTTTTATTATTTCATACTTGCTTCTCTTGTAAAGAATGATTTAATCATCCAGCAACTATAAAATAAAGTAGATTACTAGCCTAATCCAATGTGGCTCTTCATCCAAAGTAATAGGATTGTGTTTAAAATCTAACCAATACCAAAATGTATACATAAAGAGCCCATCAAAGGCAGGACTGTGTGGCTTTAAATGCATCGATACAGCAGAAAAAAAAACTTGCCTCAGAAAAATGAAGGGTTAATTGAACACAATAGCATAATGGGAATAAATATTTTAAGAAACTGTACAATCGTACACAGAGTTTGGGGGGGTGTAATGTCAGGGGGGCGACAGGTCAGCTTTGCCTTATAACTAGTCTCTAAGAGTTGGAGGGGTGATGTCAGGGGTAACAAGTCACCTTTGCCTTATAAGAGTTGGGGGAAGGTGGTAATGTCAAGGGGCAAAAAGTCACCTTTGCCTTATAACTAGTCTCTAAGAGTTGGGGGGGGGGGGGGGGGGGGGGGGGGGGGGGGGACGGGGCCCCTTCCCTTTATCTTGTGGAGGGGGGGTGTGGGGCTGGGGGGGTCGGTGGGGGCTCAGCGTGGGGGGGGGTGGGTGGGGGGGGGGACGTGTGAGGTGACAAGTCACCTTCGCCTTATAACTAGTCTCTAGGTTGCTGAAAACCCTGCTCCAGCCCTCTTCTATACACAGGACTTGCTTAGTGCTCTTCTTTTCTGCCGATGCACAGTCTTCTGTTTCCATTCCATCCACTCTACCACTCTGCTCTCCACTCACGTACCCAAATAAAGGCCAGATCCCTTCCTCCAACATCATGTGGTTCTGTTCACTGTCCTGCACAGCAGTATCAATATCAGAGCATATCATTACATTCTTCAAGCCCTTAAATCATTCTAAGTGCACTGTCAGTAATTCTTCAATAATGCAGCATTCGCTAACCTGCAGACTGCACTGCAGAGGCCATTCTTGAATGACAATTACCATGAACAAACTAATTTTGGTTCACGTCAGCATTACCACTAAAATGCTGCATGAAAACTAACAGCTGCCGTGCATATCTCCCAGTAATACCATGGAAACTAGTCAATAATGACATGGAGAAAAGGAAAAAAAAAAAAACACTGATCATGTATATTAAGACACCATTCCAAAAATGAAAAAGGACCACTCTAGAATCTAATTATCTAATATAATCCTATCAACCTTTGAAAACACGATCCTCTGCATCAGTAAATGATACTTAAATTTGACCATAAGAATGAATATCAGCATTCTATTATGTCCTTATGATATTACAGAGATAACAAAATTTTAAGAAAATAAATCATTAAATAAAACAGAAGAGAGACTAAAAAAAGAAAGCATTTTCAGCACAAAGTATTGTATGTGTTTCACACTTGCCTTATATACTTGGTCATTTCCTGTAAATTATTTATTGTCCTCCTATTGTCAAGGGGACGAAAAAAGAAAGAGGTAAGAAAATAAGGTGGAAGAATGAGATTAATATCACCACACAGGTGGATGACAGTACACAGAAACGGGGTGAGTCAAAGAGGAGTAGAGGGGCTGACCCTGAAGGAGGAGGGATAGCAAGATGTTAGCCGTGGGGGGCAAGAAGAAGCGGGCAGGCGAGCGGGGGAGTGGGTCACGCTCACCTCGATAGGGGCTGACAGGGTGACAGTGGGGGAGCTGAGGCTACGGGGCCGGCGCAGCTGGGGCTCGCTCAGGTGGCCGCCGGCCGCCACTGTGGGGGTGGGAGCTGCGGTGGAGGGGCCGGCCCCGTTGTCCACATGCTGTGGCGGAGCAGGACGCTTTAAAAGTGAAACGACAGCTCAGTGTACGGTGCAAACAGGCGGTCTGCACTGAGGGATCCACCGTGGATGACTGGAATGGAAAGGCCAGCTAGTCATAGCACTGAGACCCTCTGAACACTGAGAAATAAAAAATACACTGCGAAATCAGAAATAAGCTAAATAGGCAATAAGTATACAGCTGTGGGATTTTAACCCTGGCGCCTGGTTCAGTATGAATGATTAACTGACCTTCCTTCTGTGACAGACAAGACTGAAACCATAAGAGCAGCATCTTGACAGCTTATGGAAAGAAGCAAATTCAAGATCTGGTAAGAGAAGTTTGTTTAAAAAAAAAAAAAAAAAAATTGAAAAAAATGATGAAACTTCAGGCCCAAAACACTTTGAAAAAGATGGCTGATGTGTCAACCAGCTGAGATGGCTGAGACACAATAAGCGAAGAGGAAAAACAGCAGACAGGTGACAGCATGGATGGGCCCAAACAGCAGTCCCCATGACCGTGTACCTGCAGGACGGGGCGAGTCCAGGTAGTGCTGCGGTTGTTATGGTTGACATAATACGTGCGGCCCTTGCCATCCTTCCTCTCCTCCCATCCTGGGGGCAGGCCAGGCGTGGTGAAGGTGGGCCCGGCAGAAGGGGACTGGCCAAGCAAAAAAGTAGAACCCAAATTAACTGACAGGAGGAGGAATAGAGTGAACTGGTTTGGGAAAACCCTCAGTGGGGGAGGGGGAATTTCCAAAAGATATTCAAAGATATTTTTAAAAGAGATACACATCATTAATGATATTTTGTCAATGGCTTTGAGAATAATCCCCGATGTTCACAACATACATTTTCTACAGCCTTACTTTTGATGCTGCATTCTTTTTAATACTGAAAATTTGCTTTCCAAACACATCGTATTTAAATATGTAACACAACCTAAGTAAAACCATACAACAAAAGTGAAGCTTTAAGTTTTGCCAAGACTTTCATGGTAGATTACAAAAACATCTTCCATCTCCATACACACCTGCGGACCAACCTGCATCTTTGATTTTTATATCTATATTTCCCATGACTGTCTAAATAATTCCATGCCACTATAAAGAAAAAAGTACACTCTCAAGGCCCAAATAGATTAACCTAAGAGAAAAGATTCACTTTGCGAACAGTATTTATGGAACTTATGTATACAAGTTTCAAATTTGCTGTTCTTCCCAGCCATAAACAGATGTAATACAGTGTTCAATATTTCTGTATTCAGAAAGTGTTTTGAAATTATAGGCCTATCTAACGCTGGGTATATAGTGTTTGATATACACATCACACTTTTCAAAATGGCACGCACCTTAAAATTACCATCATAAAACATTGTTGTGCAATGACATACAGGGACAATCTTTAAAAATACAAAATAAATATACAACAGGACTTGATATCCACTGATCAATTTGCGGCATACAGACTGAGCTCAATAAATACCACTATTTACTTAGGCATTATGGACTATAAACATATACATAATTTTTACATAATGCGTCCATCGCATGCAGGTATCAATGAGAATGATTGTTAAAGCTTCAAACCTAAAGATTCATAGTCCCAAAAGGAGCTCAGCTCAAGAAACAAGTAAAGCACTTAACTGGAATCACACTCACGGAAAACTGACTTTCTTAAATGGGAATCATTATGAAGAAATATGGCGCAATTCTTTGCAGTTTGTTTTATTTGTTGCTGTAGTATTAGCAGTACTGAAGCAACAAACACATTTATCTACAAAAAGTTTACATGCAAGGCAATGAAAGCAGAGTAATAGTTGGAAACTGGTCTTGAGACCAAATGGTTTGATTTGCTGATTTGTACAAAATATTTGTAGGGACTACGGCACCATAAAGCTAAATATTTACCCTTCAGTAAGACTTTGGCTGTGCACTATAAAAGTGGTCAAATTGTTAACTTTACACAACTTTATTACTCTTGTTAAATTTCCTTATATCACACATAAATTGGAAAAACTAACCACTCTTACATGAACCCTTTTGAGTACAGGAAAATAATTCTCATCAGCTGAAACAAGCTTCCTCTAATGTGAGAGAGAACTCATTATATATGATAATGCCATTTAGCTTTATAAACAAGTGGACACAACTGAATAAGCAAAAGGCTAAATAACTGAATGCCAAATCAATCAAAAAGGTTTTTGGATTTAAAGCATCTCAACAATCAGAAATCTTAAAGTTCGTTTCACAAAATGGCAAAATTGTACAAACTAAAGATGCACAGTGTACAGACACTTCATATGTTTGCTTCAAGTATTAGTGTGGAAATACAAATAACAAATACTTGGTCAAATGTGTGATTTAACCATTAGACAGATCCCTTCGATGAGATATGAAAAATTAAGAGGTCCGGGGGAAAAACGCTTAGGGGACATACCAGATAGGCAAAATTCAGGAAGGCTTGCCATTATCTTAGATAAAGTTTCCTGGACTGGAAGACATTTTTACTAAAAAACTAAAGTATAATGGCTACATTAAACTGTCCCTTCTTGTGAGAGCCATTTCACTGGAAAATGTTATTAACACTCTTACTCATATTAATACTGGGACCAATCATTTGTACTTACATGCTGACACTATGAGTTGGAGGAAAAAATCAGTTTGTAAATAGGAAAAAGATGTAGATAAAAGGACATTACCATAGGCTCTTCAACGCCTGTGACAGTTTGAGCTCTGGTTCTTCTGGCCTGGGAGCTCTGCTGATAAACAATAACTTGAGAGTGAGGGCTGATTTTCTGGGGTTTGTTTACCCAGGGCAGAGGATCAGGGTGCGAGTGAGAGAGATGGGAAAAGCAAAATTACGAAGCAGGAGCATATCAGTGATTGGGAGTGATTTCAGTGAAGCAAATACACTGGTGATGATCTGCATGCACGGGCAGAAAGAAATGGTGAAAAGCAGGCCAGAAGAAAGGGGGCGGGGGGGTGGTAACCATGTAATTAAACTGAGATGACATTTCAGCAAAGGAGAAAAGGTATGGTCGCACAATAAAGATTGAGTCATTGCTTCAGAATAAATGGTTGATTTGACTGTTTTGAAGAACTAATTATTAGAAAAAAATGACATTACAGCCACGGTTAATCGTGGCCTTGCAAAATACTCTTACCGAAAACCAAAAAAAGAGAAATGCACTTGCCTATAAAGTTTTATTATATGGCTTTCAAGCTTTTTAAATATTTATAGTCCATTTTATTTGGAATATACAATGTAAATTATATTTCATGTCTGTGTACTCTATGCATATATATGTAATATTCATATGAAGGGTTCTGACATGTTTTGCTTACGATGGTGGATAACACTCAGGTACTCATCCAGAATTTCCGATTGTTATTCAATTTTGTTTAGATCTGGTGAACAGGACAGCTACAGAATATAGTTTACATTGTTTTCAGGCTAATCTCTGTTGCGTAAAGAGGGGTATCATCATCATGTGAGATTCCCAGGATTCGGTACAGGATAAACATGACCACCTAGAATGGACATGTATTTACAGGTCCAAAACTATGCTGGCCATCCAATTGCATATTACACCATAACAAAGTTACCACAATGGTTAGCCAGGGAAAAATAAGCACTGTAGTCCACCAACAGGTCATAAAATACAGAGGCTTGTCATCTTTACCTTAACCCTCTGAATCCATAGCATACGTATCAGGTAAGGAGTACATACTTAGGCCCAATGCTGCCCCTACCTGGTCAGCTCTTCCACTCACTTCTATGCTACTATAAAAATCCCTGTGAAATGAAAAACCAAAACACATCTGCTCACTGAAGTACCTGCCAAATGGGTGCCAGATCTCTCTTTAACAAGGAATGCTAAGCATGGTGTATGCTGTGGTAAACAAAGGGTTAGAAGGAAGCTCAAACACTGTCGCTTCTGCTAAAAGGCAAGACGTCAAACAGAGTGTGATATTACTGACGATAAACATACAGGCCAAACAAATTGAAAATAGTTTTAAATTTAATAATGCCTATCCATCCATCCATCCATGCATCACAGTGACCCTGTATCCTATCCTAAGATGGAAAGGGCAGAAGGCAGTGACCAGCCTGGATAAGATGCCAGTCCATCTGAGGTTACATATTCATACATGCAATGGGCAACTGAGTGGCACCCATTCACCTTACCAGCTGTTTGTGAACTGTAGGAGAAAAATGTAAGCACAGGAAACCCAAAGATACACGGGGACAACCTGTAGACTCCACAGACACAGAGGCGGGGGTAGCAATCTAGCCAGCACCCAGCAGTGCCACCCGAAGTTACTACATACCATTTCATACATAATAAATGTTGTAACTGACACTCCCTCTGATGGTTATGCAGCATGCTGAGCTTCTGTCTCCTAAATAACCCTGGCAGTTTAACTTAACTCACAAGAGAAGCTGGAAAAAGGCTTGGGGAGGTGACAGCGAGTACTGCTGAGCGTGCTTCCTCTCTCAGTCACTGTGGACGTGCTGCTGATAACTTTACAGCAATCAAAGAAATATCACAAGCTTCCGCCATTTCTTTCTACATTTATCACCCACTCACTCTGTTTCACCGGAACATGGAAGCAGAAAGGCAAGAAAAATATGAAAATGAAGAGCCATAAACCAAGTCTGACACTTTTCACAAACAGGCATCATCAACATTGTATTCCATGGTGAATAACTGATCTTTACATCAAACAAGAAACTTATACAACACCACAATTTCTTTATTTCTGTGGTTGTAAATGGCACAACATAAGCTTTTGGTAGTCACAAATCAAGGCCTAGGTTACCTCTCATTAGTGACACAAAAAATCCACACACACGACATTATTTATAAACTTGTATTAAACCAATGACAGTCATAACAGACAACGGTGAAGAATTTAGAGTATGCAAACAAATATCAATGAGGCTGAATGTGTTTGTCTTTCATCAATAAATATCTAAGGAATGAATATGTGCACCTTAAATAATAACAAGGCCTTAAAATGATTCAGTTCATCTGGTACACATCTGCTATTGCCTATCCAAAAGCTGACTCGGAGCAGGTGATTCTGTAACCATGACCCATCAATGGGTCTAACTCAGAGCAGTGCGACTGAACCATCACATGCAAAAATCACTTAAAGACAATACTTCATTTCTGTATTATATAAAACATCTTAAAGTGACAAAGGACAAAAAGGCTACCTTCCTATAATGTTAAATATATGAAAACAAACCATAACCACTACGTCAAGACAATCTACTATGTAACAGCTCAGCAACAGATGAACTGAGGTAGCACATAGTTGCTTAGCAGCACAGAGTGCAAACTGAAACGTCCAATGGTTTAATGGAGCCATAATAATTAACAAAGCATTATGGTTGGAAATTATTTACTACTTATTGCCCCAGTGTAAAATTCTTGCAAAAGCCTTGGAGTAGACTATGCAGAGTGCAGAGAAATGAAGGATATGGGTCATGCGTCTTTGGAACTCTAAATACCCATAGATTTCCAAACACTAGTTGTAGGACTACAGCATACCAGCTATAAACATAAAAGAGATGCTTCAGTATAACAAGTCAAAATTTGCGTAGTATAATGGAAGCTGCTACAGTGAAGTTAAACCAACAAACAGACAATACGCACGCCACGCTTTGGCATATGCAAACAAACACAGCCAGGGAATGCAGACAGGAAGCCACGTCACTCTGAAGACGTGCATATTTAGGCTCTATACAACTTCAACTGCCCGATGGCACCATCAAGTTATGTGAACAGGGCTTGTCCTTCACCTCTAGACACCAGAAATTTCTGCCTCATAGCAGTCCATGCTCAGCACATACATTGTCATTGGGCCAGAGGCTGAGGTGTGTCTGCTTGGTTTTAGCACTTGATTTTCATGCAGTTAAGCCACCAATACTCCAATTAAGCATGTACTTGTATATATTTTGCATATACTAATGGGTACACACACCGTTGAGTTAAAACCTTACGACCATGCCTTCAATTGGTGATATGACCTCCTTCTGTCACTCATACTTAAGCTACGTGGCAAGGTATTGATTCAGTGAGGCCTCTGAACACTTCCACAGAGATACTGTACTATACTGACATCAGTTACCCACAGAACATCAGGAGTTCTTGGTGAGCGTTCCAATCACCAAACCTATTCAGCCCAGGTAATCTTACAGGAGATCAACAGGACTGACACTCGCCAAACACAGTTCCTTGTTTCCGTGTGCTTCTTGGAAAACCCTGAACTCCATTAGGTCACCTCCTTACCCCATTTTGACTCAGAGCTGCTTCTGGTCAGGAAGCACCTGACCTTTTATATCACCTTTCTTATTTGTACATTTAAAAGGTTCTGGGTCATAAAGTTTTGACTGGACAGGGTATATGGATATTTAGTGAAGTACAGGATATTCTTCCTCCATCCTACTTGAAGTTCGGTATCCCCAAATAATTTTTCCTACAAACTTGCTTTCATGCAACACGTCAAATAATGATTCTCTGGAAAAAATGACATGACTCTTACCATTTGTCATTTCTTTTTGTCCAGCAGTCCATCACATTTTTTTTTTTTTTATTTTTTTAGAAACATCATGTTCAAGGAAATTTGAATAATGCTTTGAATATTTCATCTGCTTTCATAAAACTGAGCTATCTCCCTATCCTGCATGTCAATTGATCGAGTATAACTGATGTGATCATTTTTAAAAAGTAAAAATTTTACCTAGAAGACATTAACCATCTAAACTCATTTGACTGATTTATGTTTATCGAGAATATTGTTGAAGGTGTCAACGCCTCCAAGCCAAAATCCCATGACTTTCTGGGTTTTCAAGCACCCATACCAATCCTGTTCACAGGTGTGAAGAGCGTAAAAGTGCCTGGCGATGTCTAGTGAATTATTCCTTTTATCTGGAATACATCTGCCATTGCTCAAGTGAAGGCTGTAGCTGTAACCATCACCCATAAATGGGCCTAACACACAGCAGTGAGTGAGACTGAATCATCACATGCAGAAATCAGAGTGAGGTAGTGATGAATGTGGCTCACTGTGTGGGTACACAGGCAAGGCAAGTGAGGATGTGTGAAAGGGGAAATAAGTGAACGAGGGGGTGGCAGCATACCGCTAGAGGCAGGGACTGGTCACTGACACCATCTGTCATACTCGACGAGCGGAGTCTGGAGGATAGCTGGCTCTGCTGGGGAAGACAGCACTGTGAGAGTAGGCATGTGCTTTACCGTATCAATGTCTGGACTGATGACACTCCCCCATGGAAAGAAATCTTCAAGCAGGACCGTTCATGTTCGACGCCTGTGCCTCTCCCCTCAGTGACACATCCAGCAGAACCCCGGTAAGGACAGCCAAAGCACGACACCTACCACAGCAGCACTGGAGCTGGAGGGCTCGCCATTTGTCTCAGCACTAAATGACAACCGCAGGTTGATCTCCTCGGCGAAATCCTGAGGGCTAGTGTGGGGGGCGGGTGTTGGAGAGCTAAGGGGCGTTAAAGATTGGCTCAGAGGGTTGACTGCCAAACTGGATTCCTCCTCTGAGATGGTCTCCCAGGACTGCAAGAAAATTAAGGCAACAAAACATATGCCCTTTCACTGCACAAGTAATCACATTAACAGAGTAATAAGCAGTAGCCAGTACAGTCATTTCTTTTGGATCTCATGTAGTATTTTTCTTTTAAATGCAGTACATTTTGTAACTATAACAACAGTAACAGTACTTGACAATTACTGACATTACACAGAGCCCTTTTAGCATGAGTACTGGCTACTGTTGGAGGAGTAACTTTCTTTAAAAAAAAAAGCTTTTGAATCGGTCTGGAGCGCTTCACAGACTCACATCATCCATGTCCCGTGGTTCCACGTGTTCATTCTCCAGATCCTCGCTGATATGCCTCCTTGATCGGAACACGCGGTGAGCCTCCTGGTTGATTTGCCTGATGTGGTTGTCGTTCTCGCTCTCTGAAACAACATCCCTGAAATAGGCAAACACCAGCTGAATTTCATCCCCTACTTTTCCAGACACGTTTTATTTGTTGTGCAAATCATATATTTTTAGATTTTAATACACTTAAATTTAGTATGTGTTTTCTCCATGCCAATATGTAATATTCTAATATCCAGTCTGGTTTTGCCTGAGGTTACTCTACAGTCACCACAGCTGAATGATTCAGGACTAAACCCTATAATCAGTGCCACTGGGAAGCAATGAATCTCCTGTGCCCTACTGAATTTGCACCATTTACTGAACACAATACACTTACACTCACTGAAATAATGCCTACTGCAGAAATAAAACCTGAAATACGTACAAGAGAACACAGCATCAACCTGCTGTTTGAAAGTGTCAGGCCTTGCTATTAAACCGTTGAACCAATAAGAGAAGGATGTCATATGTGATGTAAAAGCACCCTCCTGCAGGCTTACACAAAGCTGGGCCTCTTCCATTGAGTAGTGCGGTTGTTGTGATTGACATAGTAGGTACGGCCCAGGTTGTCAATCTTTTCCTCCCACCCAGGAGGCAGTGGGGGCAGAAGCTGCTGCTGGCGCTGAGACCCTGAGTCTGCAGAATCAGCCACCTCCCATCCCTACACAGCATAACAGTAACTTTTGTTAAATGGTAATTAAAAAAAAAAAAAAAATGTTTTTCCTGCAAATGTATGGCTGCATTAAAGTAAAGTAACCTGTGGTCGCACAACTGTATGGTAAAATGTCTGGAGAACTCAAAAAGAGTGGCTGGAAAATGTACCTCTGCCTCCTCTCTTGTTTCAGCATTGTCCTCCTCTTGTCCTCCATTCTTGGGCAAGTAGGCCATTTTCAACCGCAGATACCCTTTCACTCGTGACTTGTGACTGAGACAGAAACGTTCAGGATTCAGGTTTTTGAAGGGAAGTGAATACATACGATGGATAGCTCTAAATCCAGTGCTAATCTACCTTTTGTTGTTGGTTCCCCGCTGGAAGCTCAGCCTAGCTGGACCCCCCCCCCCGGAGGGTCAGCCTAGCTGGTCCCCCACACTGCTGGAAGCTCAGCCTAGCTGGTCCCTCACACTGATTTGCTTGTCATGAGAAAGAAAAAAAAAATATGCCGACATTAAGTTTCAAAATTTGGCACTCACCTTCGAGGCCTCAGCAGGAAATCTTTAAATGTATACGGTCGTTCCATAACAGGATCCTCTGTCTAAAAATAAAAATATCCAAAAAATAAACCAACATTTATCACTCGTGCAAAACATCACAAGCTGATAAGAGCACAACATGGTCAATAAACAATACATCAACAGATAACAGAAACTTCAATGTGGGCAGATGCCAAACCACCGCTATAAAACTGTGGTCAATATTTCTCAAAATAATGTATTATATTATTTATATTGTATATAGACCTAAACAATATACACTGTAGATCTACCAAAAACTGTTCTATGGACAGATGAAAGCAATTTTGCAAAGACCCTTAAAAAAAAATAAATGCACAGAAGCAGAAAGGCATCAAAAAAAAAAAAACTGATGCTGCATCAGCATTTAAACACAGTGGCCCAAGGAATGACTGTAGGAGGGCCTCTATGTAACTGTAAATGGGACATCTTCCATTAATAGACCAGACTGCTCACAGGAGCTACTAAGACGCTCAGAGTGCCGCAGTAAGGCAAGCCTAACAAGGAAATCACCGGCTATGTTTAGCTTTGGTTCATTTTTCTCCCCCCAACGGAGAGATGAGTGCCACACTACATGCCATCCCTTCTCAAACAGCTCTCTTAGACAAAAGACTAGAACCAAGAACAGCTGCAACAAAGATGATTTATGCTCAGATACAGTTATTTAGAGATATGCATTAAAAAATTATCTGCACCATACTGTCAATAGACAAAAATGGACATTTAAGAACATTTTAGTTTTAAAATGGAACCCCATACAATTAGAAAGTTAAAACCCATCAAGAATAAAATTTACATCATGTATTAAATTTTAACTTGCATAAACTCTCTACCAAAACAATAAACATTTATAGTTGAAATAGTAAATACATTCTAAACAATGTATTTACCTTCCTACCTACCTATTTAACTCTAACCAATATATTTACCTTCTTAAGAATATATTTTCTCAGTATTTCCACATCTACTTTTCTACCAGTAACAGGGTTTTCCCTTGAGCTCTGGTGATGGTGCTCACATTGCTCTTGCAGATCTTTCACTTCTAAAGGAGAGATAACCTCCAGAGTCTTTCTGTGTAACCGCATTCTTTCTCTGAGCAGACTCATAATAAATCAGGGGGCATTATGAAGTACCGGTTCATCTTTCATAAGCACGACAAAAAGTACTCACTGGTAAATGGTTGAGAGGCACATCAACCTGTCCCAAGAAATCATCTCTTGTCTGTAAACAAACACATTAAAAAAACAAATGAGAAGTCCAATTTAATACATTTGAAATGCTTAACTGTAATGCAGAAAATTCCCTATAGCTGAAATTGCAAAATCCTGAAAATTAATCAGCTGTGTGATGCCAGTGTTAAAACATGAATATGTGGAGGTAGAGTAAGAAGAGAAAAACCAGCGAGCCCACAGGAATCATTTCACCGAGGGGGGGGGGCCCACAACCAAGAGATGCCAAAACAGGGGCAAGGAGGCAGAAAGTAGCACCCATGAGTGCATAAAAATCACGTGCATATCAGGCACACAACTGAACACCTTCATCGGTGCTAAACAACCGCTGATTCATGTCTGGCCACTCCAATGCATTACCTGTCCCCCGTTGGAAAGCTGATTCGTGGTGGAATGGTGAGCAATGTAGCCCTGTGTGTGGAATACAACCAATTTAGACGACAAAGAGCACAAGTCCTAGCAACCAACCAGCAGCCAGGCTGGTCACACTTCAGTGGAAAGTTGTTCACGGTGTGGCCTTTGCTAGCTTTTGCTACATCATTTTCACATCATGTTGATGCCTGTTGCATGTTCTAAAAATTTAATGAGATACACAGTTACAAACTAACTAAACCGCTGTATAATCTAACTGAGCTCCATACTGAAATGAAGGTAACGCCAGTTAGCCTAGGAATATCATGAAGCATGCAGGGTATCCTTGTGTGCTGTACAGCAATACGCAAAAAAAAAATAAAAAAAATCAACATTTCCCTTCTTGGTATTCATGTATTTGTGATTCTCTAACAATCAGCAGTCATCATAACCAATTGAGAGGCACAGAGACTGTACTGAGACTGACAATACGATAACTACACAATGACAACTATAACGGCCATCACTATCGCTCCGTAATGTCTGGACGAAAGGATTAACATGCCATCGGTAAGACTGGGACATCTGCCTGCGGGGTTTCTCAAAGCCTAGAAGTCAATTTCTATTTTTGGTCTATCATCCCACAGTAACGGAAGAGTCATTCCTGCTTTTACAGAATCCCTCCATACTCTAAGAAAAAATAAATCGCACTGCTTTAAACTGCACCCGAGTGCCAAATTCCTAAAAGCATTCCATCATACCCCACAAAAATTATCTGTTGCTTCAGCAACTGTTCTACTGTTGAACTCAACTCATATAATTTAACTTTAATCTTCTGTTATTTATAGAATTCAGTTCTGTTATCATCAATCTTAATGACTTTTTCCTCCTACAATATTGGGTCATCAGGAGACTTGTTTGTGTACATACTAACCACTAAATATTCTCATGAAAATGCATCTGCTATTATGTACAACAGAGCAAGAAATCAGCAACCATGGAGTTAAAAGCAAGATCCTGAATCTGTGAAATCTTGAATTATTTTCTGATTTACTTTCTATTGCTAACAGAAATCAGCAAAATATGACCAATTAAGCAAGGCAACCTCTGAAGACGACATTATAATAATTCACATTCCTTCCACTCACAAAAAGCTTAGGCAAGTTTATTGCATAAGGATGATTTTTAATTCACTTTTATGCAAAGACTGGAAAGAAGTATTTGGTGAAATCACAAAGGTCACCTTTTCGGGGGACACACAAACAACCTGCAATGTCTTATCAGTACACATTAAAACCTTAAGCATGTACAAAATCACAGAAGCAAACCACTCCTCGGGGAGAGGTGGTCACACTAGGTCTACCTGCTAAGTCAGTTGTTTCTTGAATGCTTTTCACACACTGTTCTGAAAGTGGTGCCTTTAACACAAAAGCTTCCTGTGAGGTGAAAAGGTTGCAGAGGCATGACACAGTCACAGCGCAGCTTGCTGTTACCACCCAGTATCAAATTTAACAAAATAGAATGAGAAGCAAGTGTGAAGAGGAAGATCACATGTGGGGAGGGAAAGGAACACTCAGTCAGGGTGGGACTGTCGTGCCAGTGGAGCAACAGGAAATGCACTCATATCTGCTGTGGAGTCTTAAGAGGCCAGGCTTGGTTTACACTACTGCATAACCTCAAGAGCAGGGCTGCCGAAAACAGTTCCCACAACAAATCCTTCACCACAAAAAGAAGCAGGAGCTCCTTTCAAATACAGCTGTACTCTGGATGAAATGCAGACAAACTCAAATGCAGGTCATGTCTTAAATTTTCTGCATTTAGTCAAAATTGAAGTTTATATCCTAGCAGCCATCTTCATACTGAAAACACGGCTACAACCAAACAATGACAGACTGGTGTTCTATAGTATTTCGCCCAAAGTTAAGAGCGGTAAGGAAACATTGCTAGGAGAAAAGGCATGGGGGTCTGTCTCTGGAGAATGGCTCATGTTTCTGTTTTGTTGATCCACTCCACCTGTCCCTCACTGCCAGCATCCCTTTGACACCTGCGTGATCAGCGAGCTGTTTTGACAGTCATACCAACTAGGCCCCCCTTTAACGTACAACCAGAATGCCCATGCTGTTAGGGCACATTTCCATCGCATGGTACCAGCTCGACTCACTTGCCGTTCCATTTCCATTGCAGAAAGCTGGTGGTCATGACGCTGTCATTACCGCAGCATGTCATCAGTGTCTTGTCACCTTCGTTAGCTACTCATCACAATGTTCATGACAGCATCCACAAACATTTTCCCTGAGTCAGCAGCATATGGACTCCTCACTCATGAAACTGATCACCTTGTCTACTCACTAACTTCTGCACACAAGCACACATACACTGTCCCTGCCAAGAGTCAAATTCCAATGCAATTCAATGTTTTACACTGACCATTTAAAGTTTTCTCCATGTATAGCCTAGAATAAAAAGTACTAAGAACTGCTTCTGAGCTGCACCATGCCACGGATATCTGGTTGGACAGCTAGAACAACACAGCTTAGATTCCCAAAGCTCTCCATGAGAATACCCCAGCCATTCCCCACATTTGTTAAATTTCACCATCAGCTGACTTAGTTAATTAACGTAATGAGATATTGATTAGCCATAGCATATATACCATATGCACCCAAATTGTTTCTCATACCATTTTATCTTATCCAAGTAAACATTACAGGAAGGAGAAAAAAAAAATCATCCAATCAGATCACCAGATGCGTGTGTAAAAGCTCTAGAACGACTTGGAGTCAAAAAAATACTCTCAAAAAGATATTACTTCAACTGTCTAAAAATATGCCCATCAAGAGTCACGGGGTAGATCGGATAACGTATTACGTAATGACCTTTACTAATAAACAAACAAACAAACAAACTTTCCACTCAGGAAATAAGAGAATCTATATGTAATACACAAGTCCTTAATATTCATTGTCTACTTTTCTCATGTCTAAGCCCCTTCAAAAATCATTCTAAAATGAGCAAACCATACAATTTTCAGGGGCATACTCCATCACAAATCTTGTTCAATTAAACTTTTAAAAAGTTCACATTGAATTAAATTACAAAAACGTTCACGCTGAATTAAGATTCATTCTTAACTTCAATGCAGGGCCATGGTCAGTGTGGGGATGATCCCATTAAGCACAAACTAGTAGGCAGACTACACCTTAAATCAAATGGAAGCTTTGAACTGTGTACCTTTGGGGTAACAAACTGGAGAACCCAGGCACAACACATGGGGAAACCATGTAAAGGGAGAGTGAAGCCACAGACTACCGACTATGTAAACATGATGCTTGGAGAATTTTAGTTCTTTATTACATACGTCATTTCCAAAAACTATTCACTCGTGTGTGTGTGTGTACGCCCACAAATTCCAGAAGACGGCTAGGTCAGCTATCTTAATACTATAGAGTGCTTGGTAACTCTTTGACATGCTGCTTGTTTTAAGAAATGACCTTGTACAAATGGACGAACTGTCAAACACACAAGTCTGAACATGTTATGGGTATTAATGAGTCAGGATAATAACATTAATTACAGATCATTACAGTCATCTCCCTTTAAAAGATTTCATCAGTGCCATGCCACTAGTAAATAAATTGTTCTTTGACTATAAGAGTATAAATACCATCAACTACATATTCATACATGTGGACAGTATGTTATCCAAGCCAACAAGAAATCCAGGAAATCTTGTTTTAAGCAAGAATATCTGTATATAGAACCACAGCAATGAACTGTGCATTTTAATGTACCAATATTAATAACTGCTAGCAAAACACCGACCTCAAAATGTGTTTGTGAATACACAAACCCTATATCAGCAAAAGATCAAATGCCCCCAGGGGCAAAACATTAACCGCCTTTGCCTCTGCCTTATCCACAGCTTCCCAGCCCACATACTTCCCAGAATGAACTGGACCCTCTACCGATTGCCGCAAACAGGTAATCAGTAGGGGTAGTTTCTTAATATACCTGACATCTGAAATACGGAAAACCGTCTATTTCACTCAGGTGCCAAACGAGCAGTTACTTAAGTTTCAAGATAGAGTTCTTTCAACCAAAGTGATAATGACATTCTACCTTCCAACTGCAGTTTTGTAAATTAACAAAAACACAAATATTTCTGCAACTTATTTGAAAAGTAACTAAAATTCTAATAACTTTTTCTACTTGTTCATATTTTACCTGAGGGCTTTGTCCCAAGTTTATATCCTGTACAGAAGCTGGGCTGTGATCACCTCCTTGGGTGAAATATATCTTAAAATGGGGCTGCCTTCTGCTTTGGTCCTTGCTGATCTTGAAGGTGCATCCTTGGGCAGTATCATCCGTGTTGGCATTCTGACTATCGACATCGGAACCCCTGATGCCGGCCGCTGGTCCGTTTGCGGCAGAGCTCGTGTGCTTGGGTAGTGGATGGGAAGCGCTGCGCTCCAGCCGGATTCTGGGGTACTGCAGCACGTGCTCCCCCTTGATGCCAGTGAAACACATGTCAGCATCCTCCCTCAGGGCCGCTTTTGGGGGCCTCCTTTGATCCGGCTGCAGCTGCAGCACCACTCTTTGTGCTCCAGGAGCCCTGTCCACATCCTGCTGCACAGACCAACAAGCGCTTTGGCCGTCGGCCTTGTAGGGGAGTATCGTGACCTGTTGGATGTCAGAACAGTCCGCTGACTTCCTTTTAATGCAGAAGCCACCGACATTTATTTCCGTGCAGTCACCATTTGCCGTGCCCTGGCACCTGTCCTGGCAATCGGGGGAAGTCCGTAACCCGCCGTAGACTGGAAGAGAACTCTGGTAGGATTTGGCAGGGCAGTCTGGGCATGTGCCCTCATCAGCAAGCCCCGCATTTCGCTGTAGGGAGATCTGCATGGATGAGCTCTTGGTGAGCCGCGTGTCTGGCTGGCTGGAGAGCTGAGGGATGAACATGGAGGAGCTGCGCTTCAGTGAGGTGGTCCCGGGCTGGACACCCCCCATGTCGCCAAAGGGAGGCAGACCCCTGCGGCTGGGTTGCATGTGGAACGCCATGATGGTGTCATCTCTGGCCTCCCCCTCCAGCTCTTCAATCTCAGGGGCCGTGTTGCTACGACCGGAACCAAAGTAGAGCCGTAGACGGTGAGACATTTTAATGTCTTGCTCTCACCAAGTCAATGCTCCGCTTGATTCTGTTTCTTCAAGTCCCTCCCTCCCTCCCTCCCTCCCGCGCTCTCTCTCACCCTCCCTCCCTCAGTGACCAGAATGAGGAATAGAGGACCTCGCACAACAATAACAAGAACGCCGCCGCCAGGAAGCTGAAAATGTCCAAGCTGTAAACTCCACGCTGGAGAATGGAGAGAGAGCAAGGAGGAGAGTGAAATTAAAAAGTATCGCCCCTCACTGCTGGTGCTACTAGACCGATAGCGACAGACAGCAGAAATAGCCCAAGTGACAAGCAGCATTCCAGGCATGACTGGGTAAGGACACCCAGTGATCCAACACGGCGAGGTGAGGGCAGGGTGCCGTTGCTTTAAACGGTGCCAGCCTGAAACAGCACCTCTCAGCTGCTTCAGATCCATCAGGACAACGAGGCCCCAAAGGGAGGTACAGAGCTCACGCAGCTGAGTCAAGTGACCATAAATCTCAGCATGTCCAAGACACCATTCTTACCAGTGTATATGGGATTCTCAACCCCTACTGCCAAGGTTTTAAACATACGAACTAATGGCTAAGATATATTTTTGTTAAAGCAGATTTAGTTTTTATGGTTCAACAAGCCGCCAAAAAAAAAGAGAAATATATTTATATAAAGTATGAATCAGAAAGGAGATATCTAATAAATAGATGGCAAGGCTCCATTATAAAACTATTTTAAAGGTTATCACCGTCTTAAGAAATAAAACGTGAGAAACGAGAAAAGCGTACAGCGTCCTGGCATGTACATGAACTCCTTAAACGCAGGCACACTAAATTAACAAAGCCAGTTGTAATGTGGCCTTTCAGAGCCAAGACCACAGTGGACGCTTTGTTCTACCAACTCCAGCAGCTGAGTCAGTCTGCATCTGTCAGACCATCCTTAAAAATGAAAGGGAACAGAGGCCAATATCTTATCGTGCATCAGGAGAAAACGTACAATGACAAAAACCTTACTTTGAAAGAATGTGCCTAGTTCTTAGGGAGTGGTATTGTCCTAGTTCTTAGAGATGGGAATTCTGAGAGTGGTATTGTCCTAGTTCTTAGGGATGGGAATTCTGAGATCCTAGTTCTTACAGATGGGAATTCTGAGAGTGGTACTGCCCTAGGTCTTAGGGAAGGGAATTCTGAGAGTGGTATTGTCTGAGAACAAATACAAGCCAGATAGAGTCTTTGCCTCAGGACTCATTTGCAGGTCAGGCAACAAACCATTCTATTCATTTTGTTCCTCATATGATGCTACCCCACACATAACGATGGCATTAGATGATTGATGTGGAAACAAACACAAAATTGTCTCTGTGTTTCACAGAAGTATTTCATTTTTTCTACTGCCATTTTCATAATTCACCCATTATACAGAATTATACAAAAAATATCAAAAT
This sequence comes from Gymnarchus niloticus, assembly GCA_009936485.2. NCBI lineage: Eukaryota > Metazoa > Chordata > Actinopteri > Osteoglossiformes > Gymnarchidae > Gymnarchus > Gymnarchus niloticus. The sequence continues at coordinate 12,748,342 of JAACJT020000095.1, read as the reverse complement.
ATTATTAAAAACTACACTGACTAAAATTTTGTTTTAGGTGCTTTTGTGTGGGTAATACATTTTATACCTTTTATCTCCCCCATATCGGCAATAACATAATTACAAAACAGTCAATTTGTAGAGTACCTTTTTTGAATACTGAAAACAAAATTGAAACAGTGCAGCTAAGAAATCTGTCTTGCATGTACATGACAGTTGTTGCCTGGAAACTACTGCCTTAAGCAAGAAAGACGGAAAATATATGAACAGCCCATTCTACCATTGCACCTATTCAGGGAACTACACTACACTTTCTTACTGCTCTTTCTTACAGTCGGAAAAAGGAGAATCTTGTCAGCCTCTACTTTCTACAGCTCTATGAAAGTTTGATGATGAATCTGTGCCAAGATCAGTTTCAGAGAAAATCCTTCAAGCCACTTCTTCCTGCTTTTTATAGATACATTTAGAGGAACAAAAGAGACAGGTTAAAGATGAATACTTCCAGGATCTGAATGTCTCTATAAAGTAATTTCATTTCAAACTCAGTGAGAAAACTAAAACCACAAGCTTTCAAGCACAAATATGCAGACCAAGCAATCTTAATAAATATCTAGAACTTCTAGTTCTAGATATCTAGAATATCTAGAACTAGGCCTTACTAAGAGTGCCTGTTGGTTGAAAGCTATTGATTTTGGGACTACGGTTCAGACTGAGGAAAGCAAAAAGTAAAACAGTTTAAAACATTGTATTAAATAAACTGGGAACAAAATCGAACTGAAAGGTCCAACAGAGGAGGAAAAGATTGTACACATTCAAACTTATACCGCTATGGCAAGATGCAGAAGAAATATTTGGTAAAAACTACAGAGGCAATATGTGACGTTGCTAAAAAGAACCAACAACAGTAATTCCCATAAGGTACAGGTAGAAAAACCTGAGATTCCAGATGCCAAACAGATCAACGGGGCTCATGAATTGAAGGATGGAACATACAATTTTGTTTAGCAACATCGCAGAAAAAACAGGTAGGTAAACAGAATTGACAAATTCGAGTTTCACTCTCTGGTAAACGAGTAGCTGGTAAACTCCTATTCCTCAGTGCCTTCCTCTCTCACACGAGAAAAAACTAACTTTATGCAAACTAGGCCTATCAATTGATTACACAGGACTAGAGGTGTTCTCTACTTAATCACGAAAGCTGGATGATGTATTTGAAAGGAGAAACTCCAGGAAATATCTATGACTAATTTCCACACTTGAAAGGACTGTGTGTTTATTAAGCCTATTTTAAACACATCTTCAAGTTATTTGTTAGGAAATAAGTAAATTTACTTCAAATTAATGAAACATTGTACTAAGGTATGGTAAAGTACCTTGTTTTAAAAAAATATAGAAATTTCTTTGCAAAACACAAATCTGGATAAAATTTCATTTGGAACCAAAATCAACAAAATTAAAATGTGTGCTTGCTAGTCAGCTATTGGGACCAAGAAAGAGATGCATGCAAATGCAATCAGAAATTCAGAATTAAGGCTTTGCAGCTTGATCAAGCCAATTTGCTAAATTTTAGATTCAATAAAATCAAATATTTCATGATTGAATATTACATAAAAAACTATTTGGAATTAACGTCAATTTTAATTACATTAGACATTTCTGTATACTAGGACAATTTCCAGACAGAAACTGCAGCAAAAACTAGAAGGGGGGGTTGTTTAATTCTTCAATAAGCAATTCATAGACCCCAAATCTTACCAGTCTGTTTTCATCAAACACCTCAAAGAGCAGTCTGTGATTCCGGGGACAGACCTACAAAGACACCACAAATTAAATAGATGAACAAACACTTAATGGAAACAAACACAAGCAAGTTAGTGCAGGTTCAGTTTCTGAAGAAACTGAAAGACAATTACAGTCCATGATTCAGGCCAATTAAAAGCTGTTTGTTTAAAAAAAAAAAAAAAAGAAGCCAGATCAGTCACTTACTACTAGCCTAGCTATGTACCGCTGACGACAGAGCATCATTGTTTGATTGTGCACCACAGTTTCAACAGTATGGTCATTTCAGAATAAAAATTTTTTCATTGAACAGAGCAATGAATTTTTATTAGACACAATGCACGTACACAAGAATGTCTGAATAATTCAAACAGCTCCAATATTCTTCTGCTTTATTCCAAGCCCCACTTTCACGGCAAGTAGTTCCAATATCATTTTGAAGATTAACCAAATCTCTTTCTCGATCAACATCAGCAAACTCTGACCACCTTGTTCCTAATTATCAGCTATTAAACAAACTAACATACTATCCTTCAAATATTCAAGTAGCTATACCATGTCATGTATCTCTAGAAATAAACTGCAGAAAGACATCGGGCACAAAAGTACTTAATATTAAAGAAGCATTATAAATAGATCAACTGGATGTTCATACAGACTCGTGGTCTAACCCCAGTTCAGGCTGCAACTTTAGCCCATTTGTATGATCAGTGTATGTACATACTTATAAGGGATTGGTTAAAAACTGAAAAAAGAAACTGTGGGTTAGCCCATATGGTCCATGGAACCATCCAGCTCCTGTGCCAATCACTTCTTAATGTAAATATGCACATACAAATGGGCTAAAATTGCATTTAAAAATTCATTTTGCTAAAAATCCATGCCTACACACATTACCATAAATTTAAAATGTATTATTAGGGCCATCAAACTGTTAAGCTGAACTTCACTCAGGTGTAATATAGGCAACAAAACTGTTATGTTACTCACTCGGAAATAGAATTCCTCGTTCCATTTTGGATTCAACGTCTGGAAAACAAGACGGGACACAGTTTACATGACTGATGGAAGTTTTTAAAAGACAAGTTCGTATTGAACAAACTGGAATAGCTGATTGTAATAAGTTCTTGGGCACAAAACCATACTCTTGTAAACAAGTAACAAAGGACATAAACTTTCCACCTTTTGCCAGTTTTGACCAGGCCCATTTATAATTACTCAAATGGCCAACTTTTTCCCCCAACTTCATTCATACACAATAAAAATATTTTACATCAAATACCGTATTTCCCATTTTTTTGTAAAATGTATAAACATTCAAACACAGGCCACACCTTCAATTGTCTGTATTGCTGTCAGTTCCCGTTTCAGATTCCATAAATACCGACTATAAATGGAATTTCCATTTAAGGCCACACAGCATCACATCTCTTAAGACCAATCTCACAGCATCTCTTACCATATGCTATTTGTAAAATAGATTTTAGCAAGTTTCCACAGTAGTTTAAACGCAGCATTGATACTAATCAAAACAGTCACAGGAAATACATTGTTTCTTATTTCTACTGTGCTTCAGCAAGCTACCAGTATTTCTTAATTACCTGAAGGTGCAATGCTGTAAACTGCGATATCTGGTGGGCATTGGACAGATGGAGAAGCAGCCATCCTTATACCAACCCTTACTGGAGACGTTACAGTTCAACTGCTATGGTGTCCTCTTTCAAAACATTGGCTTAGGCTATTTTACCTGCAAGGACCTCAGTAAGTACTGGCCCTATGACAACTCAGTCAGCTTGCAGTATTTAAAGTCTCATCCCACTGCAAAGTTCATTAGGCCTATGTTTTCAATTATGATTCAATGCAAAATCACATGGGTAAATTGTACTTGTGAAAGATTACTGTGTTCTCACTGTACATCTATAGTCAGAAGCTACTTTAGGAAAGAGCAGCTGAGAAATCTTTCATAACTGAGGATCCCTTCAGAAAATTCTGCCATTAGAGGGGTTACTATACGGAAATACAATAAAAAGCACATTCATAAACAAACAATATTCAAAAGTGTCAACATCCCCTGCAAAGATAGCCAATTTAAATGGTAACGTGTCACTTATGCAAGACAGAAAGACAAGACAAGTACTCTGTCAACCAAAATGCATTTATTAGGAAAAAAATGTAAGCATCAATGGGCATAATGGAGATACAATGCATTGACTAACAGAAAGCAAAACAAACTAAGCACAAGAATGTTTAATCTAACATGTGCCATGCTATACCCAATTCTACCAAATCCCCCCAATCCTCTTTATTAATGGCAATAAAAATCAGATGAATGTCACTGATCTAACCATCTATACACACACAGTCAGTTTTAATATCATGCAAATTACAAGTTTCATGCAAAAGACCTGAGGTCTTCACAGCATTACACTGAGGGCCAAGGAAACTTCTGATCCTGATGCCTCTGTTTTGTGTAGTGGCCTGTGTGCCAAGTAGCCCCTTGATGGGTATTGAAATTTAAGAAAATTTTTTTGTTCAAAGTTTCCATTTGCAAGTTTATAAAAACTGCTGAATGCCACAGTGAAAAATTACATGTTGCTGCTTTGATGGCCCACTAAATTAATTTTAGGTGATTACTTTTACTAGCAGCTGAAAGTAGAAAAAGGTTAAGTAAATAATCAGATGGCTAATATACCTTTTATATTATTAATCTTGAAACTCACTTATCTTACTGTAATGGTTTAAAAAAATGTAAACCCAATCTGTCATCATTAACGGTGCAAAGACAAGTAAAATGTTTTATAAACGTGCAAAGTTAAATCACTGTCCCAACTCCAAGCATACTTTTATTTCTTTATCACATACAATTACAATTTTTAGGGCAATATTACCTCAACACAGAAAAATGCTTGGCAAGTTGTTCAGGTTATGCATTAACGAAATAACGTAGCTAAACTACAGATTTTAAGTTGACTACAATTCTTTTTTTTAACATCACTGCCTGCCCATGCACTATGTAATTATACAAACTGATAAACACATGGACAACACTGCGTGCTGCAGAAGTGCCCCCTCTAGTGAAGGTGGATATACTCCAAATAGCTGCAGTTAACAGCTGTTAATGTAAACAGACCCTCTTTCTTTTAGGATGACTATAGCATTCAAACAAACTGCAGATTAGAATGGAAACAGATTGTTGAAGAAACAATTAAAACAGACCCGTTGAAAATATTTACTAGGTCACGACTGAAAGGGGTGTATAGAAGATAAACCTGAAGATTTTCCAGAAAAACCTTACCTTTTTAATGGTTTTTGTCTGGACTAAGGCAAGCTCACGATTTTCATCTGCCACGTACAGGGAGAGTTTCACATAGGGATCACTGTAACAAAAACAAACATGTTAAATATTTGTTTATGCATAACACTTAATCTGCTAAAAAGGATCAAGAATCCTCCACACAAACTTTCTGAAAGCTATATAAAAATGGTAGAGTGGGCACCCGTCATTAGGCTTAGAGCAGTAATGCTTATGCTACAGTTCAGCAGGAGTGCAAACAATAGGGGTAGGTCACACCCGCATGGGCAACTGCATGACCTCATCAACAACAACCTCAACAGGCAGGCAGCATTTCAAGCACCAGGTACCATTAAGAAAACATTCATACTACAAGGCCCATCCTCAGTTCAGGAAACAGACATTGTAATAAGTGCTGCACCAGCTTACGGTTTCATATACTAAAAACAGGTGCTGAGGTGTTCAAATTAAACAACAAGGACTAAAAATAGAAAGTCAGAGTCAGGATTTAATGGTAGTTCTTTAAATATGACAAATCCTTTCAGCTAAAAAAAGACTCACAAACCAAGTCTCTCAGGACTTCAGTACATTTATAGCTGAAAAGCACCCCCCCACCCAGCTCAGTCCTCAGCAGAGGGAAAATATATAGTGAAGGACAGTTAAAGCTAGAGAACAAGCAACTACTGTCTCCAAGATTTTTACTGCCACTAATTCATCAGTATTGTTCAACAGCATCTGAATGCCCCATTGAGTTTTAGAATTACGGTTTTCACAAACACAGAACCACATTTGTCAGGTTAGTTGATTACTACACCATTGATCATTAAACGTATTAGCGGACGGTGGCTCCATCACGATTGTTTAAAGCCTGAATGAGAAGACAATACTTGTCCTGCCCTAGACAAAATATTTCACATTAGTGTTAAAGAACAGCACTCAATTTTTTTTTGAAAAGAGCACACTGGTCAAAACACCTTATTCACCTTTGATAAACCCTCCCCCCAAATTTAAAGAACCCCACGGCTCAGTAAATCACAAGGTTATGAAAGAATACAAAGGGATGAATCACCACATTCAGCTACTTTGTTGAAATTCCAATGGCACAAGTGTAGTCAAAGCAGTAAACCAGGACTCAGGCTCCGGCCGAGTTTCCATCATGTTATTAGGATGTGAAACAGGTCTCAAATTCTTTTATTTATCCAAGATCAAATCATAACCCTAAATCAAACCGATTTCTGAAGAACATCAAGACCATCAAATGGAGATTTAATATACTATTTAACACTTCAGAATTTCAAATAAAGAACTGTGGTTAAACCTTGTGTGTACTTGACTCAGGGCTACTCAAACTTTTTCCACACCAAGGACCCTACGGGGGGGGGGGGGGGGCGCAAAAAACTCTGCCCCCCCTTTTTGTGGGGGGGGGGTAATTTTTTTTCCCCCCTGTGGAC
>JAACJT020000095.1:12730107-12741741 GCA_009936485.2 Gymnarchus niloticus | reverse complement strand
TATTTGTAAAGCCTCCTCAGACAGCCATTTTGCTTTCTTGTTTTTCTTTTTCTTGGGGATGTGTTTTGTTGCTGCCTGTTGTACAATGTTATAAACCTCTGTCCGTAGTTCTTCAGGTGTTCTATCTATCAGATCTAATCCCTTGAATTTGTTTGTCACTTCCACAAAAAAAATAACTACACACACATTGCTATATGTCATGCATGTGTGCATTCTTGTTTTTCAAATGCTCCACAGTTCAGCCGCACACCCCAGAGAATGTAACAGCCATTTTGGGGGGTGACAAGGTGAACCCTTTCCTGGTGGTGAATTGGGAGCCCCCTCGCCAGGCGGACACTCGTTCTGGCTGGATCACACTTGTCTACCAGCTGCGCGTGAAGCCGGAAAAAGATCACAAGTGGGAGGTACATGGGGAAGACTGTCACTGTCAGTCAGACAGCACTATAAATAGCACATATTGAGCATGCAGAGCTGAACTACTGACGTGACGTCATGTAATATCACACGGAACTTAGACAAGTCCAAGCAGTGGTGTTCTATTTTCTGCTAGGTTAACTTTTAAGAGCAGAGCTTGACTTAATCATTTACCACTGTAACTATAGTTTTGGCTGTTAATTATAAGTAATTCTAATAATAAATAGAACACTGAAGGTCAGTGACCTCCAAAACAAAACCTTTGTGAAACAGATCATTTGAGTAACATATATTAATAGTTCTCTAAAAGACTTCCTTATACATACATTTGGTAATGTATACTTTGACAGTAGAATGATTTTGAAAGTAAAAGTGGTTCCTAGGCATTCCTGATACCTGATATTTCCTTGGATTCTTCAAGGAGCACTTTGCTGGCCAGCAAAAACAGTTCAACATCTTCAGCCTGCACTCTGGGCAGGTCTACGTGGTGCAAGTGCGCTGTAAACCTGACCACGGCTTTTGGAGTGAATGGAGCTCCACCTGCTATGTAACAGTCCCCAGCTGTGAGTTCATTTACTGTTTACCCTTTTGTACATTATACCCATGAGCTTCTACCTGACATGGAAACTCATTGCACACATGCAACCAGTCTATAAATTTTGTTTTCCAGATTTCTTTTTAAATTTTTACAATTGGCTTATCTACAGTGGTGGATTTTTTTAATGGTGTTTTGGTTCAAAATCGAGGGTCAGTGTATCTGCAGATGGGTCGATTCCGCGAGTATTGATGGCAATTTGTAATTACAGGAGTCAAATGAAATGTTGTATGAAATACTGTGTGAACCCAGGATGGTATTACGGGACCCTGATGCATCTTGTCTGTTGTACCATTGTCTTTTGTGAGTGTGGGCACCAGGCCATTACAGGATTACACGCAGTTCACACCAATAGTGACCATGCGTCTATGGACTGTGGAAGGAAACCACCCCAAACATGGAAAGTCACCATACATCCCCAAATACCAATGCTTCTATATTTGACTCTGATTTGGAATGTATAAAGTTAGTGAGTCAGTTCAAATTGTGTTTTTGGGGATATTCAATCATTGTATAATCTCCTTTGAATATGGATCCTTGTGAAACACATTTTAAACATTTGTATTTAATTTTATGTATTAGTAATTAAAAATCTTGCACTCCATCACTTGTACTTCCTCTTATTTTGGTATTTTAGATTCATGTTGCATTTTTTTCCTCTTTTCAGATATTTCTAGAGAAAGGTCTGGTTGGATTCTGATCCCTACCTTCTCAGCTTTTATTTTCATTATCTTCATTTGGTCTGCCCACATCAAGAGAAACAGGTATTATACGCCCTAGCTGAAATATATAAACATATCTGCAGGCGGCAAGAATCAAATCTTCAACGTAATGTTGCAGGCTTAGTATATATTGTACAATTACTTTGAAAAAGAAACAGCACGTTTTCTCTCATTAAGACAAAATAGATTTTGTCTTGTCTTTGTAAAATGTCACTTTCAAAATAAAAGTCTGCATCTCAGTATATAAGTGTCCAGTGTAATAAAATCCTTCTATCCACTTTCTAACTGCTTATCTCAAACAAGGCCATGAGAGGGACTGGACAATGGAATTTGAACTGGAAGAACTGGAATTGGAATTTCCTTAGCAACACAGGGCACAAGGCAGGGATACACCCCAGATGGAAGGCCAGGCCATTGTAGAGCAAACAACATCATAAGATAGCAAATTTCTTTATCATTTTCTTATTGAAATTACTTGGGAAACTTGTGTTCCTTGGAAATAATTAAAAACAATTAAGTTGTATAAGTGAGAACTTTCAGATAATTGAGGTCTTCTTCACAGTTACATTGAATTGAATGTAACTGTTAAATGCCTGTTTCTTAAACTCCTATCTTGGTGCATTATCTCATTTTCGGACCCTAATGATAATGATATAAAAGATGGAGCCTGACTTTTTGCAAGCTGCCTAGCACTACTTTGAATGGTTATACTGGAAGAATTATGTGAGTTCCATATAAAAAGTACAGTATATGATGAACTGTTAATATTGCCAACACAGACAGAATTAAATCATGTAACCAAATAATTTGTCCATTTTCATTCATTCTTCATAATGAAATGTTAATGACACTTTATGGACATATGTCATGTGAAAGGTGTGTTCATTCAGTTAAGAAAATTACAAAACCCCCACTCCAACAACTGATAGCGTCAATTTGACTACCACAATATTTGTGTGAATTATTTCAATTGAATAAAAAAAAGATATTTTAACAATATAATACCAATTTAGATCAATTACCCTGTACTAGTGGTTGGGAGATGGATAATTAGAAGATAGATCTTGATAATTAATATGATTTGCTTCTCCTTGTTTTTTTTGGTTCTAGTGTGAAACACTTTCTTCTGCCCCCTGTACCTGGACCAAAAATTAAAGGATTTGATGCAGAACAGCTCAAGGTACAGTAGAGAATTTATATACATTCCCATGTTGATGAATTTAATCCATGGTATATTGCACAGCATCACAAAAATACAATGATGTGGTGATGGTTTACAATGTGATTATTTGCTTAGAGTAGCAATCAGAAAATAGAAGAAATATAGATGATTTTCCTCTTTTTTTTTTTTTTTTTTAATTTTTTTAAACAGTGTGCGACCTCAGAGGAGGTTTTTAGTGCTTTGGTGATCCAGGGTTTCCCACCAACATCAGACTATGAAGATTTGCTGGTGGAGTATCTGGAGGTATATGATAATGAAGAACAAGAATTAGTGTTTGCCAGAAAGGACCTCCATGTGTGCTGCCTGAAGTCCACCAACACCTCAGATGGAGACTCAGGGAGAGGCAGTTATGATAGCCACAGCTTGCTGATGGAGAGGTGCAGCCAGCCCACTGAGGGTCACACGTTATCACAAGGCCAAATCACTGAGGCAGGTAAAGGGCTAAACATCAGCTGCCATTCTTCAGGATGTGCTCATGTCACCACACAAACCTGGCCATTCACGGTCCCTTATTACCAACATGACCAAATACCAAGCTTCCACCATATTCTTGAAACACCTACTCGACGCCATGTGCCAGAAAACCTCTTATCTCTCGCACACCAGCAAGACTACTGGGAAAACCCAGCAGAAGTCTGTCAGATGAAGCATCCCACTGACTCCAGCGGCATTCAGTCTTACCTTGAAATGAACATTAACAGCATTGCCCAAAAAGAGGGTGCAAGCCCTCTATCCAAGTTCATGGAGTACGTGGAGGTTCAGCGTGTCAATCGAGTGAACACCTTGATACTAAAGCCCATTGCACAGGACGAGCACAGTCCGTACCATCTGGAGTACACAGCACATGATTACAGCAAGGTCAATGGGATGGTCAGTGACAATGTTCTTCTGGTTCAGAGGGAGATGGATTCCCTGTGCCTCAGTACCTACCAGGAGGAAGAGGATGGACTGGAGCGGTGTGCACAACAGCTCCCAGGAAAGCCAGTTGTTCATCAGCAGGTAGTCCCAGCACCAGAGGGGTTGCCCTTATCCCCTGATGAGTATGTGGACACAACAGCCTTGATGTCCTCCAATTAACAATGATCATATCGGTGAGCAGTTTTAAAAGGAATATTATTATTGTTCATATTTTCATCAGGATTGTTGTTTTGCTTGATAACATTTGGAAATAAATTTGACCATTTTCTGGTTTTATATTTCTAGGTAACATTAATAGCCATATACATAATCATTTCATATGGACTTGGATACACAAATAGGGCAAATATGCACAGGTCCATATAGAAATTCAGTTAAGGTATTATTCAGATATGGTTCAGATGTCACACTACTCATTAGATTGTTCTCTATTGTATACAACTATTTTGTGCTCCTGGAACTTTTAAATAGAAATTTATAAATTTACAATTGCCATATGGACTTGCATCTTGTTTAGGGTGTAAACAAGCATTGTGTCCTAAGTTTCCTGGGATAAACTCCAGATTCCCATGTAACAATGTCCAGAATAAGTTGTTGGAAAATAGATCTTGTAGATGAAAATTAATAAAAGTCTTATAAAAAAACTTAAAACACACCAGGTAGAAATGAAGATTCTTAATAATGTTAAAATTTTTAATTGAAAAAGCTGATTTAGGTTCTGGTTAAAAAATCCATTTTACTTTTAAATCATCACTTATTCAGTCAATGACTTTATGAAATAAGTACTTTAAAAACCTGGTCCCAATATCACACCGTATAAAAATACACTAATTATTCTGTTCAATTAAAAATAAAAAAAATAAAAAAAAAAAAACTATCTAAAATTACATTGACTTTAAATTTTTTTTGGGGGGCTAGGGTATAGAAAGTGCATTTATAAAACCATAAATGCAAGTAAACAGAAAATTCAGTTTATGAATGTGATTGTTGCCATATTTAATATGCAATGAGTGCCAATCAGATATTGTTTATATAATCATAACATGAGAAATGTCCATCCATCCATCCATCCATCCATCATCAGGTCGCGGGGGCAACAGTCTTAGCAGGGATTCCCAGACCCACCTCTCCCCAGCCACCTCCTCCAGCTCCTCCATGAGGATTCTCAGGCGCTCCCAGGCCAGTCTAGAGATATAGGGCTCTATTTTGACAATCTAACGCAAAGCATAAAGCGCAAGGTGCAAGTAACATTTATGGGCATGTCCAAATCCATTTTGCTATTTTTACAGCGGAAAAAACAGACTTCGTGCCAGCGCAAGGTGCAAAAAGGTTGTCCTAACTCTCAATTATTCAGAGGTGTGTTTTGGGCGTAACATGTAATAAACCAATCAGAATGGCATGTCACCTCTCCTTTAAAAGGCAGGAGCCCATAAGCTATGGCAGATTCCTATGATAATGGTGCATTTACCTGGCAAACCAGATCGGTTTTCAGCTGAGGAAACTGATGTGCTCGTGCGCGAAGTGAAAAGGCAGAAGCAAATCATTTATGGGAGCACCACTGGTCCACCTAAGCCTATTGAGGTGAAGCAGGCGTGGGAATATGGAGAGAAATTTGTCTCAAAATGATGCATTTATGCAGTACGCTGTACTGTATAATAAAAAGTATATGAATGAAATAAAAAAAACCATCAGTGCACTTCGAGCGCGTACCTGGCCGTAACAAGCGTCATGCACCCGCTCATTTCTAAAACGTGCCCCTTAAATATCATTTAATAATACGCCACTGACTTTAGATGTGGTTTTTGTTAGTCAAAAGCACAATGTCACTTCACTGCCTTAAAATAGCAACGCACCGACAATGCGCCCAGCCACACCTCATTTAAACACTCTTACGAGCGGGAACGCATGCAAAACCATTTGTTATTTTGAAAACGTGCGCACTTGGCGTGAAAATGAGGAATGCACTGGTATGAAACTAGCAAAACCACTTTGCGTTGCACTTTCCGCCGGTGCAAAATAGGGTCTATAATCTCTCCATCTGGTCCTGGGTGTGCCCTGAGGTTGTCTCCCCGTTGGACGTGCCTGAAACACCTCTATAGGGAGGTGTCCAGGAGGCATCCTAACCAGATGTCCAAACCACCTCAACTGGCTCCTTTCGATGCAGAGGAGCAGCAGCTCTACTTTGAGATCCTCCCAAATGTCTGAGCTTCTAACCCTATCTCTTAAGGCCACCCTGCGAAAGAAGCTCAGTTCATAAACTCTCAAGTTAGGTGACATAGTGTTTGTCTCAATGTGTGCCCTGAAATGAAAGGCCATTCCATCCAAAAAGTCCAGACAAGTGATAAAAGATTTTTACTCTTCCGGAGCTACATCGTCTTCTAACAAACACCACCTCTGGCACCAATAACCATATAGTGTTCAAGATCACACATCAAACTACTGAACCTCTCGACCCTGTCTGTGGTGTACCTAATAACATAGTCACTGAATGCATAACACAGCTTTTAGCAGACTATCAAAAAGACAATATTATTATATAATGGTTCAAATATCTGAATGAATGAATGAATTATAGCCAAATTATTTAAAGCTAGACAAGGTAAACGTAATAGCACTCAAGTAACTCAATCAATTTTTATGACAATGTATGCTGCCTGGGATAGGTTCCAAGCCCCCCATTACCCTGACCAGGATATGTGGTTGGATAGAATTATGGAGGGATAATAAATAGGGGTGAATCCTGGCATGGGCGAGATGGGAAACAGCATGTCTGTTTTCAGTGTTCAGGTATGGAAAGCCAGAGTACAACAGTATATCTTCAACTATTTTAAGGCTTTTATTTATCATTTAAGACAAGCAAAAGCATTGCATTGAATAACATTACCATGCCTAGAGAAGGAGGGCAGCCAGTTGACCTTGGACCCCCAGAGGTTTTTTTTCCCTCCTTGCTGAGGAGTTTCTGGTTCCTCTCCTCTGCTGTCTTCTGGCTTTTTCTTTTTTCTCATTAAAGTAACAATGCGTCACCACACACTTCCGCCAAGTACCTGGGGACAACTGTGTGGTGGAGGCGCTATAGAAAAATAAACTGATTTGAATTTAAAAACAGAAAATCCTCCGCCAGCTAAAACATCTAATATGTATAACAAGACTTTTTCCCCTTTGTGAATATTCACATCCTTATCCTTTAGCTCAGCAGTATCACTTTCTGTAGGAAAGTAAGGTTACATTAAATGTGCACGGTCTTCATCACTTGGTGAATAAAACACTTCCTCCTCCTCAAAATGTGGCAACAGCCACAGGGCTTCTTTGGGAAGCTTGTGGCTCTCTTTGCTCTGGCAAGGACAATGAGACTGGGGCCAGGAGTCGGCTGGAAAACACCTCCTCTGATTGATGGTGGCCTTCCCAAGACTGAAGAGAGTAAGTTGGATCTTGAACTTCCCATTAATGTGGGGAATCAACCCTGCTGCCTCCAGCTCAGCAGGGTTGATTTGGTCCCAGCACCAAAAGGATTGAGCCTAGCAACTAATGGGTATATGGACACAACAGTATTCAGGCCAGCAGGTGGCAGCATCACATCCATCTTTGTGTTTCACACATACAGTTCAAAAGACCCTGAAGCAGATGTTGAATATTAGGCCTCCACTGGAGCTGGAGTCAGGAAAGTAGACCGTTCTAGTAGTCAGTTTTGGCACTTTTCCACCACATGGTACTGGCTCAACTTGACTCAGGTTGACTCGACACTACTAGCTTGTCATTTCGTTTCCATTGTAGAAAGCTGGTGGTCATAACTCTGCACGCAATTCCCGTAATGTCGTCTTCAACGCAACAAACAGGAAAGAACAATGGATGATATGGAAGGGATTCTGTATTTGATTCCTGGTATGTGGCTATTTGTCACAGCAAGGAGAAAACATTTCAGATTAGGATAAGTGCAGCAAGACAAAACACCGCTGAACGATGGTGGTCTACTCGGTCGAACGCCCAAACAGACGGTCCACGGTGGCGACTTTGCAAATAGTGAAAGAGCTGAAACACATATACACAGCATACCCATTTTAATATGTAACTGGAGTTGACAACGGGGTGGTTTTGTGGGCATCATAGTTAAAAACAATACACGGTCAGTGGAATCCAAAATGGCTTGCTAAAATGCTTTGCCCAATATACCCCATTGTGTGTTGATGACGCAGTGCTGTTGATTCTCTCTGACCAATCAGTAGCCTGCAGCGTTTTCACGTGACTGTCATAGTTCCCACTCGGCTCAGTTGGAATTGTGTAGATAGTACCAAAAAAATGGGACCAGGTACCATCCTCAGTTTTGCCAAATGGAAATGCAAAAAAGACGAGTAGGGTCGAGCCGGCTCTATGCATTGGAAATGGGGCTTTTGATTTAAACCACTTTAAGTGGTTTAGGTCAGTTTGTATGTGTATGTTTTTTTAAGAACCTACCTGAATAATTGAAATAAATGCACAGTCAAACATTAAAACATTTTTTAATGCTACACAAGTTTCTTAACTGCCAATATACAAGCAGTGTTACACAGTACAATTATGATGCTTGAAAAGTTTGCTCTGAGGTACAAAATCTACTAATTGCAATTCAGAATAACTTTAAATGTATTTGATGTAGAAATGTATAACAGACTTTCTTTTTTATTCAATGTAATAAGCAGTACATTGTAAATACCACACACACCTGTTGAGTTCCTTGGGACACCAGTATTGTGAAAGGCACTATAAAGAAATTTAAACTATTAAGTAATAATCTGGATGTAATGATTACATGAGTTGGACCCAAATGCAGAGCCAGGTTCTTTATTCCAAAAAGACAGGCAAGGTCAAAACCAGAGTGGACGAGATTTCCATAAGCCAAAGGGGCATCCAAAACCATAATCACAGTCATGGGCAAAAATAGTCAAAATCCAGAACCAGGAAATCCACATTGCAAACCAATCCAAGAATTATAGGAAAAAGGCAAAATCCAAGAATAATAACCATTTCCATGTAATCCAGACAGCAAACTGGTGCCACTCAGTAATGAGACAAGACTCAATCCTTCACAGTCTAGCAAGGAAACAGGGGCTACTTAAATAGGAGTGGCTAGCTTGGAATCAGCTGTTGTCCATATTCAGGGTATGAGAAATGAGATTATGCTGGGCGTGGCTGGCTTGTAGCAAGTCAAAGTAAACCTTGTCATCTCAGCTACTGTATATACACGTATACAGTGAGACGAGCGTGTAGCTCCAGTAGTTGAGCCTGTTTTGCTTGGCATGTGCATGGCAATAGATTTGTCATAATCCCTGTCCAATGTGTGGCTATACTCATTTTCTCCTTATGTGGCAGTAGTGTGTACTGCACCGCCTTGTAGGGGACAGATGTATGCGTTACTTAGGAAGACTGGGTAAATGACAGGATCTGAATCCCCACACCCAGTGCTTTTAGCCTCAGTACTCACAGATGAGAATATGGTTGTGCCCATCTTGCTGCAAAGCTCCAAAAGGGTAAGTGTGGTTGCTAAAGATGTGGAAAGGGCGTTTCAGTTTATGTAGGAGACACGGAGGCCAACTGAAGTGTATGGTGTATACTAGAATGTCTATCAGACCAAGCAGTGAACCCACCCTTACCAGACCCAGCAAGATATGCGAGACGCTCCTACTCCTAGGTAACTATAAGAAAATACAAGTGTGTAAACCATAAAAGCAAGTAGGCCTATAATTTATTTTATAGTTAAGGAAAATGACTATTTAGTTTTTCTGTAACCCTTTTGATTTCCCACAGGTTCAAAGGTTAAAAAAAAAAAAAAATTCTCAAGGAAATAAGGAATACACTAAAAACCTTAGACAACAGGTATGTGCTGAATTAAGAAAAATGATAAAAGCACATAAACCAACCAAGTTTGTTATTTGTCTGATTTTAAAACAAGGTAAATGGACTTTCCACTACACTTAATCAATAACAAAATTCATTAATGATTCCCTCAGCTTTCATATTTTGTACCTATTAACCATAATAGCTCAATGATTTACAACAGAAGTACCAGTCTGTAGCAATGGGCTGCGGTTCAGGAAATGTCTGTATGGCAGGGCAGTTCTTCTGTTAACAGGCTGAGGGTAAGGAAAAGTCCGCCCAAATGTCCATATAGCTCCATCTGATACGAATATGGCAGGTCTCACCACTCAACGGGTTCCCAGTTATGCACTAGTAATTATGTTACGATACACCCCAACCCTAGACTGGGGGTAACAGAATGGATGTGAAAACGGTGAACAGAACATAAATGGGTAGCGAGAATGGTGACTTTATACACACACACACACACACACACACACACACACACACACACACACACACACACACACACACATCAGCGGGGGTGGCGGCTTCCACAAGAGAAAAGTTACCTTTTGTTCGTTTAAATACACAACACGATCAGGCACACAGTTCTTAAATTCTTCTAACAAGGTCAGCTCCTTGAGCTGATCAAAGTTCATAACACTACTAGCAGTACACCACTTATCAAATAGTACCACCTTTTCCCACGTAAACTCCACATGAGTTTGGCTGGCAGACTTACCCAACTTCCTAAAGCTCTACCAATATGCCTCCGGAACCAACTCATACACTTTTAATACCGTGGCCTTTACCACATAATAATCTAAACTTTGCTCCAAGGCCAGTGCTGAACAGACTTCTTGGGCTTTCCCCACTAGCCTGCATTGCAACAGGAGAGTCCGAAAGGTTTCGGGGCCAGTTCAAAGTCTGAGCGTATTGCTCTAATATAGGGAAATAGGCGTCAACCTCATTTTCCCGAAACACAGATACTAAACCGATGTGCCAGCTCACATCGAACCCCTGATTCCCTATCTCAGGTGAACCAGAAGGAAAACTGGTAGAGCGAGGCTGAGGCACAGGAGGAGCAATTGGTGTATAAACACCGAGATTGTCAGCGGGACCGGTGACAGTCGGAGTACGTGGCGTGATGACTGGAGAACTAACCTTTCATGGGAGAGGCACGGGCTTCTGCTGTCCCATGCTCACCCTCTTCAAGGTGATCTCCTTGTCTGCCTCGACTTCCAAAGCCCGCAAGCGTAAAAGCTGTGCCTGGTACTCCTGCCTCATAATTTCGAGGTCCAGTTCCTTCAGCCGGATCGCCAGTAGGGTGTCCTCTCTTGACCGGGAACCACCGGGATCTATGCATAATCCATTTTCAGACCCATCACCGGCCTCCGCCGCCTCAGGAATCTGTTCTTGGCGGGGTGCAACACCCGGGGAACCCTCAGGATTAAGGAGGATCCCTTGGCTTACTAAAGCACTAAGCAGGAGGTCTTTAATAACTTTCTTTGTGCTGGTATGGGGAACAGAAACACCAAAGAAATCGGCTATAGACAGAAGGTCGTCTTTATGACAGTGGTCATATTGCTCTAAGGTGGGGTAGAGGGTAAAAGTGGTCAAATCAAATTGTGCCATCGTGAAACAAAACCACTACCACACCACACAAAAACACCAGACAAGCAACAAGGTAAATGCCAAAAAGACAAGACCTCGAGACAGACAGACCCCCAAAAACTGGTACAGAACCTGGAACTTCTCGCACCTAAAGTGAGAAGATCATGTACAAGCCCCCAAATTCTGTTATGATACACCCCAACCCTAGACTGGGGGTAACAGAATGGATGTGAAAACGGCGAACAGCACACAAATGGGTAGTGAGAATGGTGACTTTATATATTTACAAGTGACAAACAGACAATAACAAATGTGAT
>JAACJT020000095.1:12704729-12718239 GCA_009936485.2 Gymnarchus niloticus | reverse complement strand
GCCGTTTGCAAAGAATACAAGTGTGAAATAAGGTACTCGGGTAACACCTCAAACTTGTTCCACCTGAAAAGGCGACATAATGTTGAACCCGGTTGTATTTGTATTTGACATTTATCAATACAGTGTTCAAAACTACACCTTGTATGCATTTGTGAGTTAATAGAAATGTAACAAGTCGTATGAAATTTCATCACATAATTCAATATTGACTACAGACTATCGAACTGAATCGCATCGTATCGTGAGAAATTTTGGGGTATCAAAAATAACTGAATCCTGGGTTCAAAGAATCGTATAGTATCGTGACAAAAGGTATGATTTACACCCCTAATAAACAGTAAATTCAGGTAGATTGTGTAGTCAGACTGAGCAGTGAAACTATTGGAACTGCCATTCATGAAAATCTATGTGGATTAGGTAAGCAGCAAAGCATACAAAAAAGTAAAATCACTTTCCCTTTTGGGTGATAATCAAGGCAAAAGGTGTAATTTGGGCACAAATGAAAAATTCTCATATTTTAAACGTTTACATTGTCTCGTACTCTTCTTAGGACGTGATTGGATTCATTTTTTCAGTTTATAAAAAGGTCGTCATAGAGCAAGGTATAAAACCAATGCCACTTATAAGATGTGATTTTTGGCATCTACAGTCATTAAAACACTTAAACAGTCACTTGCGATTTGGACGTTTATATGCCGCAAAATTTTATATTTAAAAATTCACCGTTACCCCCTGCTGGATATGTGCTGTTACTACACATGAAAGCTAACGCCTCTGAAATTTAAGTCGAGATGTGCGTACATTGGCTTATTGCAATATCCGTATTTTTCAATCTTTCATAGAAAAATATGTAAATTTAGCTAATTGAATGGAAAAAGATTTACACTAAAAACAACTAAAGTTTCAGTATTAAATTTACTGGTACAATTCAGGTTTTCTATGATGTTTGCGTACTCCAAACCCAAGTCTCATATGATAGGTACTATCCACGCACAGAAACCCAGATAGGCTCATCTCCCTGAAAAATGTTCTCAGAAGCCTGGATTTGGAAAATGCAGCATCACAGCACATACACTAAACTTCAAGGTTTCTACCATGAACATAGCAAATGGTAAATGCAGTCAATCTACATTAAGACTGAACCACATCATATTAAAGTTTGTCTTCTACCAAAAATGACAGGTTGGATTCTGTTCATATTTGAGGAAATTTCCATTTATAGGACAGCAAATCAGTAGATTTTTTCTTAGCAAAAATATTGACTTTTGATCAATTCAGAAGTGTATACTTCCATTCCTTGTGTCAGACTGCACAAATCTAAGGAAAGCATTTACAAAATAAAAGGAATTCCCATTTACATACAAAAAAAAAAACACTAAACAATTAGTTATTACAATATACACAGTACCTTATCCTCTATAATTAGGATCTCAATTTATTATTGGACACTTTAGGTCATATAGTAAAAATTCTCTTTTTGAACAGAATTTTACAACACTGCTTCTGAGGAATCCTGTGGTTACCTTGGCTTTTACCCCAACTGGATTTTTAATTGTGGCCAAATGAAGCACTGATCCCATGATATCTAGATAAGCCTAAAAACCAATTGCTTAGATCGCAGAGAGGAAGGAGGAAAAATAAATCAGCTACAGGTTTGGTAAAGTGTTTCTAAATCACTGTCCTCAAAACAAAAACCAAACAATTCAGCATTAAACCTATATATTTCACATTCATTTGACAACTGAACAAGCATGAGATATTGAATATATCCAATTAAAAAAGCTCTTTATACTCCGGTTACAGAACACTTTCAACAAAATCTTGAAATAAGACGTTCGCCAAAAACCATTCAGAATATATTCAGCTGTTCATCTGGACCTAACTGATAAACATGGTATCCCCAGGAGCAGGATTAGGAAACTACACTGGTTATCTATTCTTCTTCTTGTCCTTTTTCGCCTTGTCTCCAGCACCTGACGAGAGGGCTGTGGCATGTCCTGTTGTCTTCAAGTGGTCAAACAGTTTATTTCGTGAGGGGAATTCAAACTGACAGGTCACACAGCGCAGATCCAATTTCTTCCAAAGGAAAACATAAACAAAAGTATTAAACATCAGTAAATTCTTCTCTGTCAGAGGTCTGACTTTAACCAGAAGCAAAAAACACCATGTTACAGGAATAATGGTCAAGACGGCTATTTTCAAAATGAACATACAATCCAGGTAAACTATACAGACCTCTGGTGCATGATCTGCACCACCAGGGAGTTTGACGGTCCTTTTCGAATCCTTTCCTCCCTTCTTTCCCTTCGTCTTTGAAGAGCTGTCAGCACAAATACAGGAAAACGGCAAAGTTTAGTGCAGGACACAAACCAAACTGCGATGCTTATCGATAAATACGGCTTGTGCATGGAGAACCCCCTCAATCTCCAGGAAGAAAAGGGGCACCTCTTGGAGTCCGCAGGTCCCGGCTCATCCTGCTGTGTGCTCTCCTCTGTATCCTCAGGGGGGACACACGGAGGGGGCTGCAGGCTCTCGGAATGGGACAGGACGGGGCTTTTGGGGACACATTGTGTGGACACAGGCTCTGGAGAGGGAGACAGCTCCACTTCTTCTGAAGGATTCTGTAGGACAGAAGGATTTAAAAAAAAATAATAATAAAAAAAACACATTAAGACGACAGAGCATTCCAGATTAAAATGCTATCAATGTAATTCAATTAGATGTTTGAGTGCTCATACGCAGTCAAGGAAATACTCACACGCCAAACTTTCTGTTGCCTTTTTTTCTTCTTTTGCTTTTTAGATAGCCTGGAAGTTTAAAAAATTACTTTGATTTACACAGAATTAGAAACAGCATAACCAGTTCTCTGATATTCTATTTAACCATGTAAAACTTCTGCCACAAAAATCCATCAATGGAATTTGGTTTGGAACAAACTGGGTATATATTTAACATACACAACACTATGTCACATATATCATTTTGCTTTGCCTTGTTGACCAAGTGGTGGCTAGTACTTTTGCCTTGGAGTGTCTTCTTGCTCTTCATCATCCTCCTCATCTTCGTTTTCTTCTTTGTCAGCACCATTTGGATTTAAGCTCATTTCCTCCTCCTCAAGCTGTTGTCGTAGCAAGGCAACCATCTCTCTGTGTTTCTTAGACTTCTCGTGGTTCTCCATGCTGTTCAGGACCGAAAAGAACATCCACTGTCATTACATTTGCATTCACAGGTGACACTGGCACCGAAGGGACACCGGAAACACTGGGCATTGAACTCACGCCTTATCCGTTTTGAAAGACTTAGCACATGCTGGGCAGTAGAGGTCATTGCAGTATTCCATAAGATCCTCTACCCTGTCTGTCAGCATCTCTGTAAAATGTAAATACGAATTAAATTAAAGCCTGGTGACTTCTGGTTTACATGACAGAACTCTGATTCTGACCAAAACTCTGATTTCACTGTGAAGTACATATGACACTGACAATATGCAGCACCAAGAGGGAAAAAAAAAAAAAATAAAAACACATTCAAACCTGGGATGTTGATGTGTTTAAAACAAAAAAAACCCTCAATGCTCAAACCGAACATTTTAAAGACTAAGATTAGTTTTTTGCCAAAAAAAAAAAAAATTTTACAAAGCATACCTATGCAATCTCCAGTAACAACAAACATTAGCAGCATCAACCTGAAAAGTTAGTGACTTTCAGAAGGGGAAAATCATATGTCACCTTTCCAACAAATCATTTTGCCAGATTTCTACACTGGTCAACTGCAAATGAAGTGCATGTAAAGTGGAAGCATCTCAAAGTGACAGGAGCTCAGAACAGAAAGGGACCCGATCACCCAACACCAATAACCAAACCCACTAATGCTGTTATGGCTGAAAGGCAGTGATGTTCCAGCATCTAACGGAAAGCCTTTCCAGAAGAAGAGAGACTACTATACCAGCAATAGGAGGACCAGTTCCCTGTTTATAGCCTTGGATGTGGAACAAGATGTTTGCACAGGCAGGTGTCTGCATACTTTTGGCCATATAGTGTATATGCGTGCTTGGCTTGCTCTGATTACCTTTGTCTTGTGCTTCCAAATCCCCCTCCTCGCTTTCAGACGTATCGCCAAACTCCTCTCCATACTGCGCTTCCATCTGCTTCAGCTCCTTCTCTAGTTCTGACATGGACACCCAGCTTTGCTCTTCATAGTTTTCAGCCAGCCTGCCAGTGGTCAATGGGTTAGAGTTTGATGATGATGGACAGATACAAGATCTAAACTAATCATGATAACCAATAACCTAAAGGAAGATACCCATGAGCAACAGGTCAAAGGAGAACAGGGAAGTCTGTCCCACCCACCACAGCAGAAGAACAGGGAAATCTGTCCCACCCATCATAACATCACTAACTTTGCCTGTCGAAGTTTCTGTTTACGCCTCAGGTCCTCCACCTTCTTTGCCTTTTCTGCATTTTGGTCTTCCACCAGTTTCTTGTGAGCCTGGACCCTCTTGTCCCGCTTACGCACGAAGGCTACCAGCTGTCGCACAAGCTCGTTGTACTTCTTCCTTGCCTTCTCCCGTGTCTTCTTATTTTCCTTCTCCATAGCTCTCTTCTCCCAGCGGTTGGAGCCTTGACGTGTATCATACTCCTCCTTCCAGGCAAAGTTTTTGCGGGTGCAGAAGCTCTGCCAGTAGCCGTAAAAGTGGCGCACGACCTGTGGACACAAAACGATTCAGAATCCAAAACTTAGAGAGACTAATATGATCAATCCCTCTAAAATCAATCAGACTTGTCACACTAAACATGAGGAAAGATCTGTGAATGTTATTTATTGAGTAGCCATTGCTGATCATAATGATGATTGTAAAAATACCTTCCCCTTTAAATAATTGTAGTCTGCCAGGAGCAAGACTGAACAGCCCTGTTTCAGAGAACCCTCGCCTTTGTTTAAAAAGAAAAAAAATAGAACGGCAACCAAGAAAAGAGAAGTGAGACTGAAGATAGAAGATCAACAGATCATGACAGTTTAGATATAGCAGGTTCTCATTTTAAATGCAACTTTAAAATAATGTCACATACCGGTTAAGCTATTATTTGTCAATGAGAAAATTGTAAAATAAAACATTAAAAAAGTAATTATGTTGTT
Organism: Gymnarchus niloticus; assembly: GCA_009936485.2. Lineage (NCBI taxonomy): Eukaryota > Metazoa > Chordata > Actinopteri > Osteoglossiformes > Gymnarchidae > Gymnarchus > Gymnarchus niloticus. Next base: position 12,713,103 of record JAACJT020000095.1, on the reverse strand, counting down.
CAAACTACAGAGAGAAGCAACATATAAAAGTAGACATTGCTTTTAACAGATGTTTAATTTACCATGTCATAATTGCTCTGAGAGTCTCCAAATGTTGGGAACTCATCTTCATCACCTTCATCTTTGAGGTGCTCCATTTCCTCCTTCACTATAGACTCAAACACAGTCCGATAGACCGTGTAAAAGCCCTAAAGGAGTAAGGCAGGGTCAGAAGAATTGGAAGGAATGTAAGCAGAACTGTCATCATACATGTACCACACTTGTATTCATGCAAAACCTGCATCTCTGAAGGGAAACTACAGGGAACTAACAGGATTGCTTTCTTACTTTTCCTTAACTTTGAAGCTCATCGTTAAATTACTAGCGTCACCTGATTAAACCTCCAATCCTACTTTGTTCTCACTATCCACCTGGGGGGCACCAGACAAACACCACACTGTAACAAACTTCATAAATATTCCAGCATGTAGAAAAAGGGCCTGGCTCATCACTGCAGTCACACACACCACATTTGAAGCAATTTCCTGTAATAAAATATTCTGAACACAACATCCAATTTCCCAGGAAACAGTCATTTAGAGAACAACCATCACAATTACTGGGAAATGTTCATCTATATTAATGCACAAGATATAAATGGTATAAATGTTCAGCTTTTCACCATTAATTTGTTAGGAAATTAAAGTAATGTCACAAACCAACCAGACCTCTTGACTCCCCTCCCAATTTCCTAAGCCTTTTACTTTGTAGTTCACCTCCTTGCCATTACATCAAAATGATCTACTGTTGCTACCCAACAACTCTCCCCCCATTGCAAAGGGAAAAAGTCCACTTAAAAGAAGTCTAATGGGGGTTTAGGGTTAAAAGTATGCAAACAAGGGCCTCAAATAAAACTTTAATAGTCATGATGGCTTAAAAATTGACCACAGCTTAATGTAAACAGCGTACCATTTTGCAGTTTAAAAGTTGCTTTTAAACCTCTGATTGAACCCATTCAGACCCCCAGTGTGTAGAAAAACCAAACAAAGTTACGTACCTGCTCATCGTCACCATACCCAGAGTAACAGGCAACAGTGAAGTACTGAAGGAGGTCAATGCTGTCATCCTCATACTCTCCACTGACCCCACCCTTCAACAGTGCCTCACGGTGGTTATCATACCTGGGGTGCAGTCAGAGTGCTCGGTTCACCAATGATATTTGGTCCCAAGATCTTAAACTGAATTTTTACTGCACTACTTGACAAGACCATGATTGGAATAGTGCACTACTTATATGACAAAGTCTGGATGTTAAGGCCCCTTCCTTCAAATAACTGTGGAAATGTATAATAATAATCAGTATTTTATAAATTTCCCTATGGGGATGAATAGTTTTCACACTTTTTTCCCCATCTTACTTTCCAAGTTGAGAGCCAAGAGTCAATGTGAAAGGGTCAGCCAGTGTCTGGTGCCCCTGGAGCAATTTAGGTTAAGGACCTCGCTCAAGGGCCCAACGGTGGTATAAACACACTTGCTAACTGCAGAACTTGAAACTGCAACCTTTCGATCACAGGCACAGGCACCTAACCCACAGAGCCACATCACTGCCACCACCACTGTACATGATTCACACTGAGCCCAGAGCTTCTTGCAGAAAGTACAGGGGACTAGGCATGGGACACACTGGATGGAATGCCAGTCCATTGCAGGGCACACATCATAGGCAGTTCAGAGATGCCAATTCTGCCAAAGTACACATTTTTGAGCTGTGGGTGGAAACCAAAATACAAAAATGGAGCCCATGCAAACAACTACAAAAATACAGAGCCAGGGCATCAAACCCACAACCCCAGAAGTGTGAGGCTGCAGTTCAAAGCACTAACGCAAAAAGTTTTATTGTGTAACGTGTCTGACAGCAACTGGTCATCGAAGTCAAATGCCTGTGTATGCAAGTATACAAAGCCAATACAGTATGATTCTGATTATGAAAATCTCACTAACAAGGAGGATAAGAAAAAGAAATGATCTGCCAGCGTTTTGTCTGAAACAAAATCAAAACAACTCATGAACAGAACAGATTTTAGCTAGATATCAGCAATGAACAACACAGGTATCCCGAATTCTCACTCCCAGTATTGCTATTAACTTCCAGTATTTATCTGGTACAAACAGAGTATATTTCGTATTCTTGACTTTGAAAAGAAAAAAAAAAACACAAACAAGTACCAGGCTCTTTCCTGCGGGTCACTAAGGACATCGTAGGCCGCCTGGATCAGCTTGAACTGCTCGGCAGCTTCCTCTGCGTTCTCCAAGTTTTTATCTGCCCCAAAAAAGAGGCATGTCCAAGTCACCAAACATGTTTTTGTTTTTTAATAAACAATATTACCACACAATTTAAATACAAGTATTTTTACCTTATACTAGTGCACGACAATCATGGTGAAATGTGATCAGCATACTGATCTTTGAATGTAATTGTGTCACTCTGTAAAGATAAGTGCATCTCCCCAAAGGTACACACTATTTCATTATTTCCCATCAAAACAAAAAGCATTAGACTTGGGCAAATGCGTCTTGATGCAATTAACTCCCCAGCTGTTTGAAAATTCAACAAACACAATTAAACTGATAACTGACATTCCATTGAGAAATTTAGATGCAAACAAATATTATGACATTGTCCAGTACTGCTGTCGTTAAGCATGTAAGTCCAAATTTAAAGTAGATTCAATACCTGGATGCCATTTCAAAGCTAATTTCCGATAGGCCCTTTTCAAATCATCATCCACAGCGTCCCTTTTAACTCCCAAAACTTCGTAATAGCACCTCATTGCGGCGATCAGTTAAGATAATAAGAAAGCTAGCTACTAAAAATACTGTAAAACTTGTTTACTAACGAATTTTGTGTTGTACGCCAGGAACGACACAGCAAGCTGATGATTACTAGGGGACGTTACTTTTCTACCTCAAAGTAGTAATCCGACTGAACAAGCCACATGATTACCCGATAGAGTTTAAAACAATTTCAGACATCATTGCGGCTTCGTTCGTAGCGGCTAGCCAACTATAACATAATCAGGGGCAAGTGGAGTCCAGAGATCACGTTTCTACGTTAGCCGGCAAGCATGTAGCCCACTCAATCAATGCGTCGACGCATTGATATTACGTCATAACATACAGCCCAGTTAAGGACTTCCGTGTACGTAGGGCCGGACAAGTCCACTCGGTACCAACTATTCATTAATACTATATGTGCCGGTCATAATCGATAACAACTAATCATTTAACTCTGGCGAGAGAACATTGCAATATTTTTTAGTATACATGTATACCTCTCGGGGTCTGTTCAGTTATTTCAGCTTTACTAAGGCGAAAAACGTCGCAAAGCGAAGGCATAGAAGGCAGCCTGTTAAAGCTACCGAAACATCACGGGGTTGACTATAGCTGATGTAAAATTAGACTCAGAAGAGAAATACAAAGTTACAAAGGGGATACCTTCAAATTAAAAACGTGTCAAATTTTAATACTCGTTCAGGAACATCCAAACACAGTATATAAAACACAAATTCTAAAATGTTAACGTCACTCGAAGGTGAGAGGTCAGTTACTTTATACTTCTCAAATACAATTTTCATTATACCTCCATCTTATACCATTTTTTCCCCACTTTATCCCACTTGAATGAAACGTCGAAAGCCCCCATTAACAAGTTTCTCTCATCCACTTTAAATAGCCAAATTCTTATTTCACTCACGTTTTCATGCAACTGTGACAAACTTAAGCTTTAACTTCTGCAATTGTCTATTCATCAGTTTAACCATAAGCATACAGATTCGATTTAGAGTAATCCGTCCCATTTTTATAACCCATTATTGAAATAGTTACACGGCCTATGGAGCAGAGTCTTTCATCATAATTAAATTATAGCACCTAAAGAACAAGAGTTAGTCTTCATCCTTTATAACATCGTCCCTCATGGTCCGCACTCCGCAGACATGCATATGGTTAGGAACAATTTTAGTTTAAGGAAAGCATTGCATTTGGCTGGATCATTTTATCCAGCCAAATGCAACGGTGCATAGGAAGACTACTGTAACAATAACATTAACATTGGATAACAAACACGATGTCAATACAGTTCAGTTTCAGATATGATTAAAACAAAATGCAATTTAAATACAGGTTTGTATTTTAAATTTTTTGCAGGGGACAAATATGAACATTGTTATTAGTCATCTTAAGTATAAAACAAAGATACAACTTCCCTATCACTGACCATTACAGCTGATTACAAACAAGAAAATTATTCAGGTGAAACATGATGGGAAGTACTAGTGGCAGGAGAAAGAGGACTATGAAGCCTTTCAGTTATCACACATCTCCACACCAAGGTCCAGTTCTTCAGTTGTATTGTGAAGCTATCTGTTCAATGCATTTTGAGCCTCTGCATCCTTCTTCTCTTAAATTCCTTCTTCTTCATTGCTCTGGGAGGTGGCGCCTCCACCTCTATTTCAACAGGTTTCTCCTCAGCAGGCGTTGCAAAAACATCATCCGTGACATCTCCTCTCACCGGCTGCTTTTCTTCTAACCTCTTCACCTTCTGCAGCTCCTTCACCATTTGTTTTTCTCGCAACTTAGCTGCTGTGGCCAGCCGAATCATTCGCCGGTGCTAGGCAACACAAATGCCAGTTTTTAAATACAATGTTTCCTTAAAATCTTGTGCCCTTTTGTTTAACTTAAAAAGGTATGGCATGAAACTAATAATCACGTAAAATTGCAGCAGTCACATTACCATATTTGGAGACTGAAAGTGGGGGTTTTCAAAGAGTGTAGGACCACCAAAACTGCCCTGGAATATTTTGATGAGGTTGAGGACGAAGCGAGGCCCAATCTCCACTAAGGATGCGTCTTCTTCAATAATCTGTGGAGCAGAAAAAACAGGCTTAAGAAGAAAGTCACAGGACGAAAAAAGAATAAGCTGCTTTTCACAAATCTAACATTTACATGCTCTGGTCAGAGAAACAAGGCCACTTTAAGAAGGGGAATAACTGACCTGATAATTCCTGAACCATATCCTGTTATCTGCTATTGTGAACGTGAAGACATGGTCCACGAAAGGCTGGCTCTTAGGGTGATACTGAGGTGTAGAAAAGATCTGCGGAGATAAACCATCCATTTAATATTTCTGTGCTTCACACTTGGTAATGGTATAGCAAAGGATTGCTGGAAATAATTTGTTGTTACAAGTATTCATTTCTACACATTTCTTTACATAAGTAGCTTGGTTTCATATCTGTGTGTTCATATAAATTAAGGGTGGCACATTTTTAACAGATCCCACAGGAATGTTGTGGGATGTATGGAGAACATTCCAACACTGTATGCTGTACCCTTGGGAGATCAGTTTTTTTGGCTTTGAGTTAAAATTACAAATGAAGGGTTTCCCCCCCCCCCCCAATGTACTGGGGAAGAAGGGCAGAATAATGAGACCTTTTGGGACGTGTGAATCTGGTAGAAAAATCAGCCACGCCATTGTGAAGTTATGACCTTTTAAAGGTGGCAGGCTCAAATCGGGAAATCATGAAAACATCCAAACGTGCTGGGTCAAAGTGAAAGAATCCAAAGGTTTTTTGGTTTACCCTCCAATATTTAAATACGATTGTTCTTTTCAGGTCTGGGTAGGAGGGCGCTTCAGAGAACATCACCTGAGGTCATGCACTTGCCAAATTGAGTCTTTCCCCCAGTGTTTGATAAGCCATTTTTGTTTGAATTTGTTCTCTCCCATTTTTTCCCCCATAAACCACAAAAACCAAACTATAATACAACTAACACTATGGTTATAAAGGTACAATTATTCAGTCTGCCTTTTGAAGACATCTCAGAATTTAACACCTAACAGTAAAAAAAGTTCAGACCTTAAATTCTGAGGAAAGCAAGATCTCCTTGCTCTTTCCAGGGGGAACAGTCTACCATGAGTCGCAATGGATAAAGCAAGCCAAACGGAGAACAGGTTTATGATTGGCTACAATGACCAGGTTACAAGGTTAGTACTTTACTCAAAGATGCACTGCATGTTATTGTACAGTCAGTACAATATATAATGCACTCATACACAATAGGTCAGTTTTCCCCATTCAGGTCCGGAAGAAACCTATGTTAACGAACGATCTACACAAATAAATAAACTTTCTTCCAAATGAATTATAAACAGACATGCCCCATATTCTAAATTCTGACCCTTGATACTTCTGTATTCTGTTTAAGGTATGTGGCTTTAATATCAACAAATCCTTAGATTTAATTAATTTATAAGTTTTAGACAAGTCTGAAGTATTTTTTGATGTGTACATTTAACTTTTGATTCATACAAATGCACCCACTTCATTTAAAAGTACTGTTAATAACCTCTGCCTTTTCATTGTCAGACACGGAAACCTAACTCAGTGAAGGTTCACTAAATATGAAGTTAGTCTGAATAAAACACAGCATACATAGAGAGCTTCCAGTTAAATCTCCAAAGCAAGTCTACTGAATACACACCTGGATGAAAAGCTCCTTCAATAATGCATAGTGGGCCTCCTTGTCAAATTTCTGCACAATCAGAATAAGAATGGTCACTCAACATAAAATGTTATGTACTTTATTAAGCATATTAGTATCCAACTTATATAAACATAAGAGGTATGATCATTTTCCATGTTGTAAGCACAAAATGCTCACAGTTCTAACACAAAAATGGGCAAACAACATACAAATTTCCCGTGACACTGAAATGGCAGTAACATTTTAATTCATCCTTTATTCTTGCCAGTGGTCTACAAAGACAGGAATTAGACATCTGCGACTTACAGGGTCAAATGAAAGCAGTGGTCTGGAGCCTTTCAAACAGTTTCCTGTCATCTTGAGTTCAGCCAGTGTATGAACTTAAAGGGGGACAAGATTAAAAGTATTAAACCACTTTCATTAAAACTGAAATGAGTGTAACTGAAGAAAACTCACCATTTTGAACCAAAAACTTTGCTGAAGGTCCATGAGGAACATTTGAAACCCTGTGGAAGAGCAGCAGAATCACTGAAACTTCTTAGAGCAAAAGAATGGCAATTCAGACTTCATCAATCTTCTAACCACTTAGCCTGGTTTGGTTCCCTGAGAGACTGGAGCCTATCACAGGCAGCACAAGGCTGGTATTCCCTGGATGGGACTGCCAGTGCTTAATTCTGCTTAATTCCTAAAACCAACCAGAACATGTGTTTGAAAACAGCTGTATAATCCTACTGCTTGTGTGATGAGAAAAGCCCTGTGAAGCAAGGAAGACCACGTCATATTGACCATAATTATAATCTTAAGGTAATTCAGTATTCCTTTATATTTAGTGCACAATCCACATATACAGGATTTTGGGAAACAACTGGTTTGGTCATACTATTGCAATTTGGGACTGCCGGTTATATAATCATGTTGATGGCAGGATTTGAACCAGATTTCAGCTTTCGAAATAAGTTCTGAAATTAATAAATGGCCATCATGGTTTTCAAAACTTAAGACTTCTGAGATTGGGGTTACCTTGATACCAAAATAGCCACACAATCCCAGCAATACAGTGGTTTTAAAGAGGAGGGAAAAAAAATCAGAATGTTCAAGGAAGAGAAAAAATTTCCATATGTTCATAATGATTAACAATGGTTTAAAAAGTAACCACTTTGTTTATAAAACAGATACATTATCCCCAAGTAGCCCACAACATTATTTCTTAAACAGGCACTGTGCGTTGTATGTTAAAATTCAACATTTCTGCCGAGCACATACTGTATAATCAAATGTTCTTGATCTCTTATTCTGCAACACATGTAGTTCATCATATGCCCTGTAGGTGGCATAAGTCTCTCTAGCATTGATGTATACCAGGGGTATCCGCAAAGGGCCAGTGTGGGTGCAGGTTTTCATTCCAGTCAAGCAGGAGCCACACCTGGGGGGTATTCCATGAAGCAAGCTAACCTCATAAGCCAGGCTTATTTCAACAATCCTGACTAACTTTCCCCAAATTCAGCTCCACAAACGAGACTAACGTGACGTGCCACTTGGTTCCTATGGCAACATATGCTTTTGGACAAGCCTGCTTCGCGTCAGGCTAGTTGTGAAGCTTACCTTAGCTTGATGAATATGACTGGACAATAGGGTGGTCCAAAAAAAAACTTTTTTTGGAATTTTACTGCTCCCAACCTTTCACTGAGTTCTAATTAGTAAAAAAATTATACACATAAAACTGGAAGAAACCTTCATTGCAAACAGGCTGTAGCTGTAAACTTCATAACCTGCACTTACAAGTACACAAATGGCAAACGCTACAAAAGAGCGGGGTTTCTACCTCATTGAAAAAACCTGCACAGAAATACTT
>JAACJT020000095.1:12636269-12699697 GCA_009936485.2 Gymnarchus niloticus | reverse complement strand
ACAACGAAATTAAGTGCAGTCCCTGTGTCAGAGAGATTTATACAGGAAAATAAATAAGGAGAAATATATAAATAAGAACCAGTCAAACTAGTTTGACGAGCCATGTCCAACATACCTTCATTCCTCATGCCCTGAGTACCAACAGCTGTGTTCAATTAGATACTTGGTTTAAATTTTTGGTTTAAATCCCCCAAGCTCCCACACGTCAGTGCGAAGTATTGTGTTTCCAGACCCTTACTGAGTGGTCCCATGTCATTGTTAGTGACCTTGGGCTCTATTTTGACGATCTAACGCAAAGCATAAAGCGCAAAGCGCAAGTAACATTTATGGGTGTGTCCAAATCCATTTCGCTATTTGACGGTGGAAAAAACAGACTTCACACCAGTGCAAGGCGCAAAAAGGTTGTCCTAGCTCTCTTAATTATTCAGAGGTCTGTTTTGGGAGTAACATGCAGTAAACCAATCAGAAAGGCACGTCACCTCACCTTTAAAAGGCAGGGGCGTATGAGCTATAGCGGATTGCTATTATAATGGCGCGTTTACCTGGCAAACCAGATCGGTTTTTGGCCGAGAAAACGGACGTGCTTGTGTGCAAAGTGAAAAGAAGGGAGCAAATCATTTACGGGAGCATCACTGTTCCACCTAAGCCTTTTGAGGGGAAGCAGGCGTGGGAATATGGAGAGAAATTTGTCTCCATAAGTTGTACTCTATAATAAAGCATATATGAATAAAATAAAATAACAAAAAATGATTAGTGCATTTCAAGCGTGTACCTGTGTCCTTAATGAGCACCCGCACGTTTCTAAAACGTGCCGCTTAAATATCGTTTAATAATACACCACTGACTTTAGATGTGATTTTTGCTGGTCAAAAGCGCAATGTCATTTCGCTGCCTTAAAATAGCAATGCACCGATAATGCGCCCAGCTACACCTCATTTAAAAAAGACCACTCCTACGATCGAGAAGCGTGCCCAAAATCATTTGTTATTTTGAAAATGCGGGCGCTTGGCATGAAAATGAGTAATGTGCTGGTACGAAACTCGCAAAACCACTTTGCGTCGTGCTTTCCGCCGGTGCAAAACAGGGCCCTTTGTGTATGATATCTGCCAATTCTCATTTGCTCTTTTTGTCTTGTATTTTGGACTTGTTTGCTGTGTTGGTTGCCCTATTCTGGATTTTGACTGTTTGACCACAAGGCACAAAGAGCCTTGCTCTAAACTTAGATCCGGTCAGTGTATTCATTACTGTGTCGGACTGACCTATGATCACACTGTGCCTGAATGAAGATCAGTGAGCTCTCCTGTTGTGTTTTAGAATAAGCTGGCCCTATCAAACAACTTCTCAGGGTTGCAGAAGGCTCAGCACCATGGACAGAGATACAAGGCATTGTTGGAATGTTTAACAACACATGAATGGTCAAAATCTAATTATTGTGTATTCTTATGAACTACACACACATACCCACACAAATAAATAAATGTAGCCATATGGTCCTACAAATTAACATACCTGCATAAATATTCAAACACTGACATGGCTCTTTTGTACTTCTACAATGACTTTTCTATTTTTACTGAATATCTCTAGCATGCAATAAAAGTATCTCTCTGTCTTTGCAGGAACATTAATGGCATTGCAGTACTATAGAAGAATACATTTGTTATTAATACTGATTTTAAATCTTTATGTTAGCACCAAAACACCCAGTGAATATTCTCACTGAACAGTATAAAGCATGACTAAAACATACCCTGAGGTCAGTGCAGTTATGGTCTCAGTAAAACAGAGGCTGATCTGAAGACCCTTTCGTGGTGGACTCTGGCTCTTTCAAGTCTCAGTATTACAAAAGGCACCGAATACCCCCTGGACACGAGAGTATGAAAGTGTTACAGCAGACTTGGAAAGCAGAGAATATCCTCATATTATTAACACGTTGGTCGACTGACAGAGCCATGTCACGTGGCAAACCTGAAAAACACAGTTAAACACTCGGGACATCAAACATGGAAACATTCAAAAACCAACTAATGGCTTTACAATCTGCTAAGCATAACATCCATTATTTCAGCTATGCCCTTAGATCAAGGTTTCATCACACATATTAAAATCCAGACTCAGTAATGTCAAAAACAGAATGTGGCAAAAATATTATCAGTATTTTCTTGTGATTAAATAGAAACACCAATGGAGGTCATTTTGCTTTACATGTCATTAATAAAGACGTTTATCTATTTATTACATAGTTATTTTAAAGAATATTATCACATTGCTCACATTTGAATGTGAATGCATATTTACTTAAGCAGAAATTCTCACATAAACATAACATGCATTATATGCCAATAACCCTATTGTTCAAAACTTAAATACCTGTACTGGACTGTAATAAGTACCATAACCTTCCAGAGTCTCTCTCCTCAGCAAGCCACGATAGCAAAATTAATGCAAATACTGTATGATTGTTTTGGCATTGATCCTGGTACAGACTTGAACAGCATATCAAAATGTATTGCTGTCATAGCCGCTCACAAACACTGCACTTACTAATCTCCTGCATGAGTTAGCACTTTGGACAATCGCATAAAGTCGAATAATATGGGCCAGTGCTCTTCAGACAAATGTTGAGCATTAGCATTTGAATATGTATTGTGGTCTAATCTCCTTCTGTGCTGGCAAATTTTAATTTGAATATAAACCAATTTCCCTCCTGCGTTTAGAATTAGTCGCCCTGCTTTTGTCGAAGGCCCCCTTTTAATATTTAATGTTGGGTATTTATATCTTGTGTAAGTTTCCAAGGTTATATTTGAGCATTAAGCTATAATACTGTAATACTTCAACAAAGAGATATTATGCAAGAGAATTATGAGGAAAATTCTATTTCTCACCTCAATGTCCTTTTTCTTATTAAAGGTGACAGAATACACTACAACAATTTTCTCTTTTTTTCTCATAAACCCATTCAAAATATTTCACAGACATTTCAGAACACCCAGTTCCTTTATCTTTTAATAATAGATAAGAGAGACAGTGAGACAAGCCCCTGTCTCTCCAACCCCTCCAAGACTGACTTAATAAAAAAATGTTCTCCTTTCTGATAGCAGGTTTTGTGGAATGCTGAGAAAGCATTCATAACTCTCTATAGAATGATGTCAAACTTAGGAAGAATGTTGATCAGACACCCATATTAAAGATACAAGGAAGCAGGTCATATCACAGAGATAAATCACACCCCATATCTGCTCTACTTCAGGAGGCCACCTACAACAGGAACACAGCAAAAATGTGCTTTCTTTGAATTATCAGTAAATGAGTATGGTAGAAGGAAAATGTGAAGGTCTATGCTGAAGAATGAAATAAGTAAAAAAAAAATAACCCTTTCATGCACAAATTATGACTGGCTGTAACACCGTTTTTTAAGAATTAAAAAATATATATATTCTGGAGTGATTTTACTGCAGTCATCCTTTTTAAAAAGATGCCTGTGCTGTACTGCATATATTTGAGTTCTTCACTACAGGAAACACAGATGAAATTACTAATAAGTTGGACAGTGAATCACAACCTTTGCTCCTTTTGGGGAAACGTCCCCTAAAGAGGATTCCATGCCATTTTTAACTTGAAAACAAACCATAAATTAGGTGATGGGATTCAAATATCTGTCACTGTAATAAGGACAATACATGAAAGGGTTAAAAACATAGTCTGCACTGCCATTAAAAAAGTGTGCGTATGTAAATATTGACATACAGTATATACATATATCATAAGTTTAAGTCAATCTCCTGATTTGAAAGTTTGAAATATGTCCGTCCAAGAGCATAGTTCTTTAAGAGCACACAATTAATATGCTACAAGCAACATATTGCATAAGAATTTTCTCCAGGTTACAGACAATAGCTCTTTGTTAATTTAAAATCAATGTCACTAGAGAGATTTTGCATTCCTCCATCTATCCATCCATCCATTTTCTAAAGACTTATCCTGGCCAGGCAGCACGGGGCACTGCTTATGAATTTTTGAGTTTCCCATTTTGTTGTAGAGAAAGCATAGTGCTCAGAAATACTTCTATCTATCTCCTTATCTTGGTCAGGGGATTCCATCCATCCATCCATTCGCCTTCTAAATGCTTTCTAACCACTTACCCTGGCTAAGGTCATAGGGGTTGGATCCTTTTTCAGGTAGCATAGGGCATTAGGGTGGGGTACATCACGGCAGTCCTTCACAGGCCACACCCAGTACAGGTAATTTTATAATGTCATGTAGCAAGCTGAATGTATTTGGACTATGAGTGAAAACCAAGGTACCTGCACACAAGCACAATGCGGAGGCAGAATTAAAACCACCAACTATGAATGTGTGAAGCAACAGGGCTACCCAATGAGCTAATGCCTTGTCCACATTCCTCCAAATCTTTTCAAATTAGCTCGTAAATTAGCTGCATTAATATTGACAACCCAGTTACTCCTTGTTTCAGAAACGCAAACTCTACTGAAGTTTGTGCTTTCATTCCATTTTTCCCAAAGGTCTTTGCATACTTTAAAAAGTGATGTGCGGATGGACTTTCTATTTTTGTTAGCAGCCCTACAGTGCTTGCATGTTTTCTGAGCAAATTATCTACTTAACTGCAGGAACGCTGTATGTGTTTATATACATAAATTAAGTGTGAGGCTTTGGGAGGATTTGGATGCTCTGTGGGAGTGGCAAAGTCAGAGGACACATTCCATCGCACACCCATAATCAGTTCTTAATGGTTCTGGATTTTAATCTATCCTTTTATGTGAGATAAGGGATGCCAGAAACTCATATATATCGACTCTTGTAGGTTTCCTGTTGGTTCACCTTTTCTGAAAATCTTGGATGTTGTTCCGCTTACCCAGCCTTTTGTATAGCAAGGATAGTAATGCGGTCCCAGATCCATCTTCTGCTTCCCATCTTATAACCATCTGTTCATCACCCCAATAATCCCAAATGGTACATTAATATATATCACATAATACATATTAATCTCTGACCCTGACCAGGATACGTGATTATGAGATGTATGGATGTACAGCAAACTTACAGCTTCTTGCAAAGTATCTAATATCTGTATGCTGAAGGAAAGCTGTTAATTTATATTTGATATAGTCCGAGAGTCAGCAGAGAGTGTGAGTCACATGTTAAAATAAAAATGATTTCAATCTTCAAAACATCCAGCATGCTGAATCCAATCTCATGGATAATTGGAAATATAATAACATCAAATTAAAATAGCTTCATCTGTGTCTCCTTGTAGAGAATGTATGTTGTTTTTTTGAGTGCTGCTGTAATATTAAACTCTGTAATAATCTCCAATAATCTGAATAAAATCTGACAAGCTCTCAAGAAGAAAAGTTAAGATGGACAGAGGTAACTGTTGTAATGACACACATCTTTGAATAATGCATCGCTCCTTAAAAATGCAGCTATGTGTTTCAGGAGTAATGCCTGTACCATACATTTAGCCTTAAAGCCACACGCAAAATATGTTGTATTGCTACTGTTTTCCTGAGAAGAATGTATCATGTTGCTCTTAATTGTAAACTACATAAAAATGCAAAACCAAAAATGCTGACTTTCAGGCAACAAAAATTAGTACAATAGCTACCGTTATTGTTGTCACTGGAAAGAAATAAAAAAAAAAATCGCAAAACACCATGTGGTTGAACACTGGTCACGAAGTGATATGTGTTTATAAAAGAGCTGAATTGAGGGGCTGCCACTAGAGTGCACTCTTCATCGTAAAAGGCCGGGTTCGAGGAATCTTCTGGGCAACTCCTAGATTAGTGGTTCCCAAACTAGGAGTGAGGGGGCACAGAATGTCAACAAGGGTGTGTTGTATGTGCCAATCTAATGTGTGCATGTGATAGAACGTGGCATGGGGAGAGAGGTGCTTTAACATATATTTTCCTGCAAACGGGGGGAAAGTTCGAGAACCGCTGTATGACACACAGATCTTGCAACATCTTGGTTAAAGCCTGGTGTGCAAATCATTATTTTAAGAAATCTTGAAAAAAAAATCTTCAAATAACAGTTTCAAATGATCGTGTAGATATTGAAGTGTACAGAACAATACCAGACTTTTAAAAAATCTAGGCGCCCGTGACATCCCACAGTTTCACATGGTGTAGTAATGGACTGAGTTATAAAATATAGTGAGCATTTGTTCTAATGATGAGCCAGCAGCAGATGTCCAGGTCATAGCTTTTGAAATATTATTACTGTGCGGTTATCAGCACCTCACATACTGCAGCAGCTGGAAGAAAAGGAAATGTGAGAGCATTTTTAAAAGCTCTTTACTGCACTTTTAAACTTACATAGAAATGAGACTGAGGCAGTAGTCACACTCCTTTAATGTGTCTTGCAACCAAAAAAATAGAAAATTTAACCTCTGAATGCTTCCTGATTCCTGCAGAAAACAATTTAAACATACTTGAAAATCTAAAGACGAGTCCATTCTGTACATAAGTTTTAGAGAAGACATCTGCATAACATAAGCTGTTTCTGAAAATGAAATGCATAAATTTGTAAGAATACAAATATGAATAATTATGATATTCAGACCCTATTGAAGGTCATGGAAAAGGCATATTGATTTCTGAACATATGGGGAGTATCTGAATATACCAGCCCAAATGTCTTGACAGAAATATCTAGAAAGATCCTGTGACCTATTTTATACCAAGAAGTTTTTTTTTTTTCCCTTCCCAACAACAGAATGATGTGGTCTGAAAAAAAGGAAGGAAAATTGAAATTTAAAAGTGGAGCGCACACAGAAGGTAAAACTTTATGAACTGAATTCCTGGGTTGCTCTTCCTATTTCACGCCAGTGAGTCTTTGCAGGTCCGTTGACCTTGTATACCATTGGATTTGTACGCCCGTGCATTCCAAGGCTTTGCTGGCTGCTTCTACATATATGGTACATTAACTTTCCCCTACATACCCATCCATTGTCATCCAAGGCCAGTTGTGTTTGGCCACCCATCCCATTGAGCACTGAACTCTGAATACATTATTAAACAATATCTCACACCATCAATCTCCTGTAGGACATACAACTATGTGTCCTCCAGGGTTCCAAGTGCATCTTGATTGACTTGCATGCTAAGTCTAGTGTTGGGTGTCACTCTTGTATCTCCATCCAGCAAATACCACCCAACTTAGGATTGTTCTTCTTCCTTCAAGGGTTTTAAGGGTGTGTTCTGCTGTCAGTTGTATGACTCCATCATGCAGTGTAATTGAAGGATGATATTATATGATAAAGCAGTTCATTAAGCGTGGCCTTGAGAACACTGATTGCCCGATTAGCACACTCAGCTGCTCCTCAGGTCCATCAGTGAGCCATTTTAAATCCCACGGTACTTGAAAGTGGACAGGCCTAACTACTTGCCCCGCAGGCAACTCTAATTCTTGTCACCTTCATGCATCACAGAGCCATAACCTTGTTATTTTCTGGAGTTGGACACAGGGAGCGGAGTTTTTAACTGAGGGTGGCCTCCCATACCCGGACGGAAATGGCATTATTTTCTCTTTTATTCTGAAGGCCTCTTTTTCAGACAACACGGACAACTCATATGTGTCTCATAATTCTCCGAGACACATAGAGAAACAAGTGTAGTTTGTCTGTGGAATGTTACACTCTTTTCACACAAGACAGAAATAAACATGGAAATTGGCAGGGGAAAGAACGAGTTGGGTGAATTACTGGAAAATGTCAGAAAGACTTAGTTTGTCTCTGTTAACTTGTATAGGTAAATTCATATTTAATGGATAATGATCTGTGATAAATTGCTCCACCTGTCACACCTTAGGAGGGACACGAGGCGGGGAGAGAACGCCTACAGAAGGCGTAGCAAGAAAAGAAATGGACAGAAACAAACCTGGAGCAGCTCAGTCAGCACGCTATACAGCATTGCTCGGTGAGAGGAGCGTCAGGAACGACAACTCCAGAGAAGCACCCAGAAAATGCAGCTCAACAAGGACAGTGCCTGGAGGCAGTACCACAAGGAGAGACATGAACAGAGAGCAACAGAGCAGAATAGACACACATGACAGGCTAGAGAGGCACACTAGGACTCCGGGCAGAACTCTGGAGAGACAGACCAGGAGTCCTAGAAGACTACGGGGACCCAGGACTCGACTTCAGGATGCACCGGTGCAGGAACAGGGTTCCAAGGAGATACAGGTGCACTGGAACATGGAAACCTGGAATAGGGGAAGGGTGTCCATCCATAGGCATAGAATACCCATGGATCAATGTGACTCTGGACTCTACAGGTTGTTAAACTCTTGGCTACCTATTGGCATATAGTACTACCAGCCACTCAGACATACCGTGGTGGGGTCTAAGGCATCTAAGGCATCTCAGGGAGCAGAGAGCTGGGTCAGAGCAACAAGTGAGGCAGTATGATCACACAGGACCCACCAGGCACCCTCCAGATCAAGACTAAGTATCCAACAGGGCTGACTGAGGGAAATGGGCTATGGTCACCAGGCAACCACGTATTTAACGAAGTCACAGGCACCAGGTGTGTAACAAGGCAATCAGGATCACCACTGCAACCAGGTGCAGCATGAGGAAACCAGGGGAAGGAGCCAGGGAACGAGGGAGTGACACCCCCAAATCGTGAATTTTTTTTTTTTTTTTTTGCATCCCTTGAGCTGTCTTTTAAAAATGTTTTTACATTAACATACTTGAAAATCCATTGTTCCCATCATTTACATTGCAATGGCTGACTTATCTTTTGACATGGTTTAGACTGTCATTGTTCTAAGCTGTACAGATATCAGGGTCCTATATTCAGTTTCTCTTTCTTTAAAGGATTTTGTCCTCATTTTGTACTGAATTTTAAAGAGTAGAGAACTTCTGTTTGTCCTGTACTTGTTGTCCTCACCCCACAACTCGCCATATTATAACTGCCACAGTTATTCTGAATAGTACAGCAAATCAATATTTAATCTGTCACAGAAAATTGGTCTTCTTGGTAGGTAAAATAAAGACATATTTAAAACCTTTAAAGATGATAACCTGAAAAGGTTTATCATCCTCATGTGACTGTGGCCACTGAAAAGACCGCAAGAGGCAGACTGGAAAGTAATAAAAATGGGTCTTCAGAAACCTGTCGACATTTCATTGATGTAATCGCACAGGCCAGCACTTCCCAAATTCCCACTTGACAGGCTAAGTAATAAACAGGCTTGTAGTAGAACATCCCAGTGAAAGACTGGCTCAAAATTAGCTGCAAATTATTCGAGTAGGTCAGAGCTTCACATCTATACTTTCATTCTAAGAAGATTTGCTACAGCAATTACCTCCAACCACCAGAATCATTTAAAACCTGAGGAAACCCACTTTTGGTATTATTTGGTTTGCTGTGATTGTTAACAACAGTGTCTATATAATCAAATATAACAATAAATCTAACACTGTCATTAAATCAAGTTAGGGGAAAAAGAGAGTATAAGTCTAGATGTCAATGAAAAACTGCCTAATTACCGTGAGTTAAAAATCAACCAACAAATCACCAAGAAAGAAGTTTTTCTTTTTTTAAGGTGTGCCTGCCCTGAAATATAAGTAGGGCAAATGTTAGCCCAGCTGTGCATGTGAGCTGCGAACACGGGGATATGCATCAAGCAGACAGAGCGCATTCCCCTGGTACCTCTCACACTGTAGCCTGCCATCAATAAGTGCATCAGTAGTGCTCTAAATGAGCAGCCGCCACTGCAGCTACACACACGTGACTGTCATTGCCCATTTATGGTGCTGCCCCAGAATGCCTCACCTGAGTTGAGGCCCAAGATAGCGAGTCCCTCTGCTGCGTCGCACAGCTGCGTGGTCCCGGGGCAGACGATATGTTTCCACATCAAAGTTTGCTCCTATGATTATTTAATGGGTTCCACTTTGAAGATGCCAAGGT
The DNA here is from genome assembly GCA_009936485.2 of Gymnarchus niloticus. Taxonomy (NCBI): domain Eukaryota; kingdom Metazoa; phylum Chordata; class Actinopteri; order Osteoglossiformes; family Gymnarchidae; genus Gymnarchus; species Gymnarchus niloticus. Next base: position 12,689,762 of record JAACJT020000095.1, on the reverse strand, counting down.
GGCAGGGTGAGGATTTGCCTCCACCCTCGTTTATGGAAACTAGTTTGATATTACATCAGGATTGCATTCCTAAAACTGATCAGCAGGATACAGGGTTTATATTACCTTGTATACCAGGCTAGAAATATTACGTCTAGAATAGCAGCAAATGTCCCCACTGGTGTCGTCACTGCTTCGACCTTGGATGTCTTTTTTAGTGCATTCAGACTGACAGTTAAGAGTTGAGAAAGCATAATGCTATTTGACAGTCTATAAACAGAACAGGAGTGAACATGGAGATTCTTCCAGAAGAGTCTCTGGTTGAATAGAATCATGCCATTACACCATTAAAAACCGCCTTCCATGGTATGACCCACTGTCTGTAAAACCCTTCATATCCTGCCAAGACTTCTTGGCTGGCATGTACTCCCATTCTATTGGCAGAATGACACCAGTGTATTAATCTGCTCCACAGCTCCCAGTTGCAATCAAAGAATAAAACCTTCATATGACCTGTTGGGGGGAAAGTCCTACTGTCCAGCTTACCTACTTGGAACGCAAAAATGAAATATAATTGTCTGTATTCCCAAGTCTCCAAAATTAATAAAATGTATTTACATATGTATTAACTTTTAGTGTATTTTTTCTTTATGTGGTTGGAAGGGAACATCGAAAAGCATTACAAGGTATTACAGAGGTACAATTACTTCAGACCTTTTCACATTATATGTACAGATAAAATGAAAGAGAATTGGGCTGTATAGTCAAGGCAAGGCTCCATTCTGACTGATTCCAACTGAAATCTAATGAAAGTCTAAAAGCCTGTGGATGAAACCAGAGGGGGAAGAAAGAGGTACGACTGTCTTGGAACAGATGGAAGCTTTATATCTACATATATATAATTCCAAGTGAAAAAGGAATTGAAGGAAACTAAATAAAGTATCAGAGTGTTAATGAGTTGGGAAGTTGGCATCAAAACCTTTTCACTAAAGTACGCCATGACATTTATGCATAAAGTCTCATTCTAATCAAAAAGGTATTTTACACGGTTATGATCACTGATCACAGCCACTTAAAATAGCCTTAATTATTTTTAAGCTATTTTTAGTTTCTTCGGGTTCATTTAGATGTAAGAGGAATTCAACCACTTCGTCCGGGTCGTTTAAATAGGACGCTGCCATTTCACCAGTATGTGCAAATGTAAATTCTTCATTCCAGTGCCATACTTATGCAATGTAAATGGAGAAGGACATGTGGTTAAGTGTCATGAATATTCATGAACAATTCATTTTTAAATCTAGTGCATTTTAGGGTGGCACTGTGGCACAGCAGCCATGTTGTCACACACTTCCAGGGCTTGTGATCTGAACCTGAGCTCTGCTCTCTGCAGGGTGTACCCCAGCCTCGTGCCCTGTGCTGCCTAGAATAGGCTCCATGTGACCAGTTCAGAGATGGATTCATATAGCATTTTGATGCCTCCTAATCTGTATAAGTGATGCTGCTTATTTTAGACCCACTTATGGTGGGACGTCCCTAATAAACTGATCTATGAAATCAGATAAAACTTCTATTCAACGCAATTTTCATATACTGTATACCTGGAATTCTGTCAGATTTACTGTGCCCCCATCATATGTATAATAGTGAATTTGCAAAATTTCATGAGATATCAAAATCACATTTAGATCAAAGCATTAAAATAGCACAAAAAATAACTAGATACTAAAGTAAAGACAGTTGCTTTACCCTCGTTTTGGGCTCTACCTTCTTTCCAGGGTGTGGCCTGTCTATTCGTGAAAGCACCAGTACTGCCCCTAGTGGTCTGAAGGACTTCTGTTATGAGAAACTTAAAATGCAGCATTTGTTTCTCTTAATGTTGTCATGTTCTGCGCAAATGTTTTTGTGTTGTGAGATGTTTTCATGTACTGCACTCATGGGCCGCCGTATGGGTCACTATGTCTAACGCTTATGCATTCTGTTTACAAACAGACAGCTGAGGAAAAACCACATATCACTTTGACAAATGCATTAAAATGTTTTCTACTGTGTTACTCTATTCAATACCCTTAATAAAATTACTTTTTGCTGTTGCAGTCAGACTAGCATATTTTCAATGGACCAGAGCTTTAAACTTAGTTGAAATGGAAGGCATAAGTCCAAAGTGTCACAAGCTATGTTCAGGACACGTCAGTATTGATATGAGTCTAGCTACAGTGAATTTCAAGAGGATTCACTGTCTACCACACGTTGGACCTCATTGCTAAAGCAGTGGCTTTGGATTGCCAGTAGATTTAATGCCAACATTCATTCTAGAAATAGTAATTGAAGTGGATGTCTAACAGATTCAGAGGCAAATCAGAACAAGCAATGAACAGAAATAGTAGGTAACATAAACCATGAGGCCCCACCAGTTGGGAACTTGTGAGGAATCATTATGTCTTTCCATATCAAACAAGAGACAGGACATTAGACTTCACAGACTTCCTAGCGTCAACAACTATTCCAAATGGTATTTACTGATAGAGTAAACAACTGTGATCATTTAAAAACTTAGCATAACACTAGATGGCTCTCTCAAAGCCTTGATTTCAGACAAATAAACACTAAAATGGACCGACTGTACAACCTGATCTGAGGATCTTCCATTCTGACATGCAGGAGGGGCTCGATTAGCATCGGTGCAGGGTCGTTAGCCGCATCCCTCATGGTGGCATTCCCTCTGGCTCTTATGAATACAGTGAAATGAAATTTGTGATAGCAAATCTATCCTCTCATTTGTGCAGGCAAATACATACATGCAATTGGCCTGGGGACACTGAATGATCCTTGTCTCTTTGAAGCCATCCATCAAACTGATTCTTGACCCCGAACAGCAAGGAAGAGAGGTCCCTTTTCATGTATCCAAACAAAATCATTTCAGCAAATGAGCAGTGGTGATGCTTCACATTTGCTTATTTATGGTGTAAAAAAAAATAACAGTGCAGAAACTTGACATTTGATAGCTCTTCAGTACCTTGTCAGAAAGATGGCTTCAGTTAAATCACTAAATGAACTTCAAAGGTACATTTTCACCATTTTGCAAATTAGATATGCACCCCAGTTTGTGATATAATTAGTGAAAATGGCTATACTTTGAAAAGATGAGTTTATGCATATTTTAGCATCTATTGATGGTTTTAATTTAACTGTGTCAAATGCAACAAATGTAACCAGTCCTGAAGCTGAACATCCAGGGCTAATCATACCTGGGACTAAAGGAAGCAGATTACTTTTTTAATGTGGCATAATACAGCAATAATGGAAAATGATCTTTCGCTGTGAAAAATTGGGACATTGGAGATGGCCGAAGGGTCATGAGCAATGATTTATCTCCTCAAATGAGCTAATATCATAAATATTGGATGATGCTTGAGGAAAAAAAAGCTGAACTTTTTTATTGCCCTTTCTCTTCCTGTCACAAGGACAGGGCATCAGGTGCCAGAACTGGAACCTGGGATGAGGTTGAATTTTGATTGCAGGAGGTTGTACATTCCTGGTGTGAGGGCAGTCAGCTGCTTGAACAAAGCCAGGTACCCTTGGTTCAAATGCATCAGCTGAGCTGACGCAGACGCGAACAGCATGCACTGCATTTTTAAAAAGCACACTGGGTAATACTATTTGTAAGACAGGCTTCAAATTATTACTCAGAAATTGTTTATCCTTGCTCTAAACAGGAAATACTGTCTGCCACTCAAAATGCTAACATTCTTTATCTCTTCAGTTATGATTTTAATAAGAATATCTGAACAGAGTGACCTTCTGACTGGTGATTCAGTTTGAATCTATTTTAATGTTACACATTCCACAAATCTGTTATTGATTAATAGATAACTAACATAGAATGTACTGTTTAGACTGGTGTCCTTGACCTTGAAATTATTTATCATATCATTGATGTCACATGTTCCATGTAGGAAGGACATGGTGAATCCCGCCTCCATCTTCTAGTTTATGGAGTCTGCATGTTCTCCCTGTGCCTGGTCATCTGGGTATTGTGGTGTCTTCTCATTCTCTAACTTGCCCTCAGTGTATAATCATGTGTGAGTGTGTACGTGCCCTGTAATGGACATATGGTCCCATCCAGGGTGTACCCCAGCCTTGTGACATTGGGAAGACACCACCCCTGCACTGCATCTAAGCATGCAGCTAAACTTGCACCATGTTAGACTTGTTGCCACTGCAGTAAAGTGCAGAGATATGGGGGGCCAGACAGCCTGGAAACTGCTGGTACGTCTTGGCAGTCAAAACCTTCCAGTTCCTATTAAAAAGCATTAAGGTGGCCACAGCAAAATAACCCAGCACCACTGTGCTGCCGGGACCTTACTTTGTCCTCCACCACAGCTGAACTATTTTTTTGCCAGAGTTCACAGACAGCTTCAGGTGTATCAAACATATAGACCCTGTATTTCTGATGCAAGAAACCAATACAGTCTTTCCATGACTCCTGCTGACCCTTAAAACTTTTCCACCATGGAATGAGATTAGAACACACAATAACCATACTTATGCTGGGAAATCCCATCCCTTTTCAAAAGACTTTTATTACATCGTGTGGACATTTGATACAATGATTAAGTACAATGAGGGTCAGTGTTAAGTTAATAGTGAAGTATGCACAATAAGAAATAAATACCCTCCTTCGTTCAAAGCTTAAAATGGCGCAAGATATGCTTGATAACTAATGGAGACAGAGGGGCTATCGTCTTACTACCAGCTACTCGAATCTGATATAAATTGATGACTTGAAACAGGATGCTAAGCAAAGATGACTATTCTGTTGGCAGAAGAATTCATTCTTTGTTCACAGGTGCTCAAAACACTACTCCAAAATGGGCATTGTGTATCTCAATCTAATTCATGATTTCAGTACTCAGATATGTAGCATTAGGCTTGTTCTGTAAAATCATTGTAATGCTGAACAGGTTGTGAGCATATTTGAGGCAAAAAAAAGAATGTTGAGTTCCAGGTCTTCAGAACCCTGTGGCCATCCTTTGGCTATAGTTTGATGTTAATTGACTGTCAGAAATGACATTGTAAATTACCATTACGCCAGTGACTGAAAGACATGGTGTAGAGGGTAGTGCTGTTGCCTTCCATCTCTAGGGCCGGAGGATTTAATCCTACACCCACTCTGCATGTTCCTCACACGTCATGTGGGTTCTCCTCCCACAATCTAAAGGTATGTAGTTAGGCTAATTGGATGTTTGCATGTTGTCCGTCTGTTGTGTGGTTTTTCTCTAAGCACTCCAGTTTCCTCCCACAGTCTAATGACAAGCAGTTAGGTGAACCGGTGTCTCAGTATTCCCCAAAGGGCTTGTTTATGTGCTCCGTGATGGACTGGGATCTCCTCCAGGGTGTACCTCTTGTGTCTTTTGCTGACGGAGGCCACCCCATAACCCTGTTATAGATATATGGTTGCAGACAGATGGATGCGGACTGACAAAAAGATTTTCTTTTTGTTTACAGGGCACTCAAAAGCAACCTGTCTTGTTAACCCCTCATCACCTGTAAATCTTCAGCTATGTCATGCCATAAATGAAAGATGAATTAAATAATAACAGAAAAGCAAACTCCGGGAATGCAAATATTCTTGTGGGGAGGTCTTTCAGTGTACTCTTCCAGAGAAGAATCATTTCTTCTATGCAAGAATCACTACAGAATCTTAATCTTGTCCTAAACACGCTCTCCACTGAGGCAACACTCCAAATTCTACAAGCTGCACAGTTTCATTATTCATGGCTTTTGTTCACATTTCTTAATCTCCAGCCTGTTGTAATGCAATTTTATGACTGCGGCATTCTGACTCATTTGAGAAATACATAGCTCCTTCTGAGGGCCTTGACCTCCACCTTGTTGGAGGTATATTAGAAAAGGCTGACCACCCAGCTGATGGGTAGAGTAACCCTACGCTGCCTGCTTTACTGAGCTACAGCTACATTTCCACCTATAGCCTCCCCCCATACACAGAGGAATTAACTTGGTACTGTGTTCCTATCAATCCATCAGGGTGTCAACTGAATAAAAAATAATCATGCCCTGAATTCCTAAGCACTGCAGGAACAGTCTTATTTCTACTTGGTATGGGGCTGCAGCCTGGAGACAGACAGCAAGGTGTAGGGAAGGAGCTCATTTCTTGAGCAAAGAGTACAGAGACTGGTGTCACGAGGTCAGGTACTGTAAACCAGACTCGAAGCTGTGTCTACCCCATCCTCAGCCTCGGGTGGCTGCAGGAGGTAGGCCTGGCACCAGCCCTTATTCTGGCTTGATAAGGCATATGTTTGGAGAATGCCTGGAGGACACCCATTAGTAAGCAGAGTGGATAAAAGGGGATCTTGTGTTCTTAGATAAACTCTAAGAGCTTAAGGCATCACAGTGAGGAAAAGAAACCCTGCTGGATCTGCTTCACACATCAAAACTCAATTGCAGATGCTCCAAAGCACTTGTCAGCTGGGAACCTAGAGGAAGGAACCAAAACAGCTATTAATCATAGGCCCTTTATTTTTATTTATTTATTTATTTTGCATAACAACACTGGCCGCTCATCTCACTGATCTGGAACCAGACATTTTTGGGAGGCTGAGTTTGTGCCATCTGTTCTGCTGCTATTTTCACACTTCCTGCTTCTCACCCTCCTCCTCACACTCAGGCAAATCTCTCTTTAAATGGCAAATCTACAACAGAGTTGTGTGTCCATGACTCAAGTGTAGAGATTTTACTTTATTAGTATGAGTATTGGTCTTAATTAACAGCCTTCCATAAGGTGTCACAAACCAACTGTCATTCCATCCATCCAATCATCCAACTATCCAACATCCATAATTGTTTATTGTTCAGTGAAGCTCAAGGCTGTACCAGGAAGCACTTGACAGGGCACTTTACAAATGCATCACCTCTCCCTTTAGTTGCCACATAATTAAAAATTACCAGGGCAACACATCAGAATTAATTCCTACACCCCAGGCCCAACAATAAATTGTCTTTGATTGATATTGCTCTGCATCTCATCAGCAACATGGCTGATTAGCTAAATGAAAATGAGCATGTAATGAAAATCGGTATTTTTCCACATAAAAGACAACCAGCCACAAACGCTGCACGAATCAGTGTTGTCTATATAAATCTGCATTTGTGGTATTTTTTATATAAAAGGGTGTCCACCAACTTGTGCCCTAGGCTGCCTGGAATAGGATCCAGGCCTCCCTGCGACCCTTCATAGGATAAAGCAGCTTGAAAAATGAATGAATGAGTGAGTGAATGAATGAATGATAATGTACAAGCTACACCCTGTCTTCTTAAAATAAAAAGTTACAATCAAATGGTTTGTGAATCATGCACGGCAGTTACCAGTTGTACAAACCGGCTTCAGGTAACCAGAACCTTCAATGGGTGTACCGTCAACAAGAGAACCTTTACAAGGAAGGCTTTCATAAGCAGGGCTGATGTGACTTTTCTCTGCTCCTATGTGAACAAGCAGAAAAAAATCACGTACACAAACACATACACACATATTGACATTGCTAACTTGTAATACATTAAGTATGTAACTTTTAACCAATAAGGAGGTTGTCCTAATCTTGGTCATTGAGAATTATTAAAAATGTTTACTACCAATGATTCAGTCACTTGGCTGGGCTGCACTGTACTGCTATACAGCATGTCATCTCTCACTTCTGTCTGCTACACATAGCTGTTCTTTTAAAGGTTTATTTTAGGATAATTGGAAGGACATTTTTCAGGGACTATAAATGTATTGAGTTTATAGTTCATAGAGTCCTTGCTCAATGTAGTGGGCCTTATGTAAATACTACTGTTAGCAGGGCATAGTCATAACTGTAACAAGGAACAACATGGGTTGAAATCTCTCAGTTTGTGCCTGAAGGCAAAATTGACAGGGGGCATTTCCAATAGTTCTTCCCTCCGTGAGACATGGAAAGGCTGTCTCCTGGTCAATAAGACGGAGATTAACGGTCCGGCTCCACAAAGCTAAGGCACACGGGAAACACTGTGCCTCTTCGGTGACAGACAACCAGCTGTGGAGGGCAGCACAATAAATCACCAATGTGTTCACTTTCCAAGACGGTCTACCCTGGCTAGCAATGAATTCGAGTTAACGCAGCATGGGATGCCAGCACCTGTTCTCTGGCAACATGGCGTCTGCTCAGAATGGAATTGGAGGACATTTTAACTTTTGGGTGAGGACTTCAAGGTTGCTGATGTTGGGAAAATAAAGTAGGATGCTCTTATTACAAAAACCAGCAAGAACAATTAGTCACTACCAATGATCCAGGGTAAAATTTAAGAAAAAAAATCAAAATCACAATAATTAGTTTATTAATGAGCCCTGGTTACTTTGAGAATCCAGGATAAGTCAAATCACTCTCAAAACCTGTAACGTCTTGGCAAAATCGAATTCTAGTCATTTTATTCATTACTGTACCTAATTGTTGCACTACAATTGAAATTTGACAAATAAGGTCTTGCATTAATACCTTGCCTTTCTATATCTGTGTGTGTGTACTGAAGGTCTGCCCATAAAACCCCCGATTTGTGCTAGAAACCTTATACATGGTGGTGCAGAGCAGCACTTTCATGCTGATTCACACTCAGGCTCAGAGGCCAGTAATGAGCACAGCAAAGCTGCTGATGTTGAAGGCCGGGCTTTGTGATGTTCCAGATCCAGACTGCATGGAGTACAGAGACAGTGGTGATGTCACTGACTCCAGTAGACCCAACCGTTACCCACTTAGATCAGTCAGCACCAAAGTGATTTATCTTCTGGGCTAGGAACTACATTTCTGGGACAAACTGTGAGGGGTCAATGACCAGTACAATAGGATTTATTGATGTGGTTAATGTCTCTCAAATAATCTCTGTGTGATGGTGTGTTTCAATGATACAAAAATACAGTCATGGCCATAACCAAGCTGCACCCAATGTGAATATAAACCATTATTATTAACATTCAAGATTATACTATAAAACTCTATGAATTAATCCAGTAATGAGATTATTGTAGTCAACCTAAGTCTTAATGTATTCCTTCACCCCTAATTTCAGTTTCTGTTTTTTTAACTAGTTTCATCTGTCTTTTTACTGACTGAGTTTAGACAACTTGCAAAAGAGCATATGTCATAAATTAAAAAGTAATAAAATTGCTGTGTGACTGTTTTCGACCACATCATTTCAGCTTTTCAAAAACAGCTTTCAAACTCCAATCTTGACAACGTATTGTTTCAATGTGTGTACATCAATAATCCATCACAGTAGTATACATTAGAAGCTCACTTGAAGATGCATTTTTTTATTATTTTTTTTTGGGGGGGGGGGGTTCGATCTGGTTGAATTCAGTTAACTTTGAACAAATTGCGGTGGCTGAATAAACTGAAATAAAATACTTAGTGAAAAGCATAATGGCATGAACCTGTGGCATCCAAAACCCACCCTCAAACCCAGCATTAATATCAATATTATACGACTGCCGCAGTGGCACACTCAACAACTAAACACTGACTTCCGTTTTAATGTTCTGGCACTCCCATTCCCAGATAAAGTTCTTACAAAACTGTATAACAGACTGGAAAACATAAATGACTACTTTCAAGAAATTAACTATTTATTAATAAAATCATTTAAATATATTTAATGTTAAATTATCCATTCATCCATTTTCCAAACTGCTTTATCCTATGCAGGGGTAGGGGGGGACCTGAAGCCTATCCCAGGCAGCTTAAGGCACAAGGCAGGGGACACCTTGGATGGGGTGACAAGCCATCACAGGGCACAGTCACACGATGGGAAATTTAGAAATGCCAATGAAGCTTAACCTTCATGTCTTTGGACTGTGGGAAAAAATCCATGAAGCACGGGGAGAACATCTAAAATCCACACACAAAGGTGAGATTCGAACCCCAAATCCTGGAGGCGTGAGTCAACAGTGTTAACCATTGAGCCACTGTGTCAACAATGTGAAGTTATATTTCTATAAATGTGCTATATTTTGATGATATTAATAGTTTAAGGTGTCTATTTGAAAAATAATTACTTCCCTTCTGAAAGAAAAGAACATTTTAAATGTGGTGCTATAGCGCCTCACGGTGTTCAATCTTAGACGTTGAAACAAAAGTACCACGTGTGCGGACCAGCATCATTCATTGGGAAGGAAATACCACAGATACGTGCTTTTACACTAAAACTTTTTCAGACTAGAGAAGCTCACACATATATCAACATATATGCAGCTTATTCAAAACTCAAGAGCATGGATGAAATGTTGTACTTAAATGTACGTTCCCAATTCGTCAATGTTAAACTCTCCTTCAAAACAACTAACCATAGACAGTACAGGCACCTATGGACTACATTCTGACATTTGTACCAGCAGCTTTATAAGACAAACTTTATTTTATATGTACACCATCAGGAATGAGCTAGTTGGATCCAAGCATTAAAATACAGTTTAACAAAACACTACTGAATTATAGGTTGAGCACGATACAAAGCACTGTTATAATTTTTGCATAAGTATAATATAGGGCATATACAATACTCCTCTTATTTTGAACTGGGATTTTTTATGAATATGGAAAGAATGCCCTCATCTCCCCTTACAACCTTGCTGCATTTTGTGTGATGCAGACGAGATGTTTATGGGGTATCTACGTTTCTATTAAGATCAGCCTGGACAGTTGCAGTCAGGTCACTTTGTGTTAATGTTATATGTATATATATATATTTGTATATATATATATTTGTATATATATATATATTTGTTTGGCCTACCTATTGAACCTCAGAAGGCAGATGCTTTTGCTTCCAGAAAAGTGAATTAATGCTGAAGTATTATGGGATGTGGAGACCACACAAAATGCCATTCAGTTTTAAAGATAAATGTTTTAATGTCTGCTGCCGCAAGGACAAAAAAAATACCTTAAGCACAAGACTTGCAACTCCTATGTGCTTCAACAAAATATTGATCCTATTTTAATTACAAGATTAAATACATTAAACACAATTAAATGCACAAACATTAGGACCCTTTTTAGCACATTACCACACATTGGGAACAGGAAAACATTAGGCTTAGATTTAATAATACACATGACTGCTATTGGATCTTAATTTCCATAGCTGTAAAACTGATATTTTCTATGAATTTTTTATATGTAAATATATATAATTCATGTAAATTTAGGTTGATAGCACGAAGTTGAAATCTATCTGTCAAAAGATAATCTAAAATGTCTCTTTAGCTGTCACAGAAATATACTGTAGTTCTGGAGGGTGGAGATGCATGGGTGGTGGTGGTGGAATCCAGTCACACTCGTTTAACCTGTTTATATTGGCACAGCTCTTCTGATTGAACTGTGCAGGTGACGTGAAACGCTTTAGCCCACCAGGAGAGAATCACTAACTGAGCCGCACGCTGGGACAGGTTGAGTAGACGTGCAAAGCTTCTCTGAGTACAGAATCCTATTTGATGCCAGTGTAATGGCTTGAAGAAAAGCAATAAAAAATCTTTGAATGGTGTAATGTGAACACAAGCTATTTTAGTCAATGTATGGGGTCAACGACTCTGCATATGAGCATTTCCATCTCTGGTTATGAGTTTACATATAAAGATGTGCCAGTACTCGCTACATGAAGTTCAGCGATATTACACATTCTATAAATTGGGTTGGATGTACATTTTATTTTTCTTTTCAGAGTTTGAAAAAATAAGGCAAAACTCAAAACAGATTGCAACAAGCATAGTATGCTGTTGATTGTTAAGGCATTAGCTAGCTTGGCTGAGAGCAAACAACTGTACTTCTTAAATACACACCTGATGAAGTTCTTCAAAGATTTTAGATTGTTAGGGTATTAATATGAGTGTTGATGGAAATTCTGTGTGTCTATTGCTTACCTGTTTGCCTTGAATTGCCCCTCTGGGAATAAAAAAAGTGTTTTGAATTGAATTGAAGAACAGAGAAAGTTCTCAGTTATACCCAAACTTTTGCATAGCAAGCGTCGATAAAAGGTTGCTATCTGCTTCTGAGCACTTACTTGTCAAATACTATCTAGAAACCCTGTTTCTAGAACCCTGAAAAGGCCAGAGTGACATGATATCTGGTTCATTTAGTGCAGGCTAGATAATCTTCTAGTCTGGGGGTGGTCAACCGGTTGGACATGAAAAGCCACAAAGGATTAGGTTGAGGGAGACAAGATTGTGCAATTGAATATAAAAAAACTGTTTTTACAAGGACATACTGCATGAATCACGTCAACTATATATACAGTATTTGTGGTTTAGTGCCACCCATTCTTCTAGACAATTCAGACACAGACAGGCTGAGTGTGGCTGGAAATGGGAAACTGCATCCAGCCACAAAATGCATTGCCAATTGGGAGAAGTACAGATTCAGTGAGTGTGGAGAGTGAATGCAAGAAACACGGGGGGCAGACAGGTGACAAACAAACAAAATACTTCTGCATCTTAACTATCTTAGTAAACTATTTACTTTAGTCAATAAAGTAGAAATTCCTTTAAAATATCGTATATACTTGGTGTAGGTCCTTCTGAGGAAGTCGTATGGTTGATGCTTCACTCTCTTCCCTCCGCTCGCAAATAATCCAAGAGACCACTTGAGGTTCTATTAATGGTCTTTATAATCAGAATACAAGAGAGGCGAAGGTCAAAAGACCGTGTGACTCCCTTTTTTTTGTAGGTCATTTGTATCACAAGTACAGATCAGAGTGCAATTGTCTTTGGCGGTAATGAATGACTTTAAAACACTAAAGTGATAAAGTTAGGATTCCATCATCAAGATGAGAAGGAATGCAACAATATTAATTTACAGATTATCCATTACGTCACCAAGGTGATACAGAATCAAGAATACACTCAACAATGGTCAATTAAGCGTATTCAGGCTCCTACACTTGGTGTGCATCTCTATCCTGGCCCTGCGTTCGCGAAATTTGCAAATAGGTTACTCACCCGCTGTCCTAAAGCATCTAATTAGTGTGTGCACCTTAATTGATTATCAGCCCTTCTAGAGTGTCCTTTATTTCCTAGGATAGGCTCCAAGCTTTCTGGAACTCTGTATTGGTTAAAGGTTTATTGAAAGATAATCAATATTTCTCGTACAGAGTGACGAAGCCTGTTGAAATCACGCTACGTAAGATGACCACCTGGCAGAGATATATGTGCACATAAGGTACAGCAACGTCGGGCCAGACCATTCACAACATTCGAAGTTTCAGCTTTGAATAGACAGAAGTTATGATAGGCTATTCTGGGGAGGAGGAGGAGCAGCAGGTGCTTAACTTAAATGATTTCGCTTCCTACTTCCCTGAAAATAACCCGGACAGCATACCTCGATTTACAAGCAAACACTACCACAAAGTAAGAAATTAGGAATAATAATAACCATATACATTTTTGATAAATAGATGTTAAACATGGAGAAATGTACTGGTTGTTACAGATCTGCTCATTTTTCTTACTTTTTAGGATGTTATTTGGTAATTATGTATGGAAAGAATTAGTACTGAAGCAGAGTGCTTATCTCTATCGTTACGTTTGTAAGCTGTCAAAATGTCATTTTTCAGCGTTTGATGTTGACGGGTGTGTTCCGTAAGGTCACAGACATGCTAAGCTGATTAAAAATCAACCAATTCTAGTAGGAATTGCGATTCTGGTAGTGTTAATGCAATTTGAGGCATTCGCTTTAATAAAGAAAGCGACGGAGAGCAGATCGGAGGTGTGTCAGGAAGCGGACATGGCGTTATTTTCTCGGCACCAGCTTTCCCCCAGAGACACGCCCCTTACGAATCCGAAACGCCCCCGTCGAAACTGATTGGTTTATGAGCCGGAAGTGGTCGATGTGTACCTGAAACTGTTTAGTATTCGTAATTTAAGGGTTATTGTGCTGGCCAGCTAAGACCGCTTTCGGTTGGTATTATAGGATTTTCTCCCAGCTGTTTATGGGTACCACATCTGTAGTTACAAAAATCGATGCATTCATAACCTTAATGTCATACAAATATCACAATTAGCAAGGAATTAAGCGGCTGACAAGACGAATATACCTTGAGAGACAGACCAGACCTGCTTAGTGTTAAAACGGTGTGGTGAAGAAATCCGAGTTTAACATAACGCGAGATTACGACTCGGTTTCGGGCTCGGTCTCCGTCATTCATTTCGTATGTCACGATTTTGTTGTACGAAAAAAGCCGCCGGACCATAAACCAATCACCTTCGACGGGGGCGTGTCCGATTCTGCTGGGGCGTGTCCCGGGGGGCGGAGAAAGCTGGTGCAAAACAACGCGGCTTCACCGAGTTGGATCGTAAGCTAGCTGTCCGCGTTTCTAATGTCAACCCTTGTCTTTTCTTTGCGACGCGATGAACAGGACGCAGCTGAAGCGGTCGAAAATCCTCAGGATGGCTCTCGCAGGCGCCGAATCCTTGGATCAAGATGGCAAAACGGAGACTTTCTTGGTGCGGGCCGTCAAGATCGCTCTTGTCGTAGCCCTTTACTGGTTCGTCTCCATCACCATGGTCTTTCTAAACAGCTACTTGCTCGACAACCAAGACCTGAGCGCCCCTTTGTTCGTGACGTTCTTCCAGTGCCTCGTAAGCGTGGGACTCTGCTGGTGCATGCACCTGGTATCGAGACTGCTTCCGGGTGCCGTGGATTTCCCCTCCATTAGGTTCGATGTGAAGATCTCCAGGGAGGTCTTGCCGCTGTCGGTCGTCTTCATCAGCATGATCACTTTCAACAACCTCTGTCTGAAACATCTGGGGGTGGCCTTCTACACTGTCGGCCGCTCGCTCAGTACTGTGTTTAATGTGCTCATGTCTTATATAATACTCAAGCAGACCACTTCTTTACGCGCACTTCTGTGCTGTGCAGTTATACTAGGTGAGTATGTGAACTTTATGTAAGCTGTCTCATTTATTTGTACGATTGTGCATCAGTTTCTGCCCGTCAAATTGTTCTGTGTTTACAGAAATAACGGAAAATGTTTGTGTATAATATTTTCTACCTCAGATTTTGTTTCCTTTTTTTTTCCCCCACTGAACTATAATTACATAGACCCTTTATAGCTAGCATGGAGATAATTATGGGCACGGGCTGCTAATTTAAAGGGTGCCGTATGAAATAGCACTCAATGACCTCCTGTTTTACTTTTGATTTGTCAGCAAATGATTAGTTGCCTGATTTGTTGCTTTTTGTGCACAAATTGTTGTTTTGGAAGGACGTTTATGTAGTTGTTCATATAGCAATCAGTGATTTAATAGTTGCAGAAATGTTTAGGGCAGTCTAGAATATTCATTTTAATTATCTTAATTGGCTTTGCCATTGGGATTAGTGTGTTTAATGACTTTTGTCGAGCAAAAGGCCTGCAGTGGAGAGCAGGTGGTTAAATATTTTTTTTTTTCCACATAGGGGGATTCTGGCTGGGTGTTGACCAGGAGGGTGCCAGCGGATTACTTTCCTGGTCAGGAGTTGTCTATGGAGTCCTCGCCAGCATGTTCGTGTCCCTAAATGCCATTTACACAAAGAAGGTGATGCCAGTGGTGGACGGAAGCGTATGGAAGCTGTCTTACTACAACAACATCAACGCTTGTGTCCTCTTCATCCCTCTCATTTTTGTCTTTGGCGAAGCGTCACAAATCTACAGCTTCAGCAGGCTGGGCGAATGGGATTTTTGGGGTATGATGACCCTGGGAGGAGTCTTTGGTTTTGCCATCGGCTATGTTACCGGCCTTCAGATTAAGTACACCAGCCCACTGACGCATAATGTGTCGGGCACCGCCAAGGCCTGCGCACAGACTGTCCTGGCAGTCATGTACAACTCCAGTGTTAAGAGTTTGTTGTGGTGGACGAGCAACCTGATGGTTCTGTGTGGCTCCTCTGCTTACACCTGGGTTAAGGGCATGGAAATGAAAAGGGTTCAGGATGAGCCACAGTCCCAAACAAAGGTGGAAAGGAATGACTGCGGTGTATAACGGATCCGCAATGAATTTGACTGGAGTTTAGGCAAACACCTTTTATATGGAACAAATTATGGCCTAATGGGCGTTGTTAAATACATTCTGTTACCAGACTGGGTCTTTTTTTTAAAGTTTGTTTTATGTAATTACTATAGTATGGAAATTTTTTTTTTTTTTGTGGTGTACTTCAGTTTTACAAAGGATTAGGGCAAGCTGTTTTTATTTATTTGTATTACACATAAGGTGCCTAAAATATATTTTGATATAGTAGATATCAAATCCATATACTGCAACATGAAGTGAAAACACAAAATAATAATACAAGTACGTATGTTGTTTAGCTTAGAATTTCAATCTAAAAAAGTTACCTAGTTCATTAAGTGCATGAACTACTGAAGCACAATCAATACACTAAAATATTAATTGCACTAAGTTTTCAGGTCTTAAAATGGAGGAAAATGTTTTTCCCAAGTGTCTTTTTCTTTTTCTATTTTGGGGGCTGAGGTGAGGATTGCATGGTGTAGTCCAGAGGGTAGCATTGGTCACTTCCTGTTTTCAGCAGGGGGTTCTGTTCTGGATGTTCTGTCTGTATCGTGGGTTTCCTTTTGCAATCCTTACCTTAGGTGTACAGGCACATTGCTCATTGTGTGTGGGTCTTGCAATGGACTGTTAGTTCATCCTGCTTGGGGTAGAATCCACTCTCCATTGTCACCCTGATCAGGACAAATGGTTGGAAGATGGAGACAGAAGCCTGCAAGAAAAGTATCTTTATGGTTTATCCAGTGATCTGGATGGTGGATAATTAGCACATGAATAGTCTCTTTCTGAGGTACAATTTAATAGTCCGTGTTGACAGGTTAAATCATTTTAAAACTGGATTATCCAGGTTTCTTCAGTGTTTGGTGATATCAAAATTCCTTTGAATTAAAGACAATGTTTTTGGCTGTATGGTGTATATTTTCATTTATTTATGAGCTTTGTGCCAATTAATCTTAGATCAAGCTGTATTCGTTTAATATATAGGTTAATTAGATCAGGTCAGTTGTCCATGAGGATGAATAAACTCTGGCCATTCTACTCTAGTATATTCCAGTGTAAATTTTATATTTGGCACACTTCAAATTTGTTGTTGGAAGTTCATTTTCTTCCTTGTTCTTAGTTGTCTTACTGATTCAACTGAGGGACTTGCACCAAGACTCTCTGCATATAACTTTACCAGTTAATGTTTAAGAAAACCTTTAACCAGAGTTCATAAACAGGATATGAAAGTGTACCTGGAACACCACTAGGTGGCACAGTCTCACATTTCTTTAGGATTTTATGTCCATGCTTACCAACGCTGTACAAAACCGCTAGTACTCGTTAGCTTGTCATTAAAAGAGCGTTCTTTTCCACCGTTTACACGTTTGTTTTTCATTCGTATTATTTGTATGTTGTTACGATTGTATTAAATCGAGTTTAATGATGACAATCAACATAACGTTACTGAAGTATTTTCGGTCTCAAAGATACTTACAGATTCTATTTATTATTTCGATTGTATTAAAGTGTCAAAGATGACAGATATTCCTTGCAAAAGTGTTTGAAAATGTGTCATTGTGTTTGCCCGGTATAAGGATTATTTTGAAAATCTCATCGTTTTTCTGTTAGTGTCGACGAGCAATGATACAAAGTGTACTACATGTCACTAGCTCAAAATTAATTTGTAATTATAGTATTAAGAAAACAAAACTGCAAATTATTTAGAAATTAAAATCCCCTTAATGTGACTTGACATTATTAGTGCGTATACAATTTGAAATAAGTCACAAGCTTTCTAGGATTTTTTTGTTGTTGACTGTCTTTCGCGCTGTATTGTATGGCGGAATAGAACATGCACATTTATTTACAACAACACCATATATATTATGATATTGGTTAAAAAGAAACCACACGCTTGAGAAGATTCCGCGAAATCAGGAGTCGCTCATTTGGATTTGCTACAATGTTTCCATCCTCTGTCCGGGCGCCGGAGAAACGTTGAAGGGCTGGCCTCCACGTGCCTTGTAGCCAATGAGCAGGGACTAAGGGCGGCGCTTATTTTAATACTCTAACCATGTGTCGCGGATCGACCAATAGAAACTGCGGGAGCGGGTCCCGGAATCACGTGTTCAGTCTTGTTGGGCCGCTAGTAATGTTAGTCGGTGTGTCTACGAGCTGCGTTCTTGCAAGGGCAATGGTGTCTTCGTAAGCATCGGAAGAAGCGACTGTCCTTACAAGAAAGCAGTAAACATGGGTGTCAATTCTATCCATTGGTTTCGGAAAGGGTTGAGGCTACACGACAATCCGGCTTTGCACGAAGCTGTGGATGGCGCGGATACCGTGCGGTGTGTTTATATTTTGGATCCTTGGTTTGCCGGTTCCGCTAACGTCGGGATCAACAGATGCAGGTTGGTGATCTTGATTGAATCTCCTAGGTATCACTTGCCTCTGATCGCCGCTACAGTAAAGATACATTAACTCCGATTACTTCTCCGGCTGCTGTACTGTCTGCTTCACGTCTGGTTGACTTGGCCTCTTACACTCATCTGGTCTTCAGTAGTATCCAGTGACTGTGTTATTAACTGTGACTGTTTTGGTGAAGTCTTTGGTTTGCCCAGCCACTGAATAGATTTGCATCTTTTTTCCAGTTGCTGTCTTGATTTTTATGATGACGTTCATAATGATAATGTGTGCTACATTTTGATTTTAAGAATTAAACAAGCTGGACATCTTTTCATGTGTGCAAAACTGCACTTAATTCCTTAATTAAGCGCTCACTTAATTTTCTGTATGTTCAGTTCAAAATATACAGTTACTTTTTGCAGCCTACATTATTTGCTAATTCTTGTAATGATGAAGATGCCCAGCTGGTGCCTTGAATTAAATGGACCAACTTTGGCATCCATATATCATCTGTCCATCAGCTGCTTATCCTGGTCAGGGTGATGGGACTTCTTTGGTTATCTATTATAAGATTGTATGGAAGCGCATTAGGGCCACTGATTAATAACGATTTCGAAAATAGTCGTAATTTAACATGAACATTAACATAAAGGGCACTGAGAAATGGGTGAAGTTATACTTTAGTACTGGTTTCACAACCAAAGAAGTACTTAATCTATTCTGGTGCTGGTGTATTGTATATATTTGTAATCTAATTCTGGTGCTGGTGTATTGTATATATTTGTAATCTAATTCTGGTGATCCTTAGCATCACAACGCGTTTATTTAGAAGTGAGAACCACATGGGCTTGGAGGAAATAGCGGGCAGTGATCAATAACAAGGTCACGGGTCCAAAACCCGGCCAGAGTTCATATTGTCGTGTTATTGGGTGACCACAATCCAAAGCAGGCTAATAGACTACCGCAACAGAATCTACATGTGAGTCGACACATTAAGTTATGATAGTGTTATATTACACTAATAAATGTGGTGTTGCTAGATGGTTCCGTCAGCGCACGTCTCCTGACATCCCACCTAGTGCTGGTCATTTTGACATTTCTCCAAATCTATATATATTTATTGTTGTTATTATTACCAGTGGCCATAATTCGCTTCTGTAGTATTGCTTTTCCCTTCTTTTCTCACCTGCTCTGTCTTTATTTGTAACTGCTCTTGTGAGGTTTAAAAAAAATATATTAGAATTAACAGACATGAACCGGTTTTTTATCATGCAGGTTCTTACTTGAATCCCTGGAAGATCTAGATTCCAGCTTGCGAAAGTTGAATTCAAGGCTCTTTGTAGTTCGGGGACAACCTGCAGATGTATTTCCACGTTTGTTCAAGGTCAGTATGGCTACTGAGAACCTGCTAAATAAATGGCTGCATCCATCAATTTTATAGCTTCACAGAATTGCGGTGTTCCGTCAGTCTTGCAGCTGAAGCATCTGTCATGCTGTTAACGATATGACACATGCACACCTAAATATTCCTGAAAGTACTGGCTTCTTTAAACCCTTGGTCATAGCACTCCGTTTCATTCCTGGTCCACATCATTCACCTTTATGTACTTATCGTGTGTAGTGTGACGGACGTCTGCCTTGAAGTAGGATGCTTATTAGCCGACTAGCAAGTTGAGGAGAGGAGACGTGATGAAACTCTGATAGTAGCAGTAACTTTATCGTGCAACAGAGTAGCCTACAAGTAACCCACTTTGGGAAACAAGTGACTTACAATATCCTTTCAAGTATACATTTTGTTTGTAGACGAAGTATTCCGGAATTTTATTGTAGCCTACAGTAATACACAAGAAAGTATCGTATTATATTCTCAATTACAAAAGACAGAAGTAGCCTCGATTTCCGAGCCATTATCGCTAGTTTTTAGTCAAAACTTCCACTGAAAATTATACATCGCTTTGAATTTCACAGATATTTTACTTTCAATGTGATTTTAAGATCATTCTATATTTTGTGAAATGCTTAAAGCACTCATATCGATATACCTTTTTGTAAATCAGTCTTCTCGTAAAAGCAATAACACAAATCTTCAGCAGACAGGTCTGTGTGATACGTCGGATGTACGTCTGTCATTGTGGCATCACAATAATCTAGGAAATCTTTGAAGGAAATGATTGATCATTGTTTTAAACAGTGCCCCAATGAAAAGACCCTTTTCTGTATTCTTGCTCAATATACTTTTGTCTTCATGATAACTGGATAGTAAAAATTGTAATTCACGTGTGTGTTTTAAGAGGTCTTGTAATCCTGTTCTTAATTGTGACTAAAAAAGGAACATATTAGAAGATGCATGTTCTAATCCCTCGTGATTTGCTCTTCTCCCTTGCCTAAGTCTTTATATATACCTTAGAAAAGTAACATGTAACAAAGTTCCCATTTCTCCGACTTTGTCCTCCTTTAGGAGTGGCGTGTCAACCGTTTGACCTTTGAATATGACTCTGAACCATATGGGAAAGAACGTGACACTGCAATCATGAAGCTAGCACAGGAGTTTGGTGTAGAGACGGTCGTGAGGACCTCGCACACACTTTACCACCTGGACAGGTCAGAAGGGTTCACCTTCACCCATTCTAGTAGTCTCTTTACAGAAATGTTTTGTGTCTGTAGTTACGTATAAGTTTAAACACATACTTGCCAAACCCTGCTGTGAATCATTTGTGCAGCGTGTGAGAAATTGTGCGTGTTCCTGACGCAACCCAGAGATTCAGGCTTCAGGAATGTGGTGAAAGCTGCATCTTTATGCTTGACCCAAAGTGTATAGCTCCGTCAAGCCTGCTGTCACACAACATCTTGTTTCTCTTGGATAATGTGTGCGTTCTATACGCAGTGCTGCCACCTAGCGGCAGTCCCTGGCAGCCCGTCACGCTACAAAACATGCATCCGAGTGGGAGGGGGAATAGTTTCAGTCACCATGGCATACACGTGTTAACGTGTGTGCTCGGAAAACGTGCAGCAGGCACACATGACCTGAGTAAATCAGTCCCTTATTATAGCTGCTGTTGTGTAAGGTCCAGCAGGGGATCACAGCATTGTGGACAGGGTTAAAAGCAGTAAGGCATGTCCTCAAAAAAATAATATTTTTGTATATACCGTTGAATTTTTAGTTTCATGAGTTTATTTGCTTCCCCCATAAACATTCCATAGATGGAAAAATAAAACGTTAGTGTTTGGGCTGAGACTGGTTAGAGTTTCATCAGTCAACTGGATTGAATGTTAAATTTGTATTCAAAATTTTAAAAATGTAATTGGAATTTCACATCAGGCATTTTGAAATATCTCTAGACCATTTAAAAAAAAAAAGTAGCTGTGTTGTTCAATTGCTCCTTTACACCATATTATTTTGGCATTGTGTTAATGTCTATCCCCCATCCATATTATTTCCTGTTCTTGCATTGCTTCCAGCTTAACTTAGATTTGCTTGCTTGTTGTACAGAATTATTGAACTGAACAACAGCAGTCCTCCCCTCACCTTCAAACGGTTCCAGGCCATCGTTAACCATCTGGAGCTGCCTAAAAAACCTCTGGCAGCAGTAACCCAACAACAAATGGACGGCTGCTGGACAAACGTTTTGGACAACCATGATGAGCAGTTTGGTGTTCCCTCACTGGCTGAGCTAGGTAAGCGCTCAGTTAGGATCCAGGTCCTAGTTTCACATATCTTTTCTGCCTTATTTAGTAACGACACCTGCCTCTCAATATACAATCCCTATGAGCCTTTGCATATGAAACACTGCTCTGGGGCATTGTTGTTTTTCAGGGTTTAAGACTCAGGGACTGAGCCCCACCGTGTGGAAGGGGGGAGAGACTGAAGCGCTGGACAGGCTTAAAAAGCATTTGGACAGAAAGGTGCGTAGCTGTGTGCGAGTTCCCTGTTTGTCCCCACAGAAAGGCATTGTGGGAACCTATTAGGAAATGTTTTTTAGATTTTTATTGACCTCATTCATTAAGAAAGCAAGATAGTCATTGAAATTGGCAATGGAAAGCCCCAATGATACTGGCAATGTAACAATAGGATGGGACTGGGGGCTTAGCCATATATCCAAACTCCTTTGAGGGGAGGGGTTTGGGCACAGTTCAGGTGCTTATTGTGTGGAATTCTTAGAAATCCAGTACTATGACTTGTACCTACTAGTTTACGCTGCTAAAAACTGATAATCCATAGTAAATCAAACGTTTTATCGTGTAATATGCCTGTCCTGTAGAGTAAGGAGTGCTACTGAGATGGTAAGGGCAAGCTACTTATGAGCTGCCATGGTTATCAGATCTGAAGCTGTATAAATGACCATGGGGGGTAGCATAGATTGACTTTAAAGAAACACTACTTCTCCCTTAAGTAATTAAACTTTAGTTTTCACCTAATTTTGTTTTTTTTTCCCCTGTTTGTTCAGGCTTGGGTGGCACATGTTGAACGGCCCCAGGTTAATGTTTGTTCTCTGATGGCCAGTCCTACTGGTTTGAGTCCTTACCTACGCTTTGGCTGCTTATCATGTCGCCTCTTCTATCACGAGCTGCGGGAGCTCTATTTGAAGGTAATAATTATGTCCAATTGTAGGTCTGATTCTCAGAAAACGTTGCTGGATGGGTTTTTCGCGTTGCACAGTGTTTTTGCCGGGCAGGGTGGTGGCTCAATGGGGGGTGCTGTGCCTTCAGCTCGCCAGCTCTGCGTGGAGCTGACCTGAACTTGCTCTGTTCGGCTGGGTGTGCACCGGGGGCGTTGGCTTGTCCATAGTGTGTGACTGTGTGCCCTGTGATGGGCTGGCTGTCACCTGCCCACAGTCCAGGCTCAAGACCCTGTACTTAAGTGGATGGATATTATTTTCCCAAGCTTCCGATGGACACATCACTGCGTTTGTGCTAGTGATTAGATTTCCAAAGTGGTTGCTTTATATTTTGATGATGTATCATATGACAGTGATGCAGGGAGCTTTGACTATTTTGCAGTAGTGTTGCTCCATCCATCCATGCCAGTTGTCCAGTACATGGTTGCCATTGGTCTGTTTCCCATTTAACCGTCTACCCTGTGGAGTGTATCACTGTGTGCTGACAGAATATTCCCCTTCCCCCGCTCCTCTTAAGGTCCGCAAGCACAAGAGCCCGCCACTCTCACTCTTCGGGCAGCTGCTGTGGAGGGAGTTTTTCTACATGGCAGCTACCAACAACCAGAACTTTGACCGGATGGAGGGGAACCCCATCTGTGTGCAGATTCCATGGGACCATAACCCCGAGGCTTTGGCCAAGTGGGCTGAGGGCCGAACGGGCTTCCCCTGGATCGATGCCATCATGACCCAGCTGCGACAGGAGGGCTGGATCCACCCCTTGGCCCGGCACGCCGTGGCTTGCTTCCTCACCCGAGGGGACCTATGGCTCAGCTGGGAGAGCGGAATGAGAGTACGGCAGGCATCTGTGTGCTATAAGAGTGGTAGAGAAAATGCTCGGTTGTCTGTTTTTGAGTCTGTTTTTGAGATGCTATAGGTTAGCATGATGGCTAATGGCGTAGTGTCCTAGCTTGTAGGTTACTGGGTCAAGTCTCAGGATGTGCTATTTTGTGCCTTTTGAGAAGAGAACTTGCCCCAAATTGCATCTGAAAAATACACTATATCCTTTCGTCTTTGTATATGTAAAACTGCCGGTTGCTATGGATTAATTCCTTGGCCAAACGACTAAACGTGCATTTGATGGATCACTGCGAATGTCTTCTTCTCATTGTTGTAATCAGGGTGAACCCCTTACGGCCATTGTACAGTAGCCCTGTCACAAGTAGCGGTAAGAGGCAGCATTCACCAAGATTCGGTATGAAGTTTACCTGTATGCAAGGAGTGCTACATGTAATGGGCAGGCAACAGGGGAGCCCACAAGGATGATTTATTCGGGGGTGCGGGGGTGTGAAAATTTGGAGCTGGAGCTGCCGAACAGCGAGCAGAGGAATGGGGGGGGGGGCAGACTAGAAAATGACTTTCAAAAGGATCTGGGGGACGGTATAGCACTCGCATGCTATTGGTGTTACATCATCCTGGCTGGCTGGGAAATGGGAGATGGCGAGAATTATAAGAAAATATCGAACCACTGGGTTAGTTAAATGGTGGCCAGTGTGATTAAATCTCTCGTTGATAGGCGGTATTAACCAGTGACCTACGGAGGAGCTGTGTTATGTACAGTACAGGTCCTGCGACAGTGTCGACAGTCAGGGTAATTAGGGGTATTTGGGGTTTGTCAGTGTGGCCATGTGCTCTGTAGCTATCCACAGCATTGGTCCTGAATGTTTGACAGATGGCTGCTGTCCAGGGTGCTACACATGGTACACGGCCACCTGGCCACAGTTCTGAGCAGTAGGTACCGAGGTATCCTTGGAGGGGCCATCATGAAATATTCTTTAAAGGTTTTACAAGGTGCCCGATTACTTGTCAAATTGTATGGCTGCTATGTAGAGTACCACTGAAAGGAAAGCACTCTCGAAGTCTCCTGTCTTCCTGGGAGCTGGATTTAGTTTGACTTCACCACTGGAGGGTTTAATGCATGTTCCTGTTGAAATCCAGGTTCATGTGGTTACAGTACATAATCCTGACGATTTCGTGATAAACGGTTCTACTTGTTGAATATGTTAGAAGACCCCTTCAGCTATTTCAGGGTGTCTGTCAATGTTATTCTCTGTCTGCGAAGATCAGGCATATTATCTTTTTTGCAGTGAGTTTCCCAAAAGCGTCGTAAGGCCAGAACCATGGTAAACTTGACCGGTCAAAAATCTCTGGTTTCCTGAAAGCATTTGTTGCATAGATCATTCACAAACTCACCTGTAAGTAACAGGTACTCCAAACCTGTCATAACTCCTTACGATAGACTTGAGGACATTTGGGAAACCGACGTTAAAGTCTTTTTGGCAAATCTTTTGATGTTTGTAAACTTGCCCATATCACACATCAAGATTGAAATTAAGGAAAGGAACTCTTAGCTGAACCGTAAATTAACCTCTTGACCATATTTGCATGTTGTTTTGAGGATCTGGCCATTGAGTGCATGTGTAAATAAAAATGAGTCCTGTTGTCATCTCAAGTGCAGGATTCAGATGACCAGTGGGGTGTACTAAAAAGCTAGTTTACTGGCTTAGCCAGGTTTCATTAGGCTTAGTTTTCAGTACTATGAATCATAGCTAAAAATCGTAGTGCCATTTACCACTAATTGTTGGGTGTTACATGTAGAAAATTTGAGTTATCTTCATAGTGGGGAAGAGGCTTGTTTGTCATTGATTTCTTAACAGAATTAGACTGAGGGTCAGTACAGCTGGTGTTTAGTGGACAAAGCCATCTTGTCTTGGTAGTTGATGTGCCTCAACTGCTTTTGATGGGCTTTGATCCCAATTTTGTATCGTCTACACCAAGTTAAAATTAAAAGCATTGTTGTGTGAGTTGATATATTGTCTTTCTGTGGTAACTACTAGGTGCCACGTTTCCTCCAAATGTGGCATGCAACTAGCAGACCCTTGTTTGTGTTCCCTCAGGTGTTCGAGGAGCTGCTCTTGGATGCAGACTGGAGTGTCAATGCGGGAAACTGGATGTGGCTGTCCTGTAGTGCCTTCTTCCAACAGTTCTTCCACTGCTACTGTCCTGTGGGCTTTGGAAGAAGGACTGATCCTGGTGGAGACTACATCAGGTTTTACTAGTACTTCTCTATCGCGTGTCTAGTAGGTTCCGGATTACTTAAATGGTCCTCATTCAGAGATGTGTTGAAGTTGCAGCTCACATACCTCCCTACCTATGGAGGTCAACACCCCTATAAATGTTTCTCAGCTGACGACACAAACATGGACAGATTGTACGGTGGTATTGCTTTAAACTAGTCGTGTGGTAATATTCTGAGGTTAAATGGTGTTGGAATTACATAGTTTTGCACTCAAGTCTCTTCTTTTTACCTGTTTAACCGCTGTTCTCCAACATTGCTGCTTTAACTTGTGAAATGCCCTCCCCCCTCCTGATTTTGTCCAGTATCTTGTGCATCTCATGAAATAGTTTAATATTAAACACTAAAACGTCTTTTTTTTTGGGTAGGAGGTACATCCCAAAGCTGAAAGACTATCCAAATAGATACATCTATGAACCGTGGAATGCCCCAGAGACAGTGCAGAAAGCAGCTAACTGCGTAGTGGGCACGGACTACCCTAGGCCTATGATAAACCACGCTGAGTGCAGTCGTCTCAACATAGAACGCATGAAGCAGGTCTACCAGCAGCTCTCACACTACAAGGGACTCAGTAAGTGCCACCAGGTGCCCTGCCACATTTGCTTAAAATCCTGAAGATATTTTAACCCAATCAAGTTTTATCTGAACAGAGCACATCCCATTTGCTGTTGAAAGTGGTGTTGGCAAATGATTATGGAACCATGTTCCTTCTAGACTAAATGCAGTTCATGGAATATGATTTTAGGGTTGAGTAATTTTAGATCATTGTTGGGTGCAACTGTAGGTAATACTGGTATCTGAAATTGTCTTTTATTTTTGTACAGAATAATGCTACCTTTTCTTATGGCTTGAGGTCCTTTTGATCTAGCTATATTTAATTCTGGGTCAACCCCACACGCTATTCAAATGATGATCCAAATTGTTAGCATCACATAGGAAAAATATTCTTAAAGAGCTTTGTAAATAATCTGTTAGAAATTAGCTTCACATCCATAGTTGTAGTGAACCCTGCCAAAAAACAGTGTTGGCTAAGGGTTACGCCCCATTCATTAGGGTTAAGTGTCTTTGTATATATATTCCATTGTTTCTGATGTTCATTTGTTCTTCTCCCAGGCTTGCTGGCCTCTGTTCCGACTATTCAGGAGGAGGTGGAGCCACCAACAATGGAGGACTCCGGCTTTCACAGCAGCACTGGTACAACCTGTCTGTCCTGTTTGGGTCATGTGGTCAGATGCATACGGTTGTGTGCTTTCAGGGTCCTTGATAGGGACTAAAAATGCTATTTGTCCGAGATCTTTAGTTAGTGCATCATATTCCTGGTCTCCTGCAATATTAAAATAAGTTTCATATGAAAAGTGCGTTTGAATGGAGCATGCGTAGAATGGCTGCATCATTCCTACATTACCTGATTGATTTCAGTGAAATTCACATTTGAATCATACTTTCTCAGTTCACTAGGATACCAGTGTTCCCCCCCTAAAACCCACCAATGTGGATAGCTCTAGATTTCATGTATTTTGATGCCAGTCCTTCCGATGGACATGAGAAAAGGATTACCATGCCAGCTTTATTTACTAACAAATCTATTCCTCAGTTTTGTGTAACATTGAAAATCAGGACTATGAAAAGAGAGAGAGCTTTTGATTCAGTTGAATGGAAATCCATGCCGTCATCTTCAAACCACTTGTGCTGTTTGGGTTGCAGGGCCTGGAGCCTGTTCAAAGTAGTATAGGTACAAGGCTGAAGTACATCCTAGGCAGTACAGCAGTCTGTCACAGGGCACACACACAACTTAGCATCGCTAAATAACCTGACTGCATGTGTTTGGAATGTGGGAGGAAACTGGAGTACCTGGAGGATGAGCAGAGGTGGCATTCGAACCACCGACCCTGGAGGTGTGAGGCAAAAGTGCTATCCTTGTCAGTGAGTGAGAGAGAGGGAGATAGATATGCAGTTAGGCTATTTAGTGATACAGCATATACACAAACAACAGTAATGGTACAGGTACTGAAAATTGGTCTTGTGTAGTGTTATGTATCAAATGATCCACATAATTATGTTTACGAAACACTTTTGCAAAATGAGAAGATAATAATAACCATTAAGTAAATTTGTGTCAATCATCATTGGAATTAGAACCAGGGATAAAATGCAGTAAATTGTATAAATATTGATTGTATAAATATTGATGTTTGTTGTCCTTGCATAAATTGACCCCAGGTACAGCTTCTTTTTTGAATTAACAGGACTGGCTTTAATGGGTTTTCTTGTTTCTGTTTTAAAGATTTGTGCTGCACTCAGCCTAGCAGAAATGCTTTGTTGAGGAAGCGGGAGAGATCAGCAGAGCTGCAGAGAGCAGCTGACTGCACACAGGCCAAAGTGCAGTGTGTCAACACTTCAGAAGGGAGCTGTGATCAGGAGAAGCAGTATTTACCGGGGAATCTGGCTAATGCCTCTTCAGCCACATTTACCCACCACTTGGGACTTCCCAAGTCCTTAAACACTGGACTGTAAACTTGCTGTTATGAGTATGGAATGTGTCTCACTATGTCTGACCCCCCCATCTCTCACATGTCTCAAGAGCATTTCACTTGCATCTTTCAGCTTCAGCTTCCGTCCCAGATGGCGCTCACCAGACCTGGAGCGCGTCGGTCTGACGTGAAGCATGCTGGGTGTTCGCTGCCGCTGTTCCACCCCGTGCTTCCCTCTGTTTCTCTTTCTCTGAGGTGCAAACAAAGCGTCTTGAAAACAGTGGTCCTTTCCTGTCATGTGACGACAAGAGCAAATCGACTATGGAAAGTGATGAAACGTGGATCGTCAAGAAGCTTGCCGTTAGGCTACAATTAGTGCATGGGAGTATCCTGAACGAACCGACCAATGCTGGCCATGGGTTTTGAAGGCTCATTTAGTGCTAGCATTGATTGGTTATTTGGGATAGTCCCACCCACCATGGGTTTTGAAGCCTCATTTGTCCCCTTGCTAGCCACAATAGACTGAAAACTCCCTACTCCACAAAGGCAAAATAATTCTTGCCTTTAGAAATGCCAGCAATGTCCAGTAGTTGTGTTGTTTCTCTGGATTGTCTTTGAAAAAGTGACATTTCATTAATTTCTGGATGCATTGCCCATTTCTTAACTGAATTTTAAATTCAGTCTCAACTGCTCATACTGACTGTGATTCCAGCTTACACATAATAGTTATTGCTTATGCATAGGGTTTTTGTATGGGATCCGAAAAGAAGGAAAACACTGGAATGATTTGCACTATTTATTTTTAAATGATCTATAGCTGTGTTTCTTAAACTTTGGGTCAGGAATGTTTTTGTGATGGTCATCACGTGATTATGTACAGGTCTGCTGCCATTGCAGTTATGCTGTTCTTGGGTCCCAGAGTGGTACCGAGTAGGGTTTATTTTTTATTTGGGTCTACTTTGAAGGTTTTGTGCTCTAAACTGTGTTCAACCCTGAGACTGAGACTAACTTCAGTACAGGCTTTCCTTTTTTACACTTAAAATGTGTTGCTAGAAATCTGTTTATTTGTTCAGTCACTGTCATTTTGAAATTGCAACTGCTTTTTAAAAAGAAGTCTCTTCAAATTTCTACATGTTATAATATGGTAGCACGTGAAGGGCTTAATGCTATCCCAATAACCACTGAATATTCATTTTGACTTCAGCATGTTACAAGATGTTTAAGAGACAGTCAGAACCATGGCAGTGAGTGAACCATGTTTAAATTTAGGCTTCAAAGTGGTTTCAGCAAAAAAATTTACCAGGGTTTGGATAAAGAAGAATACCTATATTTGGAAAGTCACGTTCTTTTGTTTTGTCTTTTATTTTTAGATTGCCTGTATCTACTTTTTGCTCATTCCAAGCAAAAGCAGGTTTTACAGTCTCTGTTCTGCTACTGGTGAACTGTTAGTTTAGTGTGTTAGACATCAAGGCCGCTGTTGAACCGTGACCAGATCAGAATTCTAATCAGTTTTGTTTAGAACCCAGTTAAACATTGCAATTATAAATCACTGTATTACAATCAAAATAAAGCTTGTACTCTTTCCTAACTGTTTTTGGAGATTCATTTTTAAAAATAGGAAGTTTGTCACTCACCCCAAAACAGTAAAGTTGCCATAAAAATGTGTAGGTTCTTTCACAAAATAAACCCCTTTTTCTCAAGATTGACAGTCAGATTGTACAGCACAACTTTGTTCAAACAAGCTAGTGGGCCCCCTTCTCCAGATATGTTCCTGGTCACCTAGGCTGTTTCTGACACCAGCACAGGATGAGTCCTCCCCTCTCCCGGTGAAAACTTCTGTTCCTCATGGGGAAATTTCCACCTTCAGAGAATGCCGGTCCATCTACTTCACACCGATCCTGCGGGCTACACAAAAAAAATCCTGTCTGGCAAAGCATTCATTGGTGTGGCTGATTCTTGAGCACCCCACCCCCCATTCACTTTGCCAAAAGCCGTTTCTCTTTCTGTCTCAGTTGATCGCTATAAAACACCACTACCACACTCCCTTCACTCTAGAACCACAGCATTGCCAGGTTGTCATTTGCCATAATAATTCACACCCATTTGTCATATGTGCCACCCAGTCATTAGCTTGCTTGAATATTCATTAATTTTCTTACAGTGACAGGTGCTGCATATGATTTCTGGTGATCTTTTGAACTTTGCATTATCAAACGTTTTTGAGAAGCCATATAATTATACTCTCTCTTAAGCACACTATGAACAATTTGGAGACAATGGAGAAAACCTTGCACACATGGGAGTAGGAGAATATGCAAACTCCAAATACAAATTTACACTCACCAGTGGACAAGAGTCGAACCCTCAACCCTGGTATTGTGATGTTTAAAGTGCAGTGCCGCTAGTCAAATACGGATATAAAAGAGTAGGCTGCCTGATTCAATTGCAAAATGAAGTAAGTAGTCATGCTTCACAATAAATGCCATTCAGCCAATGATAATGGAGTCACAAACTAAGACCACAATCGACGGAAAGGTGTCATGCTAAAACAGTCAATAAGTTGTATCTAGTAATAAGGATGTATTGTAAAACATAACCCTTTGTTTGGTGACTTGGCTGCCTTGTCCTATCATTCATTGCTGTAATATTTGCTTTCTGCCCGTGATACTGTATAGCTGTCCTTCACTCTTCTGGGATCTTCATCATTATATTCTCACCATTCCCTTTGGTGAGGGTCAAGGCTGGTGTGGTTATTTGCATTTGTTTATTTGGTAGATGTGCTTAATGGTGAAGATGATAAGACGCTCAGAGCCCAAAGTAGATAGATTATGTTGCTGACAGGTCAATATCTAATGTGCTGCCATCACTGGATATTCAGTTTGTGGTGGGGACCATCTGTAAGGAACATTCACACAGTCTGTCTGCTTGAAATCAAATAAATCTGATGGGTGACTTGTAATCTTTCATTTTCAGGCATAGCCAACTGATTAATTGACTAAATATGCAAATATTTATTTATTATACTTCAAATATCTTGTAGCACTGTTTGACACATAAACTCAGTATCCAGTTTATTAGGTACATCTAGAAAGTTCATGGTAGGACCCACTGCAAAAGTGGATAAACTTTGTTGTGCACCACTGTAGCAATGAGATGTTGTGTTTTCCAGTTACAGCCTTCCTGTTGGCTTTAATCTGGACACTTTTTTTTTTTCCTGACTGCTCTCATTAACAACATATTTTTGGCTCCATGACCGGCTGTTTTTTGTTCACAGTCATCTCTGGAAACTCTAGATACTGTAGTTTGCTGAAATCTGAGATATTGCAATAATCACACCACATTGAAAATAGGGTAGATCTTTTTTTTTAAGGTAGTAAATGGAGCTGCACTCACTGGTTCTCCACCTCTAGCCCATATTATTTCCCACTCTCTTCATCACAGGCATAACAAATGAGTTCTGAGACATAAGTGCAGTCTTAATGATTCACAGCAAAGAAGGACAAGCACCAAACTTAACCTGAAAATCAGGGACAAAGCACAGTTTCAGAAACCAATCCCAGGACAAGCCAAGTCACATCCTGGAAGTAAAATTAAAAAAAGCAGGCAAGAATTCTGAAACCGATAATAGACCGAGACATAGCAGGTCAGCAGTTCAGTAATTAGCAGGGAAGATAGGGTAGATCGTCCACATAGTCGTTTTCATGCTGAGACAAGCAATAGCTGAATCTCTTGGCCCTGTCTGTGTGCTTCATCTCTTCAGTTGTGGCCACATCATTTAGGCTACGAGTATTTGTGTTCATAAGGACGTGTATCCATTAGCCTGGCCACTGTTCGTACGTACATTTATACTAATATTTTACTGGCCCAGTTGAGTACAGGTCTGTTTTAAGAGTACAATACCAGAGCCCCTTTTGATGTCTGAGCCAGAAAAGTCTAAGTCTGTGTACTTCACTGCTTTACTACAGCAATAATATCAAGTAAAGAAACTGGTCCATCAAGTTCTGGTACAAAATCACCTGTATAGGTGAATGGGAGGACAATCGATGATAATGCTTGTTGCATTCTAATTGTTTTAGGTACAAGTTCACCTAGGAAACGGGCATTTAATTATCAAAATAATTAGTATTTTGGAGCATTTAAATTAATTTTACACGTACGTCCAAAATAAATATTACCGTCTAATGATGGCAACTACACGCTAAATAAGCGTAGTTAATTTTTACGACAAGGTGGCATTAGTGTGTACTTCTCCAGGCATATGGATTTCATAAAGTCCTTTACATGATGTGTACTAGTAAATATTAAAACGTGGATCGAAAAAAAAACAGTCTTTTCAATGTTTGAAGAAACGAACTGAAACACACGGCTGCTTTTCAATCACTGGCGGTGATTATGTGAAGAGCCTGTCGATGGCCGCTTCGTGGTCCATCCATCGATGGATCCATTCAGCCACCCCCACCCCAATCATGCATACGCTCCCAGCTCAAGTTCCCATTGCATATCACTGCATCGCCGTGTTACTACGATCTTAGAGGTACCGCATGGATGAATAAGAGTGCAAATGGCGGATAGAGACACACACACACCGGCATCACCTGCATCTCCTTTCCACGGCTTGCATATTGTATCTCCTGCCAATTTCAAGTAAGCGGGTTTCGTTACTTTTGCTGGATGCGGAAATATGACAGCTGAAAGGGGTCAAGCTCAGCTTGTTACTGTACACTGCCATCCTATTGCTTGTTGATATCACCTTATTTCTCTGCAGCCCCCTGATTAGACTCCGGATTGCGATGTGCAGTTAAGCAGATGTGATGATCGCCTTCGAAGTGCTGATGGATGCTTTGAGAAACGTGCTTTATTTGTTGACTTGCTCATGTGTAAACAGAAGGGCGTAGGCTGGACCGATCCCTTGGGTAGGGACGGTGAATAACCCACAATGAAGCCGTAACGCCACGTTAATATACACTTTCATCCCAGATTACAATTTTGGGTTAGCGGAACGTTTCTGAAACGTTTTTTTTTTGGTTGTTAGAACGTTCATGTCCAGTTTTTTGGACGTTCCAGACACGTTAATTTTTTTAATAAACCGTTATTTTATGAACGGTTAAACGCTCAAACATCAACGCTTTTTTCCCGATCAACGTTTTAAGAACGTTACAGGAACGTTAGTTATATAACGTTACAACCGAACCTTTAAAGAACCTAATGAGAATGTTATTGAAAGTTGTGGGAACGTTCCTTGTTTGCTGGGATGTTAATTTGTATACTGAAGATTGCAAATATTAAAAATGAAAATCGTCTGGATCAAGATATAGCGTTTAGAATTAAGCTAAGATTTGACTAGGTTACTTAAAATATGAAAGTGATCCATTCCTATAATTCTGTTTTACCAGTTTAAAAATACCTCGATAGAACACAATTTGAAAGAAACGTCTTACACGTATACCTGTCGTTATCACGAAATTGGGTACATGGAATGGTGTTTTGAATAATGTAAATCGTGGTTGGAAAACTTTCACATGGGTATGGCACAACTAGAAAGAAATCAAATACTGCTCGACATTGGTTAAGGTCACCGAAAAAAGTTAGAGAAAATATCTGGACACATTTTGTAACTTATCGCTTGAAAAATATGTTCACTTAAGAAAAAAATGCGGATTTAAGCGTTCATATTTCTCTGAGATAATATGCATTTCTATTTTACATATGATAGAATTCCTTTTGGTGTTCACTCAGACAATAGTGATAAATTGCAGATATTAAGTCAAAGTGCCATCATCGTTATGTCGTAATTAATATTAATTTCAAATGTAATAAAGTATATTTTTAAAGTATATGAAGTATAGTTTTCTGGTATATTTGAATGTGTTATCTGAGTCTCTAAAATAGTAATGAAATGTAAAAAACCAGAGAAGAAAATTGCAGTTCTGGCCTTGATGGTATTATACATGATCATGTATTATTATGATCTCTGTCATGGTGCTTTAGTGGGCAGCCCTATTGCCTCAGACCTCTGCTCTCAATAGGGCACCTTTTTTACAGAAATCATGCTTTGTTCCTTTGAAAGATCAATACGCTGCAATATGCATTACTTAAAGTAGTTTTTGGATTGCAGATGAAAAACATTAGATGATATTGCCTAGCTAGGTATTGTATCACTCGAGCACTTTATATGGGTCTCCTAGTTGATCACATAAGACATTGCACCATTGAGAATATGCCTATAATGAACGTGTATGGATTCTGAAAGTTGCAGAATTCAAGAAAGCTTCATATTATTAAAAAAAAAAACAATGGGGTACTTAGGTGCCAAACTGCATGTTAGAAAAATTGATTGTCATTGGTGGGAACTTCTTCCCAGCACCACAACTATTTCATATGTTCGTATGTTTATGGACTGGTATGTTTCTTAAAGTTTTAGCTAACACTATTAAAAATAAGCTTGAAGGAAATGCACCAGGGTGATCTACTTGGGGTAATGCATCCATCTGGCCGAATTGAGTAAAGTGTCTCAGTGAGTCTGGAGTCTGTCCCTGGAAGTGCAGGGCAGCAGCCAGCCTGGATAAAATGCCAGTCCATCACAGCACACATGTTCACAATCCATGGCCAATTTAATGTCATCATTTTACCTAACCCCACAATGCTGGATTGTGGAAGGAAACCAGAGTACGTAGAAGAATCCCACGCAAACACTAGGAAGTGAATGCTCAATGCTGTTAATGTTAAGGTACAATACTGCCGGCTGTGCCACTCTGCTCATGGAAATGTTATTTATAAATTGGGAAACAGTCGATGCATCTCAGAGCAGAATCTGCTGAACAGATCATTCTGTATTCCAACAATTACCCAGAAATGACACCAGTCGCACTTCTTTCCAATAGCTCTTAACATTGATTTTTGTTGCTTAAAGCATACACTCACGCAGTTAGTTTCAAAAATAATTTTGAAAATGTTAAATCTCTGTCTCACTCTTCAGACCTTGGCTTTGTCTCTGCATGTGGCATCTGTTGAGTTGTTTTATTTGCAACCTTTGGCAGTGTTTCCCTTGCTAAAATGTGCAGTAGTGTTTTTTTTTTTTTCTTCTGTCTCATGAAAAAACTGAGCATGGTAATGGATTGTTTCACTGAGAGCTTTAAAGACTTACCTTATGTGTGAATTTTCATCAGGCATTTGTAGATGAATACTAATAGGACAACTGCACTAGAAATGTTTATTTTTGCCAAATCATAGTATTGCAACTTTATACAAGTCATGCATTCACTTTTCATATAATCGTGTTCCCTTGGGAAAATTTTAAATTCATGTCTCGGTTCATGCATGGGATTGTGTAGAGAATGTCAGGCTTAGGGTTTGGCTACCAGCGGTACAATGAAAGTCTTTCCATCTTTACGACAAAGGAAAAGATACAACAATGGACCAAATATGGGTCTATAGGAGGACAGTTAAACTGGGGAGTTACATCGAAAAGATCATTTTGCGTACTGTAGTTTGCTGCATCTCTGGAAACTATGAGCTCATATATGAATGGAATTGTTAGGAGACCTGGTGCCTGGATAAAAGATCTTCTTTGCAACAGATTTATTTGGCTGCTGCAGATGGTGTATCCTGGGCATTAATTAATCCCTGGGGTCTATTAGAATTCTGATTTAATAGGATCTTGTTTGTCAAATCAGACATGACCGTAATGCAGAATTTGGATATACAGTACTCATTAGGGAATGACCCATCTGACATCCCCATTTCAATGATGCCACATTTGTAGATGTGTAATTTTTCTTTTTTCCATCTATGGCACCTCATGTTCTGTCTTCCATGTTGTTGGGTCCAGTTGATATTCCTTCCCAATCTATATGCTACACATACAAAATGAGAAAGCCCTCGGTGGGTCGGAGGTTGTCACCTGTCCTCCGTAAGGATACAATGTCAGGTCTCCAGAAGGAGCATATGGCAGGCATGGCAAGGTGCATCACAGTGAGTGATGAGGCTACAGTGAAAATGTCATTTGCACTCAGAGCACCTGTGCCTGAGCCATAGATGGAGTCTTGATTGTGTTATCTGAAGTGCTGATGGCACCACTGTGAATTGGGTGTAGTCCAAACACTCGGCCTCCCGTCATGCATGTTAATGGCCAGAGAGCATCAGTGTCTGGCTCTCCACCACTGCTGTACAGAGTGATTCATATGTGGTACAGGTGGCCAGTCTCCTGCCTGATTGTTTATTCTATAATCAAAATTAGTTCTTGTAGCAACTAATACCATTCTCTTCTCGTTCCTTCATGTGGTCATTTTCCACAGACATGACGAGTAACGCTGAGCTGCCGGCATATTCTTGCATCCAGTTTTACAGAACACATTTAAAACTTTTTATTTCTTCAGCTCAGCATAGCCGTAATATTTTAAGGTATAAATGGAGCTACACTCACTGGTTCTCCACCTCTAGCCCATATTATTTCCAACTCTCTTCATCACAGGCATAACAGATGAGTTCTGAGACATAAGTGCAGTTTTAATGATTCACAGCAAGGAAGGACAAGCACCAAACATAACCTGAAAATCAGGGACAAAGCACAGTTTCAGAAACCAGTCCCAGGACAAGTCAAGTCACATCCTGGAAGTAAAATTAAAAAAAGCAGGCAAGAATTCTGAAATCGATGATAGACCGAGACATAGCAAGTCACCAGTTCAGTAATTAGCAGGCCCAATACCTGACAGAGGCCCTCCTACAAAGAAGGTCCTTGCATGGAATGTAACATTGGTATGTCTAGACTTCAGAAGAGGTGGGGTGTGACCAGACTGGGTGTGGCCACAAGTACTGTTCACTGGAGGCATGCATTATAATATATAGTTTTTTTTTTTCTTTTTGCTAATGTGTCTTTGTGGGAACTGTAATGCTTCCATGTTTTTCAGTTAAGTTTTAGCATTTCATTTGCCTTATTTTCCCTGGAAATAAGAATGCAGGATTGCATTGCTATGAGTCATTCGCAACGACAGAAGCCAGGAGGTTATAGCAGGTCTGTCATATTGGAAAAATACACCGTTCGTTAATAACGTGTGTTGTCTGCATTGGATGCTCTTTAGATGTTCACTACATGGGATGTCAAATATTTCTCTATCTGTCTTCAGAGTTTAAAGTATAGATGCTCATTCTCTCATGGTCAGCACAAAAATGTTATGTTTTTGAGAAATCCAGATAAATGAATTAATTAAGATTGCCGATATCTGATTTTAGTTTCTGTTGCTTAAGATTTTCTGTAAATATGCTAATGGCTGGGTGCTGGGTTCCATTCCCACAGTGTGGGGAGAATGGTGTTGGTATGTATCCAATTTGTCTATTTGTACCTCTGCCATCACAAAAATCAGATTTGGGTTTAATCTGCTTTCTCTGAAAACAACAGCTTATGGAGGGTTGGGAATTTCATTCTGTGTACCGATGTGCATTGAAAATAAATACACTTGTAAATTTATACGAAAGTGAAATATTCCCTCAATATAACCTTCCCATGTTCCCTCGAGAATGAGTTGTAAAATTTGCATTCAAAGGACATTTGTACATGTTTGGAAACATGTTCAGGAAGTAAATAAATCTGAGAAATCCAACCTCAGTCCCTTAATGTATTATGTATACCCAAAAGATTCATGTGGTATTGACTGTGTGGAAATTGTCAGATTTAAGAACTTATTGATTTTTTTCTGCTTTTAATGAAAGTTTCACTTGTTAATTTTTAAAGAATTATCAAAGGCTATTGAGTGTCCAGTTGGGAGGGACTTGTGGTACTTTGGGTAATCAGCCAGACAAAAGCAGTGGTGATGTAATGAAGGGATGCGAGTTTGGTGGGCCTCTGGCTGGGCTGATGGGAAAGTCTGCTGGGACTACTAATGGGGGATCATGGCTTCTCCTTTTCCCACTTAGGTCAGGCGTATAACCTTACCTCTGTTCTGTTCTTAAAGGGGTTGCCAAGCCATCATGCATCAAGGAAGCTCAAGTCCCACAAAAAACCAT
Organism: Gymnarchus niloticus; assembly: GCA_009936485.2. Lineage (NCBI taxonomy): Eukaryota > Metazoa > Chordata > Actinopteri > Osteoglossiformes > Gymnarchidae > Gymnarchus > Gymnarchus niloticus. The sequence goes on along the minus strand of JAACJT020000095.1, from coordinate 12,651,143 downwards.
TTCAGTGACACAACTGACATCTAATTGCAGATATTGTACACTAGGTGCTCTAATTTGTTCTCAGACAAGGGAGGAAAACGTGGAAAATTAGTTTTGGTTTTTTTTCGCTGAATTATCCTTCGTTTTAATCCAAATTGATTGATTTCCAGATGGGAATGATTCTATACAGGTGGAAATATAATATTATTACTAGTATGGGCTTTGTTGTGATCCTGTAGGCAGCAATTGTGTGAATTATGATGCATCATGTCTTGTAATGCGTTTTAATCCAGCATGTGGTGTAAATGTTTAGTGAGGAGGAAAAAGCATGCCAGTCGCATATTTGATGCGGATTGTGCATAGTCGAGATCCCAGGACAATGAAGCATAAGCCCACAACAGCATCAGCACAGGGGGTGCCAAAAAAGCTGTTCCGAGTGCCGTAACGAATTACTTGCAGCCTTACGATACTGCCAGCTTCACTGGCCAAAGCTTGGGCAGCACGCAGGCGCGGGAGCAAAATTCAGTCAGCTGACATGTCACGGCCAGACAAGGCACAGATTGTTAAACCTAGTTCCTAGTAATCCTCTGCAGCAGGGAAATTGCGGGTGACCTTGCTTAGATAGTCCCCATTTCCCCTTTAATGAGTATGTAATGTTGATGTTGACTGTTTAAAGAATTGCTGTCAATAACAATTTTTTTTTTTTTTCTTCCTGAATCATGCATGGGCTCACTGTTGCTGTCTGGAGCTGTACCTATGAATGCAATAAATTCATTTTATGAAAAATTAATACCCACTGGCACTTTAAGGAAAGGTGATGACTAATGACTATAATTGTACAGTCTCTGCTTGTAGTTTTACCTGAAATAAAAATGTTTCTATCTTTGTTGGTGCATATGCATTTTTTTGGTTCTGTAGAATGCTTTAAACACCTCTTCTAATAAATATGTTGATTTGCTGCAGAATTACTGGGGCAGTTCACAATGAACACAGCAGCCAAAAACAGCCTGAAATCTTGGCCCTTCTTAAGGGAACGGCCCTGATTCTGCCCGTTCATTGTTTTGGTTTCAGCCGCCAATTTTACCATTTCAGTCTGCCTGTACGGGCTTTCGCTCATATAAATCAAATTCCTTCTCCCAGGGGGCAGCAGTATTTTGCCTGTAATTGTATTAACCAGCGTCGAGTTCCACCTTCAGGCTCTGCTTCCTCAGCGGTGAGGTTCTCCTGAGCTGCGCAGGAGACACAGGAGTGCATGATGAAGTCATCTGCCGGGTGCTGCCTCCTTCAGATTAGTTATGCAGTGTCTCCATGGTGACAGCAGACTTGCCCTGCTGGGACCGACCGTCTCCTGGTCTTGTGGAGATGCAGTAACAGCGGACGATCACACTGCCGCCATGTGTTGCTCTTTGCTCCGGTGCTTCCGGCCTACCATTCATCTCCTTCATCCAGCCAAACACTCTTGGCAGGGCGGGGCCTAATGCATGCTCAGTTCTCACCCAGAGGGCTTGAGAATAATGGGGCAATGGAACCTCAGCATAAATCGTGATTCATGGCTGCTGTGGATAAGAGCCTATAATTTTCGGCATCCCCCTCCCTTCTTGGGTCAGGCTTTGTATTTTCATGTTCATGTCAATTTTTTTTTTTTCCTCCCACTGATTGCTTACTCTTAGCTATAGCTAGCATAGCTCACAGCTGACAGTGTGATAGATGCTGAACAAAGGACCTCAGGGTAGCATGGACAGTATGCCGACTTGGCCACCACCCACCTCATGTCTGAGTGTGCTACAGGCAACACAGCCGGCAAAGCGGAGATGAGATTGTGCCACAGTGAGGTGATCAAAGACACCACTCGATGATGCATTCCTGTCACATTCTTAGTATAATTTTCCATCGTTCTGATGTCAGCCAAGTCTGGGTGTGCCTTTTGATAATGGCGTCTTATGTATAATTGTGAATTTAAGAAAACATTCTCGCTCAGTGAATGTCAAAGCTTGTTGTGTACTTCTGAACAGCCGCAATGGTTTTCCGGCAATGTTTTAAGCTCGGCTGCACAGGATCTGCATGGCAGCTGTTAGGACAATTGGGATATTGTCAGCAGGTTGCGGGTCTGAAACATTTGGCGCAAATCTGGGACTTATGACGATGTGAAAGATATGTTAATAACCTGCCAGTTTGTACCATTCGGATTAATTTTAGGTAAGAATGTGGCAGATTTGCTATCAGCCTGAAGAGGCTTTAGGACCCTTCTGACTGTGGGTACTCATGCTGCGAATGTAGAGTTGTCCAGACACACAGGGAGCTGCTTCAGAATACTGCCTGTGTCACCTGTATCAAGTGCTCTTAGTGTTCTTAACCCTCGTGTGCACAGTCTCCTAGACCCTATATGTACCTTCCATAACTGTGTCAAAATTGACCTGCATTGGTATCAATGATGCTTCTTGCTTATTTCACAAAAGAAAAACATACGCAATGACTTAGATTACATTCTGATCTAAAGAAGAATAATACACATTGCAAATTTTTTAAATTATTTGAACTTAAACTATATTCATTTAAAATCACAACACTTAAGAAAATAAACATTTTCCTATTACAATAGGCTTTTCGAACAGAAGAACAATAAAATGTATAAACATTTTTAAGTAAACATTTCATGAAGAATGAAGAAATAAGGACATTCCTTAAGTGCCACGACATTATAGATTGACCATGTTTGACTTGATTCTTCAGCTGTGGTGTGACAAGCTATTTCATAAACAACTTTAGGAAGAGTTGTAAGACATTAGTGGCACCTTTGCTCAATTCTGGATGTTAAAAAGCGAAGAATGTATACTTATTCAAGGTGGGAACATCTATGTCATACCACTGCACCATGGGCCACCTTTGTGTTTGACGTTTTCATGTATAAACATGAACCAGGTGGTCCATGACATCTACGGGTAGGCTGAACAGATGTCCTGTATTTTCAGTCAGTGTGTTGCATCCTGTATGAATTCAGAGATTTTTTTTTTTTTTTTTTTTTTTTTTTAACCATTTGCTAGCTATGCCATTGAGAATGAAAATTCCATTGAGAATGCATCCAGGTAATTTTCAACACACTTTTGGAAAGCTCGTGGTCATACAAAACATAAGCTGCTTAAAAAAAAAGGTATTAAATGCTGAAATAATGTTAATTGCAAAGATACTGCAAAATAAAAAAAAAATTCATGGTTCATTTTTGACCCACTGTTGCATCTATGGGTTAGGGGGAGATTAGCATCACAGCATCAGGGTCATCTTTGATCCATCCACCCTTTTTCTAACCACTCATCTTGGTCAGGGGAATGCGGGGCCAGGTGCATCTCTCCGTCAACATCAGGCACAATTTTATACCCTCAATGGAGGTTGCACACAATGAACAATGTGCAGATGTCAGTGAGCGTAACTGCATGTCTTGGGACTGCGAGAGGAATCCCACTTCACAGTTAGAGAACATACAAGATCCAAATACACAATTCCGAGCTGGAGGTCTGAGGTAGCAGGGGTACCTACTGAGCCACACTGCTGTCTGTTGTACTTCTTCACTGTTTTAATTTTATACTGCCTTTTCTTTAAAACCCCAGACTGGACAGGAAAATGTCAGACAGTTGGAAAACCACTGGTTTATTTTGAAAAGCTGGTTGTTTTTGAACTGGTATCTCATTCATGATGTTCCGGTGCCTTCTGCCCTGAGCTGATTGTGGTTAGCTCTAGGCCCACCCAGTGACCCTCTACTGCTTAAGTGGTTGTACACTAACAGCGTTTCGTAGGTAGATTGTGGGACCATAGGTTTGGTTGTGCTGTGCAGATAGAAGGTATTTTATCAAGAATTTTCCCAGTATAGCCATGACCCCATCCTGGTCACATTCTCGGAAACACAGGCCCTGCATTCTCTGCTCATCCTCTGAATGAATGTAAGTAAAGAGTAGTAGGCATTTCAAGGGATGCAGTAGTGCCACTCAACTGCAGGCAACACTGAGAGTCGGTATTCTCACATCTGCACCTCACCAAGTAAGGCTGAGACCAGAGACCATCTGGCTTCATCGCATCCATGGTCTCAGGCATGATGACACCCAGGTCTGCTCAGTGAAGTGTCCTGAGTAAGTATTCAGACCCTTTCTGTGGTGACGTTTTTGTGAAATTACAAAGTATGAACAGATTATTAAACCTTAATATTCCATGCAAAACTTAAAATAACAGCATTGTATAGGAAGGTATCTTTTGCCAAGGAGAAGGGAATATTATACTTGAGAGAAAAAAATGAATGCCTTGATTATAGTTTGTACAAAAATTTCAACAGTTACTCTCATTATTGTGCAACTCTATTGTGGCTGTGACTCACTGTATTCATTTGTCCTGGATATGAAGTAGTTAAAATTGGCTGCCATTGATATTAATTACATTTGTTAACATGACAAAGATGTATTCTAAAGAAAATACAATGAACAGCAATGAAGCTTTGCTGTTCCTTCATAAACAGTTTTGCAGACTTGCACATTTTCATCTCCCACTACCTCCAAACTGTGCATGTAATTTTCTCTGTGAAGACATACATTTTCTTGAGCTCCCCTTCATAATTACAAATCTAAGACACTTCGAAGTTAATGAAGTTCCAAGAATATGCATGTCCATCTGTGACTTAGGCTACAAAAACAGCCTAGGTCCCTGCTAAACTCTACCAGTCATTATTCCTGTTATTCCATTCTCATGGTATTTTCCTTGAGTCCTTATATGGTCAGTGTCTTTGCTTGTCAAGTTCTGAGTATGGACTTAGTAACAAAAAATATAAATTACAAAGCCAATAGCAGTTGTGTTTTATAGTGAGCAATGTAATAGCTACATCCTGAAATTTGACCTTTAACCTTTGACCGTCCTCTGTTTCATTTGCTTTACTGAAATCAGACCAAATCACAGACGACATTGGAGCAAATAAACTCTGTGCTGTTTTGTGGTCCATTCCATGTCATGTCTGCTTAATGTAGCAAGTAAGCAGGCAGTGTGTTACTTGTGTATATCCAAAATTTGGATTAAAATGTTTATACATTTAGTCATCTCTGCTGAATGGAAGATATGAAATTTAATTAACAAAAATACATGTATCAGTGTTCTAAGCTTGTTATTTTGCTGTTTTACATAACTCATCATGTATTATGAAACCAGAAGCATCTTTGTAAAATATGTCTTGGCTGTCAGCTGACATGCATGACATCTGCTAAAACAAGCATCTGCTAAAGCAGCTCTGCTCTGCATGTTCTTCGACTCTGTGTTTGATCTTTAACTCAAAGGCGGCGCACTAAAATTAGGCACACAGTTCCTCTGTACTGTTCGTCCACGTGCATCTAACCTTGAATGGGCTCAGGGAGTGGTGAGCAGACTCATGGTGGGCGGGAAGGAGGCAGTCAGGGAAGGCACGCAGCTCCACGTCGTCGTGGCACCGACCTCCCAGCCCTCCTGGATGGGGATGAGGAGGCTGATTCCTCCGTGGCTTTCTTTGATGATGCTGTGCCTAGACACTGCTTTTTCATGGAGCCCTGGCAGATGGAGGGGGCAACCTGAGATGGATCAATCCACCATTAATAATTGAAGAGGCAAGCTTTTTAGTGAAGTGTCTTCACCTAACTCTCAAGCTGTACATTTAGCATTTTTTTTTTTTTTTTTTTTCTGTGCAGGACAGCATTTTTCCGTTCGGCTGGTAGTAATTCTGATGGCCCTGGGATAGTTTAATTGAAAAAGGCAGTGAAGTAGAGTGAGACGCATTATATAATACGGAATATCCTTCGCAATGCTTGTTACTGCTTCCTGGCCTGGGATATCCAGGGAATCCGGATGGACAGGGGGCAGCTCCGTGGTAGCCTGCTAAATTGATCCAGTGTGTGCCTCCTGGTGTATGCTGCCTAGCCTTATTATGGAATCGAACAAGGAAGGAGAGAGCTGGATGGAGGATCAGTGGGAGAAATGGTAGGAAACCTATCTGACTGTTGGAAGCAGCCGAGTTTGCAGGGTTTTGTTTAGAGCAGTGGTGTGTTACTGTGACCTTGTGTGTGGGTGTGTATGCGTATATGTGGGGGGATGTTGATGGCTTGGCTCTCTCTACAGCACTGCGAGAGAGGGATGCCCTTGGAAGTGAAATACATTCAGGAGGTTTACACCAAAAGCCAATGAATCATGATTTTGGTCATAAAGAACACGTGTTTTAATGAACCAGGGCATAAGTTTGAAAGTTGGAAATGTTATCTTAATTCTGGACTGTTATGCTGAAAGTTTGTTGGTGTTGGCAGTGCTGCGGTAATTGGTTGTTTTTTTTTTTTTTTGCACTGTCTGCAAATCAAATTTGCTTATGTATGCAAACACGGAAACAATCTTACTAGCTTTTCAGTTCATGAATGGACAAATGGAAGATTGCATTTGAAATCTAGCACTCAACAACCCAGGATATCAAGGTACAAAGGCAAGCATAAATTAATGTTACGCGTACCACCAAAATAACAAAATAATTCATGCAATATGTAATAAAGCAAGGTTGTACAAAAACCTTTTGAGGGGTGGGTGCCTGAAGATAAAAAAAAAAAAAAAGCTCACTTAATACCTTCAATTAACAATACAATTCGAGTGACCCGGGGGTGCAGCCAGAAAGAAAAAAAAAATGAGTGACCTGGCAGGCAGGGCAATTTCTTGGGGTACTTTTTGAGGTTCGTTCAAAATAGGCAGGTGCTCAGGCACCCCCAGCCTCACCCACACATCCCTGTTAAGACCTGGACAATTGTCTTACAAAGGATAAGATGGGGTGGAGTTTTGATATTTCAGTGATTCGGGATGTCAAATGTTTTGGAAAAAAGAAGTGTTTATCATAATCAAAAACATATTGAATCCTACATTTGGGGCAGCAAGACACAGGAACTGTGAGTGACAGGCTGATTGTCCGTGGCTTTCTAACATTGTCCTGCCTGCTTTGTGTAAATTCAGCATTGCAGTAACAGTTAATCAGAGAAAATGCTTCCCAGTTGTGAGTTTGAATGTGCTCCTGGTACTGTTATGAGAAAGCCATTCACAGAGGTGTTCTGAAATGTGCCAGTGTATGTGGTAGCCTTTTGTATAGTTGAGAACAGTGATACTTGTTTATGATGCAGAGCTCAGTGTTGTTACTTCTGGACTCATTTAATGTCATATTTGATGATGCCTAACATTCTTATGATGTCAGACTTGTGTGTCGGGTGCTATGTTCTTCTTGTTGCATTGTCATGTATTATGTTTAATTCAGATTCTAAGTGAAATGCTTTGCCTTTCCTGTTTGGCAGGTGCAGTGACTTTTTTTTTTCATAATTTGACCATTTCAGGAAATGTGTGCGCTTTTCAGACATGTTTTGGGATATCAGCATGGCATTTTGACTGCGAGCTACTGAGTCTGCTGCAGTGAATCACAAGTTTATCACATTGTCTGTCATGGGGCTGTGTCACTGCAGGTTTCAAATGGCCATCATTGATGTGCTTTCTGGAGAACCTCCCATCATGGGAAGAAAATCTCATTGCCTTCTGTGCGTTTAATGAAAGTCTTGATCGATCCTTTAAACTTGCTCTGCTGTGAATGTACTGGAACATTTAAAGGCAGCATCCAATTGGGTGTGGGTGTATACTTTACACCCCTTCATTCAAGTTTCACGCCTCTTCCTTCAGCAGCCGACATATGGAAACGTCGCTCCTGCTCATCCATTAGCGCCCGACGCTCTCCTCTCCAGCCCACACTGGAGAGTTGATAGCTACTCCTGATGGGATCGAATGCTTTTAATGACCTCACTGGACATAGCTTTCAAGATCCTCTGGAGATGCATTAAGGCAATTCGATATGCTCTGGCCAGTTGTGATGGGGGAAAAGTGAGTGTTCGTCTAAGCTTGGCGATTTTGATTATTATTATTGATTATTATTATTCTCTTCAGATAAATGGAATAATGAAAATAGTGAATGCAGGAATTTATGTGCATTGAAACTCGAATGACACCTGGAATCTTTGTCTTGTGTTAACAAGACATTATGATTCTGATTGTTATACACAATTCAAATGGCCTCCAGTTATAGAAAAAAACTGATATGTATGCACTGTAATCACAATAAACTATACTGTGACTACAATGGCTGTAACAGGTTTTGCAGAAAGTTAAAATGTGAATGTACCGAAATCTTTAGTATTGTGAGAATTCTAACAGGAATTTACAAAGTGTTGTTTTTAAAGTAATTCAACTTGCTGAAACTGGTATTCAAAACTTCTCACACAATTAAAATAATGTGACTGCTGTGCAAATACAAATACAAATTATCTTGAGGTGTTTCTTTATGGGTAGCACAGTGGCTATACACCTCCAAGGCTGAGGGTTCGAATCCCACATCCACTCTGTGTGTGGAGTTCTCTTCTGCATGTGCAGTTAGGCAAATCCACATCTCTAAATTGCAGATAGTGTACGTCTTTATGAGTGAATGTGTAAATGTTCCTTATAACAGACTAGCATCTTATCCAAGGTGTACCCCTTTCTTATGGCCTGTGTTGCCTGAGATAAATTTCAGACCCTCCCCTCCCATGACCCTGACCAGGATAACTGGTTTGAAGGTTGATGAATGAAACGTTTTGCCCAGTCTATCACATTTCAAGAGTGTCACTTCTGTTTCTTTGGAACTACACAGTAGATTATCTTAGTCTCTTCAGATAAATGGAATAATGAAAATAGTGAATGCAGGAATTTATGTGCATTGAAACTCGAATGACACCTGGAATCTTTGTCTTGTGTTAACAAGACTTTTCATTGCAGGGTCATAGCAGGATTGTAGCTTAGCACATCTTACAGACTATAGGATTCTCTGGATGTATGTCCAAAGGTAACATCCTATTGTTTAATTGTCACCTATTTTCGTCTCCTTTTGTGTCTGCAGGAGGTTCAAATAGGGCCTTCTACACACGTAGGGTTACTCTGACCCAGAAAGTCAGAATCCTCCGGACCTCTCAAAGCTTGTTGATTGTTTCTGACTGCTCCGGGCTGGTCCTGATGGTTCTCCCCAGTGCTCTTCACTCCAGTGGCCCACAAAAACATTTTCTCTTATACCGATGTGGCCTGGCCTGGGGTTTCTACTGGGGCCAATTGATCAAACTCTGAAAAGTGACATCTGTCTAACCTGATAGCCAGGAAGAAGACATCTTTACAAAACCAAAATCTATTCATGCATGAATCTAAGCTTTTTAAAATAGCATTTGTAAGAAAAATATCAAAATTGACTGTGTTTGGTGGCTGACCTACCGTACAGTTTACATAGCTATCAGTTTTACTTGTATCCATCCATCCAGCCATCCATCCATCCATCCATCCATCCATCCCAGATAGCACTAAGCACAAGACTGAGGTACACCCTGGACAGGATGGCAGTCCATCACAGGATACAAAGCTGGAGTACACACTGGACATGATGCCAATCCATCACAGGGCACTAGGCTGGAGTACACCCTGGACAGGATGCCAGTCCATTGCAGATCACGCAGTCATACTCTATGGACAATTCATTGTCACCTGTTAACCTACCTGCCTGTCTTTGGACTATGGGAGGAATCGGGTATATCCAGATAAAACACAAGCATGGGGAGGTTCTGCAAACTCCACGCATACCAACCAGAAGTGAGAACCAAACCCCCTCCCAGGGAGGTGTCAGCCAACAGTGCTACCCAGTAAGCCACTGTGCTGTCCTTTACTCGTTTCAATTTCAGATTAATAATCTTTGCCAGGATTACAATCTTAATTTGGTATCATTAAATTTCATTTCATTACCTTTATCACACCGTTCTCTAGTTCAGAACTGTAAGAAACCAGATCAGAAGGGAAAGTGTTTTATCTGGCACACTGCACTGCTTATCAATGATTACCTTGTCTGCTCAACGTTGTATTTTATAAGGACATTTAAATACAAAAAGATGAATTTCTTTATGTGGCACTCTTACCATTTGGCAGTATCGACTGTACCTGTGATTACAATGACTTTTATTAATGCTGTTTTATGTGGGATGTGGGTTTGAACATTGCCGTGTTTCCCGCTGAGAGTACATATGGCAGATCACATATTCCTCTGGACCTGGGAGTAAATGGCAGCTGTGATCAGAGGTGATGAGGAATGCGTTTCCATTGTAATGCAAAGCTCTGGAACAAAAATGGAGTTGCGCTTTCTAGAAGTTGTTAATAACTAGGGGTTAGCTAGGAATGGAAATACAGGTCACATTCCTGCATTCTGTGAAGGAAACGCCTGTTTGTGTCATTGACAATGCGCTTATATGAAGTGTGAAAAATATCATTTGCTTCAGTAAATGTTAAACATTAAAAAGGAATAGAGCATTGCTAAACTCTATAACATGTCTGTGTCATCCCATATTAAAATAAGAGCAATTTTTAAGCAAGTACTGGTATATGTTAATTGGAGTATATTTAGACATGCAGATTAGGAAGTGGCTTAATCTGGTGTGTTCTGTTGTCTGGTAAAACATTATGGAACAAACCCATAATAACAGATGAACTTGTTCACTGTAAATTTCAAAATAAAATATTAGGCAGTTTTTAGACGTTTTAATAGTTTTAATGTATTTTTAAAGGTGCACTCTATTTCTGTGGAATATAAATACAAATGAATGCACGTGTGACTCATATATGCATCTTATATAATGATTTCAGTTTATCTTATGATTAGCACAGTCTTAAGTTTGGTCATCCAAAAGTAATAGAATTACCAATCTCATTGATGCACTGAAATGCTCAGTGCTGTGCTCATTGCATTCTAGCCAGGCGATAATTACAACTTTCAACAAAACTAATAAATGGCACACTTCAGATAATATGCTTGAGGCAGAAATTTAAATAATCAGTTTTCAAATTTCACTGATTTCATGGATTTGATCATTTTTTGATAACTATATATATATTCAGTAAATTGAGTATGTTGGATGTTCTGTCACTTTCTCCTTTAGTTTAATTTCAATTTCACTCCCCATAGGCTGACTCATGACATCAGTCTGGATGAGTTTGAGGATGAAGACCTATCTGAAATCACTGAGATTACTGATGAGTGTGGCATGAGCCTCAACTGCAATAGCCTGGATATAAAGGTAAGGGGTATGTCCGCCGGCTGTTAATTATGATTGTATATTAGCCATATGAATGAGAAATGCCCTACCCTTTAAGTAACAAAATTATCCCAGATTTCTTTTTTGCCTCAAATCATATTACTTGGGCATTAAGACATTGCTATTCTGCTTTGAACTATAATGAACTTAACTAGGTTTCCACTAAAATAAAAGGCTTCCCAAGTATTCAAGTAGGACAACAGGTATGAGGAGAGAGAAATGATGTAACTTTAGGAAAGACGTTTATGCTGAATTCACCTAATAAATATCAAGAGCGTGAAAGCTCTGACCTCAGTCTACACTATACACACCTTATGAGAAACATTTATGGAGGGTAATGAGGGCATGACAATTAGCAAACGATGTGGAAATGAGGAAACACGGGCACACACAAAACCTTGGACATTACTCCAGGAACCTGGAGTGCAGGTGTGGATATAACATTTGGCTGAAAAGAGATCCTCAGCTAAGCTTTTGATGCAGTAACAGATTGCAGTTATAGTAAAGGCACAACATTTAAGAGTTCTCTTTAGACCGTTGTTTTATATTATTTTTCTTTATCAACCTGTTACTGTTTAATAGAAGATGAAACTGTTCTTTGTCAGAATGACCAACCCCAGTTCCATTCTCCGTTCTGGAGATTCCAACATGTCTAGCCCTGTGTACCACCACTCAACCGAACCTGTATATCGAAAGCGCCTGGTTCCAATCAGGCATCAGCCAAACACCTGTGTATATAGTGTAAGCTCACACTCTTACCTTAACCCTGTGTGAGGTGAATGTTTTGCTATGTGTGGCTGTTTTATGTCCTGCTTTCAGTGTATGGCTCCTAGTTGGCTGTCTGATTTGCTGACCCTTTGTGATTTGGATCTCATTGTTTGCTCCGCGTGACCTCCCCCCCAACTTTGTGGCTTTGCCTGCTGTTGGACTATTGATTTGGGTTATAATTTGGGTTTGTTTGCCTCAACTGGTGAGGAGTACTACAAAGCAACTTTTACATATCCAGAGCAGAATTAAATAAGCCAGGTTTACTCACCCTGATTTCCACAACCAGAGGTAAATGGCACTGAGATTGGTAGTTATGATTTGTGGTGCCCAGAACTCAGGAGTAAGCCTAGAGAAATTTCACTAAGGCAGTAAACTCGCTTTGTAGTACTCACCACTGGATATGGACCCTTTGCCTGTTTTTTGAACATGGTTCTGCATGTAAAGCTTTTGTTCCTGTGTTTGGATACTCTTTCCATCTCATCATTACAATCTTTTTTTTAATGCTTTAGAAAAATTTACAGCTTGGAGCTGGACACATTAATTTAAAATTTGAACTTTTGAACTTCTGAATGGATTAAGAAAGCAGTGATTTGAGTCAAATTTAACTCCAAATAACAATGGCTTGGGGCTGTAATTTACCAAAAAGAAATTGTTCAAATCCATTTTCATCTTTCACATTTTGCATGGTATAAAAAAATATTAATTGCATTGATGTTGGTGGGATTGATGCTCTAAATTGATTTCTAGGCATCAGATTAACTGAAAGGAAGCTACTTGAGTAGGACAAACATTCCCATGCCAAGTGATTGTTTTCTCAGATTTAATTTAGTTCTGAGGCTCTTTGCACATCAGGCTATGTCTTGTGTCTCATGCATAACTTGTTTGGGATTATAGTAGCAGCTGTTAGAGAGCTTTTATGTGTATACCAATTCCAAAGGCAAATCTGACAGAGACCATAACATCTCTGCGTGTCTGTGGCCTCGTAAATAGTGAAACGTAGTCTGATAACCAGTATAACTGAATCTCCGCTTTGTACTTGTTCACCAAGTGCATCATAATTTAGCAATAGGCAACACATTGTTGATCAGTAATTAGGAGCATTTAGATAAATATTTCAGTATTGACATAATTGTAGGTCATGAAACTGAAAGTATTTTCAACTCTCAAGGAATTGTTTTGACAAAATTTTGAGTAGGAGCTAATTGAAATTAGCATTAGTGTTTAATGTGCTGAACACTTGTACTGAGTGTCTCCTGCACTGTGATAATCCAGGAAACAAGAATGGCAGTTTGTCAATCAGGAGATCCTTCAGACTTCATTTAATTATTACCCAGTGCTTTGGTATCTTCTGGACTGGGGTGTCAAAGTATGCAATTAGATAAACGATTTTTGAATAGCTGTACAATTGGTTGGCACCGCCTCCAAACTGTATCTCCACCTTGTGTCCTATGCTGCCTGGGATTGGTTCCAGGCCCCCCGGCATCCCTGACCGGGATATGCAGTTAGAAGACGGATTGCGTCTATTAATAGTTTTGGCTCTGCATTTTGGTGAAAGACTGGCTTAGACATGATAATGTGTGTAATTTATATCTGAAGAATTAAGTAAATAAGGCATTTGAATTTTATAACCTCTGTGGACTAGGTCTGCATATTTGAGCAAAGTGATATCACAAATGGCCTCCAGATCAATGTAGGTCACCAATGGACCTGAATATGTGCAGGGTGCTGTCAGAAGCTGAAACAAACCCAGCTCCTCAAGACAGGTCACTTTGTTTGCATAGAACCTTGCAATGAGTTTGCGTTCTAACTAACAAACAGTCAGTACCAGATGGTATTACGTTCTGATTAAAATGATGGTGACTTATAGGAAACGACACGCTGTCATTCATAGAACGTCAAAAGCACGTGGTGATTTAGGCCTATTCTGCACTTTCTGGTAAAAAGCAGTTACCATGGAAATAGAATTTCATGACTGGTGCTTGGTCCACTAGTATCTGTATGCTTCTAACAGATAATTTTATGAAAAAGAAGCTCCTTTGCCTCAGTTATGCAAGCAGTAATTTCCAAAACAGAAATTTTGTTTTCTCATTTCAGCCCTCGCCATCACCAATGACAAAGCAGCCATTCGTTTTACATTCTCAAATAAACATCTTGAACCTTATCTGCTTTTATGTTTCTAATTCATTGTACATTTTTTTTCCTCTAAGTAAGGTTCCCCTATTCATTTTCCATAGCATTTTCCTGTCAGCGCCCATCACTATAATGCATGTCAGATGAGCCTGGAGTGCAGACTCTTTCAGTGACATCCATGAAAGCTATATGTATTCCACACCCCCCTCAAACTGGTGCCCATAATGTACTGCCGTGAACCAGTCCATCATGTACGAGGTCAGACTGCTGTTTCCCTGGGGTGCAGAGCTCAGAGATGAGGTAATTCTTTCCTGGAAGTCACTGGGCATGTGCAGAGACACAGACACCACCCCCCCCCCCCCCCCATTTCAGTGAAGGGCAGGGATGCATGGAAGGAGTCAGGTAGTGGTCCCCATTTATGACAGAATGCCCCATATCAGAATTTCTCCGGGCTTCTAGTTATGAAAAGGAAAATGAAAAAGGTGTAAGCTGCTTACTGAGTCCTGCACTGTGGGTCAAAGGTCATGTCTTGGGGATTGGTGACGTATCATCTCATGGGTTAATCAAAGCTGTCCGTTCATTTTAGAATTCGTTAGTAAAACTACAGTGATTGCCTTTGAGTCAGAGTCTTAGAAGTGATCTACTAGATTTAGTCCAGTGGTACCCAAAGTGGGGGGCGCGCCCCCACTATTGCGGAGGGGGGCACGGCAAGGCAAATGAGTGAGGCATGCTTGAGCACTGCTAGCATGACATGGACAAGCTTGTGAGAGGGTTTCCAGCTAAACGTACAGCAGGGGATGACTCCTCAACTCAAAGCACGACTTTCAAGGCAAAGGCA
>JAACJT020000095.1:12620292-12636169 GCA_009936485.2 Gymnarchus niloticus | reverse complement strand
TGAAGCCTTTTGATACTGTCCATGGAGTTTTCTTGGCAAGGATACTGGAGTGGGTTGCCATTTCCTTCTCCAGGGATAGTTTGTTAGTTGTTGATAGTTTGCTAGTTTATACTGATGTACATATGTACTGGTTTCCAGTGTTTTACCTTTTTTGTGTATTTGTAATAAAAATTCCAGCTTAAAATGTTTTATAGTATTCCACCTCAGGGATGTGTGCAGTTTGCATTTTTTCCCTGTGTTGTGCTCCCTTCCTCCTGCATTTTAAAGACATTGGCATCTCTGAATTACCAGGTGTGTGTGTGTGTGTGTGTGTGTGTGTGTGTGTGTGTGTGTGTGAGAGAGAGAGAGAGAGAGAGACTGGCTTCCCATCTACGGTGTGCCCCAGGCCCCCCAATGGGATCCTGACCAGGATCAGTGTTTAGAAGATGAATGAATAGGTTTATCAGCATTGTTCAAATATACAAAATGAAGTTTATTCTTTTAATAATGAGGCACATCTTTTAACATGGTTGATAGGAACATTATCAAAGGTTATGTGGGTATTTTATTATTGTTCTTTAACTTTGTGATATCATTAGTATTAATGTTAGGTGTTTCCATGCAGATGCTTTCCTCTTTCTTATTTGGTTGCCATAGCAACATTATACCAGTATTTGTGAGTACTGTATTGTTGTTTTTATAATTTTACAAATCATGTTTTATGTAAGCTTTTCTGCTAAAACAAGTCACCTTTGGTGGTGGTGTGTAATCAGATCACATATGTCACATATGGAAATTTATGAAATGAAAGCTGACATCCCTGAATTAGGTGTGTGTGTATGTTTGGTTTTTTCCCTGTTTTTTGCATTCAATACTTTTACATCCTCATGTCATTCCAACTAATTCATTTTCCCTCCTCACTTGCAGATATAAGTGCATATCTTCCTGGGGATTGTTCCACTATTTGATGTTCTTCTGATTATGGGGGATCTTTTTGACACCATGACAGACAAGTAAGTTTATGAAGATTTGTGTGTGTGTGTGTGTGTGTGTGTGTGTGTGTGTGTGTGTGTGTGTGTGTGTGTGTGTGTGTGTTTAGCCCATCCTTTATTTTATTCTGTCATTAACCTTGCCTAAAGCTGCTTATCATGTATCCTTGGCCCCTGTTTCTCAAGTATTAAGAGTGGTGACATTGAGACATAAAAGCCATATAAAGTGTCCCTGTGAGATGAGTCATTTGCATCCTCATTTTGAGGCTGGATGGGCTGCCCTTTTGTTTTGGAGGTGGAAGCTTTGTTTGGATAGACTGAGCCCTTGCTGCTAGCTCTTAGTCTAGTTCTTAAAGCTGGCATCCTCACGGTAAACACTCAGCAAAAATATTCACAGAGGAGAACTGACACAAAGAAGGTGGCTGTTAAAGGAAACGACAACATGACGAAAATGATTAAACGCAGTCCTAAGAATACAGGAAGCTAGGCTTGATTCTGCATGTTAGAGGAGTACTTCTGTTAGTCTGCTGTCTGTCTCTGCTGTTGGAATGAAACCTGATTATATGCTGCGCACCCAGTGATGCTTTTCTCAGTGGCCAGCTTTGATAAGCCCCGTCAGCACTATGCTGCCAGTACCACACTGAGCTGCACCTGTTACCAGGAATGTAATGGCAGTATTCTAAAGACTGAGAGTGTATGTTGGTCGATCATCCATTTAGCATTTCTGGTAAAGCCAGTATATTCCGCAAACTTTACTTGCAGCTTCTGAGCATTTAAGGATAATTTTTTTAATCTATGATTTTCTTTTAAGATGTTTTATAGTCTATCAGCTTATTCCATTGCTTTTGCGTGAACCTAGAAACACTGGCAACAACTGAATCAGTTCCTTTTTTGTAAAGAAAGCACTTCGTTGCTAAATAGCTTCTGTTTCAGCTCCATATTTGTTTCATAAAGCACAACTGACTGTGTTAAGACACATTTTTGCTTGCTAAAGTCCATTCCTGTTGTTAGTATATCCAGATAAAGTTTCATATGCCTCAAGATGAAACAAACCGGAACAAACTTTCTCTGCCAATACATTTTAATTAAGTGATGAGTATTTTGACGAGCTGTCCGAGGAATCAGACGTATCCTAGCAACCACGAAAGAGGTTATGGAGGCCCTACATTAGTTGTGCATTGTTCAGTCTGTGCTGCTCAGTGTTGGAGCCCAATTGTTTGCGTGGAAGAATGATAAATGTCCTGCCAAAAGGAAGTGAAGAAGCCAAGAGGAGCCAATCCTGTCACTGACACTAAACAATGCCCTCCTCAACTTGGTGCTGCTTAAGATTCATGCTGCTTGGGCTGCGCGTTTCATTTCATCTCCAGTCTGGTCTCTCCCATCTACGTCATCTGGATATGAAAACATTAAGCATAGAACACTTCCTTCTAGTAAGCAATTACCTTACGTTAATATTTAAGTGAAATGGATAGCTAAATTGTGAAAGAATGCATCACGTGAAGAGACGTCTAATTTATGGAGTGGGGCGTTTAATGTTTTATTGTACTGTATGTTAAGCTGGATGTGACTCTTTTCAGCTTTTACATTGTTAAAGGTTTCACTCTGCATGGGATTCCCGCATTAACGATAATGTAGCTTTTTCGTACTCAGCTAGCCAGCTTTCTAATGACGCCCAGTGAAGGCTGGCATTTGTTCTTCAGGACATCATTGAGAAAAAGATTACATTAGGGAAGAAATGCAAGTAAAGTGTATGTGGTATTAAGATTGTAGGACTGTAAAAAAGGAGCGTGGTTGGTATTACTATTGGTTCTAATTGTGAAAATGGGTTTTTGGAGCATTGGGATTCCTTTTGTTGAAGTTCAGGCTGTTGTAATCCCTCTCTCCATGTTGCAGAGACAGCTTTCATTTGCCACATTGTGTGGTGAATACATTGGAATGTCCTCTGTGAATACACTGGAATGTAATGGGGGGGGTTATCATAGTATTTCTCACATTGCTGCAGAAGTAGCAGAAAGGCTTGATTGATTATGCAGCAACAACCCAGCAAGTTGCAAATGGCATCCATAATAGTGTCCACAAGTCTGATGGCCTTTTCATGCATGATATTCAAAATACACTTGCATGCAAGAAGCAAATGATGGCGTAAGAAGTGTTTCTCATCTACCCCACGAAGGATATTTTGAATGGAATCCAGTCAGTGACGCGGTGCACGTTTGAATGTATAGCGTTTGACAAAGCCGCTCTGGTTACTTCCCCTCCCCCCACCGCACAGCATGTCGTCACGGCCGGGGGACGCTTTTAGAGGAGAACCGTGACAGTGAGGAGCCGAACATGGAGCATTGGTGAGGATGAGGATGTCTGGAGCATTGGTCAGGGTTGAGGATATCTGGACTTTCTCCCTCCCTCCTTGCTTAAAGCTCAATGTTGGGCAAGGATCTGCAGAATGAGGGAGAAGTTTTTAGAGTGTCTCACAGACATTGTTTCACTGTGATCTTTATCTAACTGCCCTGCAGATGTTCACACTTGGGGATTCCATTATGGGTTTCTTTAGACGTGTTTCAAAATGCATTTTGTATTGTGGTATTTTTGTGTTTTAAGTGGGTATGTAGGTACTCATAAGGATTATTCATTTTCTGGTTGGTACGGTAGCTGTTATGCTGAAGAGTAACCATTCACTGAAGCTCAGTTTAATATTCATTTCCAAGTGTATATGAAATGAAATTCACATATGAGACGGTTTTGGTAGTTCTTTGATAGTTTTAAAAAGTGCTTTTTAAAAACTGTTTCTTTGTAGGGAGCAATATTTGAAACTGTTTGTGCCTGCACATTTATTTTCCTTCAACAGATCTCGACCTTTGAACATTTGTTCAGTCATTTTTCAAATTGTACCTGGTAGATAATTTACAAGACACATTTGAAACATCTTACTGTTTATTGAAAATTGTAGCGTTTTAATTTGCTGCTTAAGAAGACTAACAACTCAGGTTACTACGCAGTATTCATATACATGCTTTGGCACTATATCTCTTCTTTAGTCTTATTCTATTTAACTTGTATTCGTCATATGCAGGTTTCAGTTTTATTGCTTGGTAAATGGCATTTCATTGATGTCCGTTGCTTGACTGAAGGCTGTGTTTTCATTTTTGATTTCCGGTTTGATAGTGAATCAATACTTTGAAAATTCATAAATTATTTAAATTATTTATTAAAGAAATATTTTTTCACCAGATTTTTGCAGTTGAGTTTGTCAATTGGGTGGCCATTTTTTTTTTTTTTGGGAATGTTCCAAAATGTTTAATTCCAATGTGTCTGACGGTCTTCTCTCATTTTCTGCTATGTTCTCCAACCGTACTGGTATTTTAATGAAATATTTTGCTGCTTCTCTAAAGCAGCAGATGTACTACTTTATAGATCATAATTTGAAGCATAAAACATAAAAACATCTGATAAATGGCATTTGAAATTGTAATTATTTATTAGCTAACATTTGTGTGAAAGAATTTCAGTGAAAATGTGATTGTTGAATGAAGTGTTGGGCATGGTCTCGTCTGCCTTTGAATGTGGCACATTCATCCTTTTGAAGGAGTGTAATTTTGTGTGGGGAAGCACATTGGCAAAAAGAAAGTCTTCTGAAAAGAGGGCTGGCCATCTGTCACAATTCCAAGAGTGTTATGTCCTTTCCTGCCTCTCATTATTTTCCATTTCATTTTAATGAGAAATGAAGGGGAGCCAAGCATGGCTTGCTGATTGTTTACCAGATGAAGATGTTTCACATTAAGTAAAAATCAAAACATGTCATGCCTATATGAAAAGCTGTCCTGTTAAAGCTAGTAAAAGTGACCTGTTGTGACTTTGGTTAGACTTTTTGTCCCGTGGTCCTAGAGGCACTTTGGGCACTTTCAGCTATTACTTTCTGTTAAATGCAAGTGTCGCATGCTGAAGCCAAAAAACAATTACAGAAGCCTTTAGCTTGAAATGATTATGATGTTGAAGGAGCAGTGTAATGATCAGTAATTTTCCCTGTTTATATTGACCTGTTTTGGCCTCTGTATACCTATTATGCAGACAAAGCCTCGTGAATGTGTACTGTCTTAATAAACTGATTACTGGTAGGTTCCCCAGCCTATTTTGCCAGTTATCAGAGCTCTGGCTGCATTTTAAACATCATGCTTACATTTGTATGCATGTGGTTATGTTATCTTCCCTGATCTTCAGCCAGTCCTGGAAGGCAGCTTGCTGACAAGCCTTCTCTGGGAATTCACCGGTCATTTTCCCCACACTTCCGTATGGGAAAACTTGGTCCGGGTGTGAGGAGGAACAGAACCAGAATATGTGATTGGGGATGGGAGGAAGGATTTGGGGCAAATGACCTGAAACAAGCCTGAAAACAAATGAGCATTACTTCAGATTGGTTTGGCCTGTAGAAATATTAACCAAGGCATAGGTGAATGGACTTTGTTTCCCTACCTACTATGCCCTTTCCTACACTCCTTTCCTATTATTAATGGACATTTTCATATATTCATATAAACTCTGAGTATGATTCCATTAATATTTGTTTCCACTTAGTTTTTTAATAAAAACTGACTTTGCCAGGTGTGTAATTTGACTACTATGAGTATGTATCGAAAGCAGTCATTACCATTTCCAAAATGGGTTTCATTGAGTGCAAGATCCTTCTTCATTCCTAATCATTTTAATTTGTACTTTCTAACGTATTTCTAAGGTGCAAAGCTTCTTGGGTCTGACTCGATTTTTCTAATGCATTGATGTTGCTCTTACTCTTTCAAGTCCGTTGAATTCAGCAATTTGATTTAATCGAAGAACAGTTGACTGGGTACAAGTCGCCTTTCAGAGACTGTTCATTTGTTCTGTTGTGCTGTTCAGCCTCAGAAAAACTATCAATAACTGACTTCTAATTTTGTTCCCTGTAGCATGAGAATTGTATGATTCTCCCTGAAGGAAGAGTATCCGGTGTAGATCAGCTTCAGGAAGAGCAGCAGGTCAGGATGACTGTTTGGATTGTTGCATGCAAGCATGCTGTGATGGCAAAGCTAAGCCTAATTCTTTGCAGTTTTTTTACATTTTTCTTTTATTTCTTATTTTTTTTGCATGACAGCACATTGATTTTGTCTCAGTCTTTCGCTTGCTTTTAAGGTCTTTCATCCAGTGGGAAATGTTGCTTTTGTGACTTCTTTGTAATAAGCAACGGATTAATTCAAAGTTATAAGTCACTTGTTGCCACTGCCTTACAAGTTGCCCCCCCCCCGAAAGATGTTTATGTTTGTCACAGCTGTCACAAATTCTAGAAGTTTGACCACTGTATGTTAACAGAAGGCAGCATGACAATTTGGGTTTGTAGTTTCCTAGGTCAGGAACAGGAACAGGAACAGGCCCCCCCTTGGGGGGCGTGGCAAGTTCTTGAGGGGTGGTGTTGATATTTATGTTGAAATTCCTATTGTTCACAAGTACTTTGATGCACATGTTTATTATAACATGAGGAGTTTGCACAAACATAGACAGCACACCTAGACATATTATTTGGCCTACATTATTTTTTTGGTGATGGGGGATGCCATATAAATGTAAAAAGCCTTCTGTGCACTTGTCTCTCTCAAGGGCAAGCTGTTAGAATGTGGAATTATGAGTAGAACTCATGGACACATGTTTTGTATTTGTGCTATTTGGGGAATCTACTCCCAAATGAAAAACGTTAAACAGGTTTGCATCAATATCCCCATGTTTATAATTGCCCTGAATATATAATGAGCATCTGAGTTTTGTGAGGAGATGCGCAGGAAATATCGTTGGTGGGGGGGTGGTTTGTAAACGATCCAGCTCACCGTGGTTAAACTAGATACTCTGCTGTGAATGTCTGTATACACTGGCCATCCAGACACCTGTCACAGGATATCACCAATAACTACAACCTATGGGCCTAAATTTGCCTTTGCTCTTTTATGTCTCCTGAAATAGATCAGAGATTCCTTGCTGAAGTTTGAATAATAGATTGGATGTCCCTAAGGAAATGACTTACTGTAAAGTGAAATTGGTCACGTACATCCCTAAAATCTGTTCCAGACCAATAATTTAGAAATATTTTATATTCATGCAGACTATTTACAAGTCATTGACTTCACCTCTGAATCATTTTTTACATATTGCTCTCCTTGTGCTGAAGAACAGTTTTCTGGGTCAGTGCATGCCGTAACTTTGAAAAGGGAATGAAAAACATTGACCAGTGAAGCTCTTTTTGGCCGAGGGGTACTATTATGGATGTGAAATATTTATATAATACTAAAAATGGATGGAAATTTCTATAAATTCTTTTGCAAAAAGCTTTTTTTATGAAAAAATTGGGCCATCTGAACCCCCTTAACTTTCATAGTGACCTTTGTATATAATTATGTGGTGAACTCCAGAAAGTAAGATGCTGATGAATGTTTTTAATGCTGAAATTTGAAATGAAACTGGAGAAAAATATTTGCATTTGTTTGTGTGTGTATGTATGTCTGATATGTGTATATACACACAAATACTTTTTCACAGTTTTTGGATGCCTTTTTTCTCCTCAATTTCTTTTAAGATATTTATGTTTATTTCTGTTAAAGCTTGTTCCATTTCTAAAGACGTAAAATTGTCAAAAAGATTAAAATTTTTTGTAAGATTTTGAACAGTAGAGAAAGCATTTGAGTTTGTAGGCCAGCATTTGCATTACAGATATTTTTTGTTGTGCATATATTAAAATGTTGTTTATAGTGTGTGCCCTTCCCCACATCTTATGACCTGCAAAGTCTGTGGTTTTTTTTTTATTCCTGGTTAATTATATCCTTGCACTACAGCTGACCCCTTAATTTCTTTCGTCTGGTCACATTAGGTTAACATGCAAACTCAGCATCTATATAACGTACAGTAATTACAAGTAAGACTACCCATTTAGTGTTATTTTCTTACTCTTGGCTTTGCCTGTGGTGTCTCCTTTATAGACGGATTCCTCCATCAAGCACTCTGATTGGCTGAGGAACTTGTCATCTGGTGTTCTGTATAATAAGCAGAGCTCTAACCATCATGTTTAGTAAAGGGATACCATGCATCTCCTGGCCTGCTTGACACTTGACTGAAATCAGTAGACATTTGTTCTCAAAAAAGCTGTATTACCTGGATATGGTAAATGCTAAAAATGTTTTTAGAATTAAAAAAGCACATACATTTTTCCCACTGTGTGACAAGCAATACTGACTGCACATTGGCAGGGTGTTTATCAGATATCTCCATTTCACAGAGCTGTTGTAATTTAAGAATGAACTTAATTTGTCTGCCTTGGCTGCACAGTTCTGCTCTGTGATGTTTTCTGATTGGGAATTGTGCTGAGACAATTTGGCAATAATTAGCATGAATGGGCTACATATGGTTAAATGTCAGCTATGCTTCACGAGTAGGATGGTAAGTGGGAAGGTATGTTCTGGGTTATTGAAGTATAATCCGTGAGTTAAGGTTATAATTGTCAGCAAAGTGAGAGACTTAGCTAGTTCGTGAATTTTAAAGCTAACACATGGTGCCCCAAGAGGCATTTTACTGGCACTGTCATCGGTCGTCACGCATTAGAGTCCTGCGATCTCACCAAGGATGAGAAACTGGCATGAGGCCTATGGAGCCACAGTGAAATTAAAATTCTGGGATGGTCCATGGGCGTTCATGTACTGTCGTGTGTGCAGTCAAAAGAAAACAATGTCAGCAATCTATTTGGTACAGAAATTCTTGGTTACATAAGTCTTGTGCAAAGTGGACACGCAGAGTTGGTAATATCCTGCCTTGCGAGTAACTGAGGAGCATGATTTTGGAGCACTTTATGTATGCGTTACTCCTTGAGTATTATGGTATGTTCTTCACATTCCAGCTTTGGTAACAGTCACTCTTGGGTTTTTAGCAGTCCCTGACTCCATCCTGGCATGCAAATTAGCACCTAGAAGGGGGGCAACTGTGCAGTGATTTCTGCTCCAGGAAGCAGAGAAAATAGAAAGTGTGAGCTCAGGAACAGGACCCGATATGACCGCTTTTATGCTTTCATATGCTGTGTACAACCCAACATGACCGCTTTTACGTCTTCATATGCCGTGTATGACCTGACATGACCGCTTTTACGTCTTCATATGCCGTGTATGACCTGACATGAGCTTATAAAGTTTATTAAGCTTAATATTTGTACCATTGCAGCTGAGTTCTTAGCATTGTGTCTTTCCGTGATTAAAATTAAAGGTACAAATATGCACTACATATGTTATAGAATACACTAAGTGTTTTGTTACCTTTTGGTTTGACATTTTGATAACGTTGTTAATGAAAGTGAGAAATCAAGAAGCATTACTCTGGAGAATATTGTCTTTCGGTGCCGATTCTCTTGTTATGTCAACCCAGTGTGGTAAATTGCTGTCACCACAGATGCTAGAAACGAGGTTAGCCCATGAAATGCGCTGCCAATGCCGGCAACCTGCTTTAGCAGTGCAAGACAATTCTTTGATTATAGCCAGTTTGGTGAGGGGGGTGTTGGAAGGATTTGGAGCATTGGTGTAAGTGGGTCATGTAGGGAGGGTGATTAGCCAGCTCAGTGGTCTTAAACTAAGGAGCCCCCGTTTATCTACTCAACAGTCTGTACATGTTTCTTGTTGTACAGTAGCTATTTGAAGTATCCCACCTGTTAGTGGTCAGTTTTCAGCAACGCTCGTGCTAGCTTTCGAGTTTTTGTAAGAGAGAATCAGCTGACATCTGTTCCTTTCATGCTTCTGCAAAATCCGCACTCCCTATTGTTGTCTTGATTGTAGGAGGGAAATATTCCCTCTGTCACGTTTTCCACTCCTTCCTCTGTTAGTATGCATCACCGTGCTCTTGCTGTTATTCCAGAGGAAACTTCACGGTGCCGAAAATCCAAGAGTCCAATATGGCATTTGGTCTCCTTGGGGTATTCCTGGGGTTACTCTTGGAGGTGTCAACGCATGGCCCCTCCAGTGTTCCCAGGATGTCATGGAAACATCAAGGTAATGTTAGCGTGTCCTTCTGTTTCTTTATTCTTTTTTTTTAACAGTAAACTTCTGTATTGAAAAGGGGTCCTAAAGAAAATGAGATGTAAATGTTGCTGTCTTATTTTCTACATTGTTGGTATGTAACAGTTTAAGTATTTGCCCTTTTGTATTTCAGCTTATTGAAGCATTTTAACATAGTTGACGATGCTTGATTGTTGGTTAACCAAAGATTGCTTACCTTAAATGTTAGTGTTATTGTGTTGTTTTTTTTTTTTTCTTTTCTTTTTAAATTGTTCTTATTGCTTTCATTTACTGGACAAGCAATATTTTCACCCACAATTGTGGTTATTACAGGGTATGATTGTCTTGACGAACTGTAGGGCTACATATACTGACCGCATAGGAAGTCAAAAATAAGATTTCCTCCCCTTTGGAATTTTTCCAACATAAAACGTGGCTCTCAAATATATCATTTATGTTGTTTGTTACCATAAAAGTCTATACTGGATTGTAAAGTTGAATATGGAGCTGGAAATAGGTTGGTTTCTGAAATAAGTGTGGAATGGAGGGTAAAAAAGTACAAAACCAATGTTAAATGTGGTAAGCAAACAGCTGCTGTTAGGCTGATGCATTTCACTGTCCCTGGGTTACGTGAGTGCATTTGAAACTTGAGCTTCTCACAGCTAATCTCAGTAACTGCTGCTAGCCATTTGTTCAAATGAAAACTTTCAGAAGGTTTGCAGTAAATCATTGAGGTTTGAAAAGGGAGCAATGATGGAGACAATCACAGGCTGAATAGATGGGTGCTGCTTAGCAACTAGAGGTACATGTGGACTAGTGGAGCTTGTGACCTGTCTTAATTTCTTTCTGGAGCTTCAGGGCTGCTCCTTGTTGTTTTTTTTCCCCTTTGTGTGTGTGTGTGTGTGTGTGTGTGTGTGTGTGTGTGTGTGTGTGTGTGTGTGTGTGTGTGTGTGTGTTGGGGGGGGTCATTCTTATGAGCCATTGTGTAAGGACTTAAAATGTTATGCTGTTCAACTGATGACCTTTTTCCCTTTTTGGCAGAAGCCAGTTTGGTAGAGTTCTCGGAACCAGGAGTTTTTAACTATTCCACCCTTTTGCTGAATGAAGACAGAGAAGCTCTTTACGTGGGAGCACGGGAAGCCATATTTGAGCTAAGCACGGGGAATGTGTCAATCAAGAAAAATAAGGTGAAAGAATACTGACATTAGTATTTGAAATGCAGATACATAAATATACGTCTTGTAAAGAAATATTATGTCGTAGTATTCCACAATTGTGACATTACAAATTATACCTTTCAATTATATGTATACATACGACACTTCATATTGTTATAGAATCATGTCCTCCTTATTTTTATGTTCATTGATGTTCACTAAGGTTATCTTTATAATGTGACAAACATATTTTACTGCAGGTAATATGGAAAGTGCCAGAAATGCATGCGACTATGTGCATTCAAAAAGGAAAATCTAAAGAGGTATGTTTATCCGAAGTTTCTGATTCTGAATGGACTAGATGCCACCAGAGAGTGACCTCATTGGCAGGCATCTCCCTGGCGTGATTTTGCAGTTCTAATTGTAATTGAGAGAGACTCTTGTTTAAAGCTGACCATTTATTGTGCTGCTGACTTGCCTTTACTACCTGAGAATCACTGTGATAATGAAGTATAGTATCTTTAAAGGGGTGTGTTTCTCAACTACATGGTCAGTATCGTAGGTGAGAGACCTGGTTAGAACATAAAGGCACATCTTGCGTCTGTTGTGTGTTTTGCAGACAGACTGTCTTAACTACATCCGTGTTCTCCAAATGCTTGACGACAGCAGTCTTTACGTCTGTGGGACGCATGCTTTTCAACCTGCCTGCGACTCTCTGGTAAACCCAGCACTTATTCTGAAATGACCCTAGATGGCGTTTTCTTTATTCCTTAAACACAATAAGTGCTGTCTCCCCATCTTTACAGTCTCTCAAAGATTTTAAACTGCAAGAGAAGCAAGAGGATGGCAGAGGGAAATGTCCCTTTGACCCTGAACAGAGTTTTACCACAGTTATGGTTGGTAAGTTGAATTCTCTTTGCCAGCTTAGATTTGATTTCAAGGACTGTCATGAAAATTTGTCTGAGAAAAAACAGTTGACGGCAGGGATTAAGGAATTCACTTCATTGTGATCTCTTCAGTCTTGCCAAATATGTTTGTAAGTTCTGTGTACTTTATTTTTAGATGGAGAGCTGTACTCTGGAACAGCATACAACTTTTTGGGAAGTGAACCAATCATTTCCAGATATTCTCGTTCTCAAAGTCTGTTGCGCACAGAGTACTCAACATCATGGCTAAATGGTACGTGGCCTCTCTAAGATTCATGAACTAGGGATTCCAGTATTTCAGTCTGGTATAAATACAGGCCATTGACCCGTACTTAATCCAAAGTGTGAGAGCTCACAGAATGCGTTTTTGCTAGTTTTAGCTGAATCCCTCCTTTTAAGCTTTGCCTCTCAGTAGCAATCTAAATAGGTTTTAACTGTTTTTGCTTTGTCTTCCTTACTTTCTAGAACCCAGTTTTGTTTATGCAGATGTCATTAGGGAGGGCAACAATAGTCCAGATGGTGAAGACGACAAAATCTACTACTTCTTTACGGAGGTGTCTGTGGAGTACGAGTTCTTTGGCAAGCTGCTCATACCAAGGATAGCTCGTGTTTGTAAGGTCAGGAGATGTCACTGGTCATATGTTATTTCTACAGATAAGAATAAAAGGGTACCATGATATTGACTTCAGAGTTAATCACTTTGCCTGTTGAAACTTCTGTTTATCTCACTGGGCAAATTGTGAATAATCATTCCATTATCCGTAACGCTTAACCTGTACAGGGTAATGATGCAAATAGTGTGCAAATAAACTTAATGCCTGTTATCGCAGGGTGATCTTGGTGGACAGAGAACATTGCAAAAGAAGTGGACAACATTTTTAAAGGCTAAATTGGTCTGTTCCATGCCTGAGCTCAACTTTGTATTCAATGTGGTCCATGATGTGTTTATTCTAAAGATGGAAGACTGGAGAGAAACTGTAATTTATGGTGTTTTTACATCACAGTGGTGAGTAGAATTGATGTTGACGTGTGATGGAGGACGTGGATTTATAGATTTTTGTTTTTAATGTACTATTCATTTTGAATCAGGGGAAACGTTGGCTTATCAGCGGTGTGTGCATACAACATGTCAACAGTAGAAGATGTGTTTTCAAAGGGGAAGTACATGCAGAAGGCAACTGTGGAGCAGTCCCACACAAAGTGGGTGAGGTTTAATGGGATCACCCCAAGTCCTCGTCCAGGAGCTGTAAGTGCTTTATATATGGGGTGGGTAGAGTAGTCAAGACTATATACAGGCCACGCAAAAAAAACAAAGCAAAATATTGGACTAGTAATAATATAGCCCTCCAAATATCAAGTCGCATAACAGTTTGGTAGACAGAATCAGGTCAAAAACTTCTCAAGTTTCAAATTATAGTTGAAATGTATTAAATTCCACATGACAAATACAGGGAGGCATAGTGGCTCACTGGTTAGCCACTCATGCCTTCAGGGTCTGGGCTCAAATCCTACCTCCACTCTGTGTGCGTGATATGTAGGTTCTCTCCGGGGTACTCCAGTTTTGTCCGACAGTTCAAAGATACTGTATGCAATCTTCTCTGATTGGCAATTCTAAGTTGCCTGTAGTGTGTAATTGTGTGTATGACTGTGCCCTGCAATGGGTTGGCACCCTATCCAGGGTGTCCCTTGCCTTGTGCCCAAAGGTGCCTGAAATAGGCTCCAGGTGACCCTGTGTGGGATAAAGGGGTTTGGAAAATGGATGAATAAAGTAAACCTAGCCTCTTTTCACACATGGAATATGGCTCCAAGCCTCACTTGTCCCATTACTAAAAATTACACCTGAGACTGCAAAAATTTTACAGGAAAATGAAACAAAAATATTTCCATTAAAGACTACATCTGTCTTTAATTCGCTTCCCTGTTATGAATGAATCATATGTATGGAAGAATGAGGATGGAGCAGAACAGTACTGTGGGCTTCAGCACTTCAATAGAGTGTATTAGAAATTGTTGCTGTAGGTTTCCATTTAACTTATAAAGAACTTTGCTCATTGACATGACAGTGCTTTCATAATAGAGACCTCATGTTGTACCCTCCTTTTTTTAGTGCATCAACAACAGTAATCGAATGCAGAACATCAACAGCTCTCTCCACCTGCCAGATAAAACATTACAGTTCATCAAAGACCATCCCCTATTAGAAGATCCTGTACTTCCTATTGGAAATGGGCCCCGACTCATCACCAAAGATGTGAACTACACTCAGATTGCTGTTCAGAGGGTCCAGGCTCTCGATACTAACCTATATGATGTCATCTTTACTGGGACTGGTGAGTTGCTGGCAAGTTTTTGGATTTTAGTTAGTAAAAGCATTTTATTTTTTTTAATAAAAAAGTATGCTTGATGGGTAATGAAAGACTGTAACTTTGGTAACGTAACAAATATTATTTCTTTATATTTCCTCCAAATTTTTGTCCTAGATAAAGGATTCTTGTACAAATCTGTAATTTATGGGAGTGAGGTGCATACTGTTGAAGAAATACAGCTTCTCTGTAATTCTGAACCCATAAAGACCTTACTGCTTTCTTCTCATGGGGTAAGTGAATATGTACTCTTTTTTTTGGGGGGGTGTCATGGACCCAAAGATTGAACATTGTGAGCTTTAGATTATTAAATCTTCGTAACTACTGATTTTCAGAAACAATACGCCAAGTCAACTGTTATGGTTTATATTCCATATCTTGGAAAACAGTCAGATGACTTTGAATGTGAAATGGGGAATTTTTGAAGTGGAGACAGCAAGTCTGGCTCGAAAGGGGAACCAAAAGTTCTCCTATGACAAATGTTTGTTTACTTATATTTCCTGGGGTTTATGCATGAAACATGTAATCAAAGGAGATGCTGACGTGTGACATTTTTTTTTTTTTTTTTACAGAGGTTCCTGTACGCTGGTTCGGACACAGGGGTGGTGCAAGCCCCCACGGCCTTCTGTGAGAAGTACTCTTCTTGTGGTGACTGTATACTGGCGCGGGACCCTTACTGTGCATGGGACTCTAATGCTATGGCTTGCGTCAATATATTGCAGGACCAGAATGCAGAACAACGGTACCTATGTTCATTCAAGTAAAGACATGATGGACTGTTTGTCATGGCTAATCAATTCACAGTCGTAGTAATGTGCCTTGATTTAAAACTTTTTTTTTTTAATATCTTCTGGTGAAAGCCAGGTGATGATACTGTTCATTTCTTCATTCTGAATGTTTATGTACTAAAAAAGTAAATATATTTTTTTCCTAGGAATCTGGTACAGAGCCTTGATGGTGATGCTGATAAGTGTCCTAAAGGTATGTAGAAAAATCATAATGTCTTTACAAACTGGAGAAGAATCGATACTGGAACAGATGCCTCAGCATTAACAGCGAAAATGCATTTAGTTGGTTTTTATTATGAATGAGTTGAACCGTTCATTCCCTGTGATGGACTAGCATCCCATCCAGGGTGTACCCTAGCTTTGTGCCCTGTGCTGCCTGGGACAGGCTCCAGGCCTCCCTGCAACCCTGTCCAAATCAGAGGTTAAAGGATAGATGGATATTCTAAAATCTTTATTTCTAAATAATTTGGAACTAAATATATTACAGACCTGAATATTCAGCTGTAGGATGTGTTTTATTAGATATATTTAAAATATCATCACATTTTTGCCTATCATATACTGCTCAAAAAAATTAAAGGAACACTCTGAAAACACATCAGATCTCAATGGGAAGAAAAATCATGCTGGATGTCTA
>JAACJT020000095.1:12562184-12610289 GCA_009936485.2 Gymnarchus niloticus | reverse complement strand
GTGGGCCTGGGACTATGTAAAGCGCTTTGTGACCGTGCTCCGTGTTAAAAGCGCTATATAAATAAAATTGAATTGAACTGAAGTTTTCAATAATTGTGATTTGATCATTTGTGACAACTGGCAGTATTATTATTTTTTTTAAATCTTATGTTTTATCAAGATTGTAGTGAAAAAGACAATACAGTGATGTTAATGGTAAATTAATATATTAGAACAGAATTACTATTTTCATCCATCTATCTACTAACTGCATATCCTGGTCAGGGATACAGGGGGGTTGGAACCTCACAACAGAGGACACAAGGCTGGAGTACACCCTGGATAAAATGCTGGCACCATTTTGGTAATAAATTTAACAGGTAAAATAGTTCATATCTTTATTTTTAGCTCCCTCTTGTGCTGAAAGCAGTACCATAATAACTTCAACAGGATATGAACTAAAAAAGCAAGTTACTTACAGTATATTGGTTTAAGTTTATGTCAATGTATTTATACATCAGTCTAATTTATAGAATTTGTTACTTGAACACATCCACTCACCCATTCACTTATCTTCTAACCTCGTATCATGGATAGAGTCATTGGGTTGTTTTTCCCATAAGGCACTAGGCGGGGGATACATCCTGGGTTAGATTCTAGGCCATCACAGTACATTCACATATGCTCAATTACACACTATAGAGATATCAGCTAGCCTACCTGCATATCTTAGGTCGTCAAGCGGAAATCAGAGTACCCAGTAGAAAGCCATGCAACACCAGGAGGACAACTCCACACTGACAGAGTGGAGGAGGTATTTGAACCCCCAGCCCGGGAGATATGAGGTAACAGTGCCTCTCACATAAATTCGTTCAGAAAGGTAGGATGGCTTTTTTCCACCCCAAGTTTCCATATAGCTTTCTATAGCTAAAACTACCCAAAACAAGAATAACAACTCAGTGATGAGGTGTACTATGTTATATTCCATATGTAGATGGGCATTTCATCAAAATAATCATTTTAAATACTTTATGCACAAATTTTATTTAGACATGACTGACAATTCACATTAATTACATGTAAAGAGTATTCTGTATTAATAATCTTTGCTTTTCACATAATACAAATTCATTTACTGTAAACAAAGCACATATTGCTGCTCTGTAGCTGACTCAAAGCAGCATAATTGCTGAGTAGTAGCTATTCACTGAATTCCAGATTAAACGTGAAAGTCCAAGATCTTCCCAGAAGCTCACCATAGTATCTTGGAAGCTGTGTTCTAAACAAGAGAATATGTGGCTGAGAAAATAAATAAAAAAATTATACAGTGAAATCTGTAAATTTTGCAGATTTAAATAAATTTCTCAGTATATTAAACTGTTACATCTAAGTTCTATTCATTTATTCTTAACTGTCTCAACAGACAAAGATTTTAAAACGAAACACTTGCTACATTGCATGACATGGTAATGTAGGATTAAACTGTGGTCAGAATGGAAAGTCTAGTTAAAAATTCAAATTTGACTTTGGCACTTGCGTTTCTACTTTGCATAAGAAATATGTTTAAAGATATTTAACATCTAAGAATGATTTTGGGGTTAACGACTTATATACAATTTTGTCAGCCAACACTGGCATATAGTAATAATCCATTAATAAAGCGAGATGACCGCATAGTATTGCATCGACAAACATAGAAGTTAGCAACAAAACCATCGCTTGCTTTTCAGACATCATACATTACTTGTAGTATTACTGTTACCATC
This sequence comes from Gymnarchus niloticus, assembly GCA_009936485.2. Taxonomy (NCBI): domain Eukaryota; kingdom Metazoa; phylum Chordata; class Actinopteri; order Osteoglossiformes; family Gymnarchidae; genus Gymnarchus; species Gymnarchus niloticus. The sequence goes on along the minus strand of JAACJT020000095.1, from coordinate 12,608,544 downwards.
GTAAACATATTTTTCAAACTAAAAACAAAAATACTGCTTATCTTGTTCAACAGCCATTTGAATGCCCATAATATGCTTCATGCTTATTGCAAATAAAATATACCGATACGTTAAACAATATTTAAATAAAACATAAGCAATATTTTCCAAGAAGGCTCAGAACTGGGTTAGCCTATGTGTCCGTAAGACCACCCGTATAAGAAAGCCTTAATTCGTCGTACCAAGGTGAAGGAGTGTGAACTTAAACCGAACTGCACTGTTCTAAATGGATAAAAATGACTATACGTGATAAGCTACACATCAAAATCCGGCAGTCATGTTGATGGCGCTTCTGCAGGACTAACGAAGGAGGTATATGCTAATTTACACAATTACATGATACACGTTGTGTGTTTATACCGTAAACGGGAACTCTGAGGCCGGGGTGTGTGTCATTTTGCATTTAAACGAAAATTATAGCAAGGACATTACATGAACCACATTTTTATATACACATGTGGTTCCGGATCACGTTGTCGTTTTTATTTAGTTCATTTAAGGTGTGGCAAAAGTATTACGTTACGAATGTTTGTATGTGAAGATAATCTGGTCGAAATTGTGGATTGTAGCAATACAAAAGTCTGGTTTATTTACATTTTAAAACATCTCCAGTACGGAAATTTAACATTGTCTTCTAGGTCTCGAAACAAAAGGGACAAAGAGTCCGGAGTTTCAAGTATTTTACCATAATTTTTTATTGCAAATTGATGTTTAAACACTAAATATTGTGACAGTCTAATTACTACAACGGAACTAGTTTTTAACTTTTAACTAGTTTTTAGGATCGGTAAGAAGATCGATAGGGAGTCTACATAGATTGGGCAGCTTGTTTCATCCTTGACGGATCACAGTCGAGAATCGTCTGCAGTGAAACTTCTCACGTGGAGAAGGGATTACACAGTGGCACTGGTTTGCTGACCAAAGAGGGTACGGAGGAATGTAGGCTTTGAGGAGTAACTCAGTGGAGGTGTCTGCCAGCCTGTTAATGGTCCTGAAGGCCAGCATCAGAGACTTCAGCTTTGATGTCAGCACCTGTATGGAACCAGTGAAGACCAACCAAGAGAAACACAACATGAGTATTTTGGCTGTTTGAATACCAGGCACACTGGTGCATTTTGATCGGGAGTGCCTTAGCAGTACAGGTTGGTAGTCCAGCCACCGAAGAATTATAGTAGTCTACCACTGAGAGGAGAAGTGCCTGGACAAGTGACTCAGTTGCATATTCAGAGAAATTTGATCTGATCTTGCTGATGTTATAAACAACAAACCTGCCAGAGTGGGAATTCGCAGAAATATGGTCATTAAGGGATAGCTGGTGATCTGTCATTACCCGTAGGTTCTTGGCAGACCTTGACGGGGACAACTTTGAAGACCCAATCTGTAAAGTCAAAGACCCAACTTGACTTTTTAAGTAGTAGCATTTTTAGATTTGTAATTTGATCCATATTAATTACATGATATTAGTATTGTTAAATTGGTAGTGTGGATGATTGTGTCATCTGTTGCAGTGCCCTGACTTAAATGGCACTGATTACTACTAAATAATAGTTAAACCCTGAATTGCTGGCTTTACATTACCCTTAGTCAGTGAATGTCTAAGTGAGTGTCCTGTAACAGGACTCTTGTTATTTGATCTCTGCTCCGCAGAAGATGTTACTGGATTTGCTTTGATGGAATTATGAATGAAATAGTATGTTGAACTTTGAAAGTCGCAATGTGCCATAAATTGTCCAATGAAATATTTGAAAAATGTGCTTAGTATAAATTGTGCCAGTCACATCCATCTATTTTCTAACTACTTATTCTGGTCAAGGTTGTTCGGGGTGGGGGTTGGCAAGCCATCCCAAGCAGTTTAGTGCACAAGGGTAAAATACACCCTGGATAGGATGCAGTTAATCACATTCATCCTTAAATTGGGTAAATAAAGCAAAACTTTGAGAATTAGCTCATAACAGTGCAAGCAAGTAGTAAGAGTGGAAGAAGGAAATCATGACTGTTTCAGTGAATTGTTTCTTTTGAGTTTGTTTAAATAAAAGATTTGTTCAGAATCATTCATTCACTTTCAGCATGTGGATAGTGGACTTTTGGATGGTTTTCGTAAAGAGGTAACTTTTATGAGCAAAAAACTGTACGGAAACTAAATTATATATTACTGGTTATTTTCTGTTACTTGAATCAGTATCATAACATATTACACTTAATGTTAATTAGAAAGATAGAGTATCTTGGGTGTAAGTGACATGATCTTGTTATGTATTTTTCAATCAGTGGTCTGAGGCCAACAGGTGGGCTATGAACACTCTCTAGTGATCCACAGATCTATATTCGGGAGAGTCCAAAATAAAAATAGCTGGGCTGAGATGCAAAAGGAGGAGAACCCCTGATCTAGTTGAGTCATGAATGAACACTGAATCATTCACGGAATGAACAGAATGAATCAGTGCAGCGGCCAAGACCATTTAGTTAAAAGATTAGTTCATAAAGAAAGAATTATTTGTGAATGACCTGAGTCTATTTAGCAGGTTTCTCAGAAAAAATTATTCATCCACTCTTCATAAGGGAAGTACTGGCACAAATGCAAATGGCATGTGACCATGTTTATTCAGCATTATGTATAAAGGAGTTACTGTATTATGGGGTTACCTTGCAGGATGGGATCTGCAAGTGAATGCTGCTTGTAGAAATGTAGAAAGCCAGATCCACTGTCCACAGCTGTAGACACTCAAATTTGGTCCTGTAAATGATTGTACTGACAGATCTACTATGTTTGCCTCTAGATCTGACTACTGTGTTTGAGCCATTAGTAAATAGATGGCAAATTGGAGCTGGTAAGCTAATTGTGACTAAGTAGAATAAGCCCTCTGGTATAAACACACACGTTATGACAAAAGATTTGGTATCCTTGTTTTATTGGCTCACTTGGGAAAAAGATCTGACCTTGAGTTGGTTCCTGTTAATTACTGGCATCACTGTCTATTCCATTGTCCTGGAATGTTGAGACTAGACTGTCATAATCAAAGCACTTGTCACAGATGACCAGTCCATGTCTGGGTGGGTTAAGATAATCACAAGAATAAACTTCCCGTTAAGGGTATTGAAGGCATTTCATGCCTTTGTGGACCTGATGATGTGGTGAGGGTTGCCTCAGATGTTTATTGATAGAAAATCTGTAATGTCTTCTGATAAATAGAAAATAGATAGTAATTGGGGAACCACAGAAAGCACTGTTACACCTTGATGGAGCTTAGTTGTGGCCATAGGTACCTGTGTACCACAGATTGGGATAGAATATACCTAATATTCCAGACTGCATTGATGTGGAAATTCAAGTATTTGAATTTCTAGTAAAGTCATGAACACCTAGCAAATAAGATGTTGTTCTTGTATTTGGTGACAACTTGTAGAGTATGCCATTAAAGACAATAAATGTTGGTTTGCAAAAGAGCAGGTACTTTGGCTATTCCAAAAGGCATGACCAGGTAGTTATAATTTTCTGTGGTTCAGTAGTGGTCAGGATCAGTAGCATGGGTTCTTCACCATAGAAATATTGGTTTTGAGTCGAATCAGTGAGCATCCCTGAGTCTGAAACAACAAGTTGTACATACTGAAATATTTTGCGTGTATGGATAGGAATATAAAACTGGAAGGATATTCAAGGTTTTTTTTTTTACCACTGTTGCATGTCCCATATGCTCAGAATAGTCTTCATCCATCTAACTCTATAGCTCTGTTCTTGACATTTTGGTGGAGCAAGGATTCAGTAAAGACTAGGATGCATCAGTTCTTTATTTTGCATTATAGAAAAGGCCACAGTCAGATCGCTTACATTTTATTCTCAAGGGCCCGAATGTTGGAAAGGAGTAAGCTGGAAAGATATAGGCTCACTTAGCTTTTATTCCTGTTCACTTGCTTCTCTTCCCTGTACATTCACTCCGCTTCTGAGGTTGCTTAGTCCATCAAGATTGACTTGTATAGTCTGGGTAAACAAGGTGAGTAGTTTGGAACTAAATTGTTGATGGGCAGTATCTTCTGAACCTTGGCTATAGTTTTCATTTGGTGGAAAGCTGTTCTATTGAAATTCCTAATGTGAGCATCAGAGGGCAGGACTGGGTTGACTAAGATTTCTAACCAGTGTGCTCAGTTTAAGAGAGCACCCATTAAATTTTTCACCCTTAAGCTGATCCCGAATTGCTCTGGGACCAAGTATCATTACTTCTGTATAATCTTGATTTTGAAGTAGAAAGTTTCTGGCCATCCAGGTCCTAATATCTAACAGACAATCTTCAATCTTTGACAGCTGTGACAATTCACCAGGTTTAACTAATACATGTAGTTGTGTATCATCAGTGTAACAGTGGAAACCAATACCAGATTGTCTAATTATGTTACCACGTGACAGCATATATACAAGGTACAACTGAAAAGGACCGAATACTAATCCTTATGGAATGCAATATCTAACTTTGGCAGAATCAGAGGATTCATTGTTAACATGAACAAACTGGTAGCAGTCAGGAAGTCAGGACCGTAGCCAGGACAGTGCCTGCCCTATAATACCAACCAAGCAAGAATGTCACAGTCAATCATATTAAATGCTGCACTATGGTGTAAAAGCACCAGCAAGGCTTAAGAACCATAATCAGAGGCTATTTGTTTCTGTCATTAATGCAGTTCCAGTACTTTCATGTTGTCTAAATAATTCATTAGTATTATTTTTCTGTAGAAAGGAGTGCAATTGTTTTTTGGAGAGAGAAGGAAGGCTGGAGATAGGCCTGTAATTTGCTGAGTAAATAAGTTCAAGTTTGGGTTTTTTTAAGAACGGGTTTGACAACAGCTACTTTAAGAGGTTTTGGTGCATCATACGATAGCCATTTTTGTCACTGCACAATACATGGTGAAATGAAGAAGTGCGACTCCTGATCAGTGCACACTCAACAACACACAATAAAAACCAAAGGCTTCAAATGAAATCAATATAGCAGCTTAAAGGGACACGTAAATATAAAGGATAGAATCTATCTATAGCAGCCTGACATCCGAACAGTACAATATTGGACTTAAAAATACCATACACACTACATTGTCACAGATACAAATTAAAGTAATAGCTGAGAGTGAATTGTAGAGTTCAGTTCACATACAGCTCTTGGGGAAAAAAAATTTTTTAAATCTTGTGCTTCATCTCTTAATCAACCTGTAGCGGTTTGAAGAGTTCTTAATAATGCTAGTGGCTCTGCTAAGACAGCAAGCGCTAAAAATTTCCTCTAATGTGGACAGTGGACTACCAGTAATTTCTAGTGCCGCACTGATAACTCTTTGCAGAGCTTTCTCATCTGCTGCTGAACAGCTGGCATACTACACCAATATACAGTATGCCAGCATAATCTCGATGGAGGAGTGGTAGAAGGACACCAGCAGCTTCTCCACCAAGCTTTTTTTCTTGAGTATGCTCAGGAAAAATAGCTTCTGTGAGCCTTCTTGACTACTGTGGTGGTATTTGCAAACAAAGAGAGATTCTCAGAGATATAAGTTTGCAAGAATCTGAAAGCGGGCTTCCTTTCCACATGGTCCCCATTGATGTAGAGTGCAGCTGGGTTGACACTGGTTCCTCCTTACAGTCAATGATGAGTTCTTTTCATTTTTGAGGTGTTCAGTGCCAAATTGTTCACTGAACACACGCTGCCAGTCTCTTCACCTCATCCCTGTCTCATCTCCTTCTGAAATCAAATCCATAGTATGGTTATCTGAGTGAGTAGGCCCTACTACATTCTGCAGAACACCAGCAGAGTCGTGAACAGAAGCAAATGCTATTCTGCAAGGATCACAGTCATTTGCCATAAGGATATTAACATCCCCCACAATTACAACTTTGTCAGTAGTAACAACTAGATCAGACAAGAAGCCAGAAAACTGCAAATAAAAGCTCTATATGAACCAGAATGAATACAAATAACACGAGTAAACGATGATGGGGAGTTACGAACAGTTGAGCTTACAATTTCTCAGAAACTACTAGATTTGACTTAAATATGGCTGCAACACCACCAGGATGAGGGTTATGTTTGGAGCTGTAGACTCTTTTAGTGACATGTAATCATCTTGTTTAAGCCAGGTTTCGATCAGGCATAGGATACTGAGACTTGAGTCAGTTATGGGATCATTTATAAGTAATGCCTTAGGGGTCAGAGATCTCACATTCCAAAGCCCCAACTTGAGCTTGACCGCACAGGTAACTTGTGGCAAATGTGGTAACTTAATATTTATCAGGCTATTGTAGCAGACAATGTGGGACACACCTCTACAATTTAAAGTGCAGGAAACAGTCTCAATTTTATGAACCCCTGATGAAAATTTTAAGCAGCTAGCAGACAGTGGGTTAATGCACCCTCTAGCCTCATACAAAATGCTAAATTTGCTCTGTTCAGTGTCCACTCTCTTAACAGCAAATCAGCTTTTATTGCGGACCTTACTGCGGATCATAACATTGACTTGTTTGTTGTGTTTGACAAATTTGACAGCAACCTATTGATGATTTTGGATTAAGCATGGCTCTCACCTCATTGTTATGATTTACATAAGTCACATACCACTGTTTGGTATTCCCATTCTATATTCTTTTAAGTTCAAGATCAAACCTGTTATATCATTTGAGTGCTTAGCAGTACTGCTCACTGGCATAAAGCCTCTGCTGATGTTACTTGTATACCACCCTCCAAGGTTCTCACCTGCCTTTTTGACAGACCCTACTAAGTTACTTACCTCGCTCTGTTCCTTGTACCCTGCTGTGCTGTTGCTTGGCAATTTTAACATACATGCAGACTCTGATAACTCATCATGCAGCTGATTTCCTCAATCTATTCATTCCATGTGTTTTGATCTCACCCAACATGTAAATTTCCCCACACATACTAAAGGCTACACACTTGACTTTGTTTGTACTTCTGGCATTATCCCTGTAAATTTGCATGGGATTGATCCTCTCATTTCTGACCATAAGGTTGTTTTGTTTAAACTAACTGTACCCACCCCTGTTCAGTTACATAGACATTGTTCATCCTCTAATATTACTGTCAAGAACACTAAAAACATCAGGTCCACTTCTCTGATTAACCCTTTAAGCAGTCCACCTTTAAGCATGTCCACCAGAGCATGTCACTTCATCTCCTGCTACTGTTGTTTCTCACTATAATAACATGCTTTCAGCCTGCCTAGATTTGTCTTTCTCCAGTTAGAACCTAGTATACTGTGACTGTGACATATTCTGCCCCATGATTTTCCCCTGATCTACGCTGTATGAAAGTTTGTATGTAGGTGAAGGTTTGAATGCCTTAGTGGGAAAACTGGCCAGTCTGTTCATTGGATTGCCGATAAGGAGCATGTTGTTCTTTACAAACAGGCGCTACAAAAGGCCAAAACTGACTTTTACACAAGCTGTATCTTACATTGTCAGTACAACCCCAGAACACTGCTAACAAAATCCTTAAACCTCCTAATAATTTTCGCTTGATTGCTTCTTCTAACCTCTGTCATGAGTTGTTTTCCTATTTAACAGTAAGATAGACTTTTTTGTGGGTGACTTGTTGGGTATTTACAGGTACCTGTCCCGGTGCAGGATGGTGTTGAGTGTTTCATCAAACTAAATGGGATGATGTTGAATTGAAAAATACCAAAAGGGATAAGGAAAAAAAATTCTTCTAGTGATTATCTGTTGCTATCTAGCAGTATTCACTCTGGAGGTTTAGTGAGCTGAATACCTTGATTTACTTAAAGGACTCTATTGAGACGCGGACCAATTGCCAGCACCTATGTGTGCAAGTTCATTGATTTTGCCATTGGTTCCCCCAAACAAGTTTTAATTCCCAAAATTATAGAGTTTTACAAAACATGAGAAAAGTTATAATATGGTGCAGTTGAGATAAAGTTTATTGCAGTTTGTACTTTTTTTCAGTTTATACTTTTTACTCTAAGTTGGGATTCAAGCTAGGCATTAGACTATTTCTTACCATTGCCCGCCACCTACTGGTCATATTACATATTAAATATTTGTTGATATATTTTTTTACACATTCCTGAAACCCCTACAACAGAATACAAATTTTACATGCCTGTCCATCCATTTTCCATCTGTTTATCGTGATCAAGTTCATGGGGCATAACAGTCTTAACCTTCAACAAACTATACCATTTATGTATGTCTTTCTTTAATGACTTGCTGTAGAGTTCTCTGTTCTTAGGTATTTTACTGTACATGCTGTACAGTTTTTGTCAGTACTTATTACACATAGGATGCTAAACATAAACGTATAGGCTACAAGCTTTTTAAAAAAACACATAGGCAATCCCCAGTACTTTGCAGTGTAAAATATACCATAAATTAACATATTTTAGAGAAAGAAATTATCTTTGATTCCTAAGGTGAACGCTAAGCTATACGGTACATTGTTGAGACAAAGCATATATTTGCTATGAAATGTATCGTTTAGCAATTATTACTTAAAATATTACTAGAATAATATTACTCGATAATTTTCACAAATGACAAATAATAACACAAATATGTATATGTTAATACATTTACCCACTAATTAATAAACCAACAATGGAATTTTTATGCATGTAGAAATTAATATTTCAGAAGTGATTTGAAGATTTAACTTTATCACTATTTGACATTAATATTATTTGATTTGGTTCACTTATGGAATAACCACATATGTTCAGTTAGTAACATTGCAGATCAGAGGAAACATTTTATAAAAGATAATGATGAAAACATAGTGCCGTACATTTGAATATATAGGACATATTACTTCAACAGAAAAGATATACTATGGTGTATGTTGTATTTATGAACGGACTCATTTCTTTAAAGGGGTACACACGAGAATGCACACAAATAAAGTACAATCAAGAAATGTCCAAAAAATAATATTCTTTAACTAAAGAACTAATTGGTGTGGCCTGTGTGGGTGAATTGGCTATAAAACTAATAACAAGAAGCAAGATTGTGATTTTTAAATAAAATTTAAATTGATTCCTGCCTGTTGAAACAATGGTACAGTCAACAGGGAGACACACATTCAAATAAGAATGCAGATACCATGCACAAGTTTTAATAATGTATGATAACATATTATTTCTTATTGCCTGTGTACTGTATGATTTCTTTGGAGTTGGCATCTTTTCAGTTATTTGGAGCGTTATAAATAACGACTTCTGCCATGTAATTTAATAGTGCATAATCATCAATTACTTGTGATTTGCATGAGTAAAAACATCAACTGTAAGCTGTTAACACATTTCTGAATGCCATTTTGTTTCCCACGCATTGTATACATAAACCTGGTAAAGGCACGTACCTAAGCACAGCATGTTACCTCTGGATGTCTCTTCCGGAGTGTGTCTCTGAACCATGAACGATATTTGCCTGATTTAGACTGTCAATCTCTTAAGCCAGCCCCCTCACCCCATTCTTGTTGCTATGCTGTGTTTGAAACTATGGTAACCATAAAGGTGCCTTTAGGGAATGATCTTCCTGCCCTGGTTTATCTCATTTCTATGTCCAGTCATTAGAGATTTACCACTTTTGGAAATGAGACGTTCAGCTGTTTTCCTGAAATTCCTGGATAGAAATAGGGTCTGTGAAATATGGTATTTTAAGATTTATTAGCTGAAGAATATACTGATTTTTCATTGGGAATGATAGTAGTTACAGTTAAATCATAAACCATCTTTGATTGGATCAGTGTTGGCTGCTCAAGTACTTCCGGAATTATGATATATATATAATATATATATATATATAAAATATTGTATATGGTAAAATGCATTTAATATAGCTTTCTTTGTTACAATTCATATTATTTCTAGTGTCTATACCGATTTAATACTGAGTAGTGAGAAATTCTAGAAATAAACTGAACTGTATTCACTTGCATCACACATTTTAAATATTTTTTTTTTCCTGCCAAATGTCATCAATTTTGTCATCACCAAGAACTTTCAGAGTCCAAAAGTACCATCTTGGAGGAAAGCTTGAGCTGTCATGTATACTACAGGTATATTTTGGTCATTTATTATTACGCGAGAGGATTTAACATGGCCATGGCATCTACACTTAGCTGCTTTATAAACACCTGATACAGACCTTTCAGCAGAGTAATAGACCTCTCCTTCAGTTTGCAATTCCTTTTTCGAATGGTGTCGTGTATCCATTTGCACTATTGTAAATTTTGCATTATGCCGCTAAAGGCTGCAGACCATTCTGAAAGAAAAAGCGCAAGTTTTGAAGTAATGTATTTGGTCTTAAGATATAAAGTATTCACTGTGTCTTGTTTTTAAACACACCTGTGAATGTCTTCAGTATATTTTATTATTTTTGATTTGAAACAAAAACAAGGCAGAATTACGTTGAAAAGGTGTAATTATTAATGATGATATATTTTTCATTAATTACAGTAATAATAATAATAGTTCAACAAAACATAGTCATTAATATATTGACAGTGACCATATTTGTTTTTCATTTACATCATACTATGGTAAATTTAAAAATTAAAACTGTACATGTATCTGCTATATGATCCAAAAAGCTATCAAGTAAAAATGACACAATATTTACATTGATATACAGCTCATCTATGGATGTTTACAGGTGTATTTACAGTATTATCACTGGGAAATACATTCAGTATTTACTCATGGTTTTTGGTCAAGGCTTACTTTGAATAACTGTATTAAAATTTACTGATCCTAGCCTGAACCTCTCCTTTCTCACAATGGATGCTGAAAGTATCTATTATGGTGCAAGTCACGTTGTAGTGAGCGAGCGAGATTGCAGGAATTGTCATCTTTGTTCGGTGATAGGCTGAAAGAAATGCCCCCCACACCTACGTACACTACAGCCAATCTTCAGCACTTCCTGCTGCCTTAATTAGCTATCGCTGGAGAGAGTTTGACAGATACTAGTCACGATTATTTAGATGAACTCTCTGGCCTTTGTAGTGCTTTTCACAGGAAACGCAGTCCAGTCCTGACTAAAAAGCATTTGTATGTGCCTCTGTTTATTAATCTTTTTCTAAAACATTTCCTGCTTTAGCAATGTTTATTGCACAGGTTTAGAATTTGTTTTGTCTGTGATGTTGGCCTAAATTTTGTTAATTCAGATTTCTTAAAATTGGTTAATGACATGCAGAACTTGCAAATATGACCTGCAACTTCCACAAGCTGATATCACAGGTTGGTGGTATTATACAATTAATAGCATAATAGAATGCATCTCCATTTGGAATTATGAATTAATAGATAATGTATATAGTGTCATGTTATATATGTACAATACTGTGCAAAAGTCTTAAGTAGAAAATATTTAAGGCTATTAATCTGGGCAGTAAACGTATGATTTAACACTACAATACAATATTCAAATAAACAGTGATACAGTAAGAAACAACATCTTCCGTTCTCCTAAATGTTCCTGGTATCTAGTTGAATGGCTAGAAGAACACAGCTTTGGTTCTCAAAACTCTCTTCATGAGCACCCCAAACATTCTATGTATTTGTTAAATTTCATCATTGGCTCAATTCATCAGTTAATTAGGTAATTAATTTACGAGGTATTGATTAGTCAAGCAAGGTGTACTAGTAGCTGAGTTCAAGAAATACTTGGGTATATTTGTTAGTAACTGCAGATTCTGATGTGACTTGAGGAGATGTTTTGACATTTGTAAACTTGCACACTTCAGCCAGCATAAAGTCACAGTTTTACACCAACATAAATATACCAGTAATTTAAATATACTTTTCTTTGCCTGCCTAAAACTTTTACACAGCACTTTATGTATAACTGTATTAAATATACAGTATATGAATTTATTTTCATTTTTGTCCTTTGTCAGATAATTATATACTGTTTTCTTTCAGATCTTCATCACCGCATCACAAGTTTTTGCCAATTTTTGGTAGAGAAATGACTAATATTATGGTGTGAACTATAACATCTTCCTTTTTTTTTGTGTGGACTCTGTAGTTCCATTGTGGGTTTTAGCAAACTAAAGCTATATTCATACTCCACTATCTGAAAGTATTGATGCCTTGACCTTAGTATCCTTGATGAACCACCAGTCAGTGCTTAATAGCAGGTGCACTGGATGAGCAACTGTGGAACATAAGTAAAAATTGTCATTGCAGAGTAGTGTTATTAAATAATGGAAGGTAGTTATTTTTCATGCTATTGTCAGGAGGTTGCTGTCTGAGATGAAATAATGAGACTGACGGCACTGGTGCTGGGCTGTGTTAAAAGCAGAATGCCTTCTCTTGTCTTGGGCCAGGGTCAATTTTAGATCATGTATTATGATGTGCGGTGTATGATGTAAGGCCTAGCAAGGTGTGGCTGACTGTTTACTTTGGTCCAAAGTGATGAGGGAAATGAAGTTTTGGTTTAAATAGTGAGATGACTTCATTGTGAATCACTGCTTGCTCAAAGTAGTCATGTTTTGGGATAAACCATTTACATCCCTTAATAATTCCCAGGCCTGGGTTAGGCCGATCTCACCTGTCATACTTTGGATGTTTATTTTTCCCCAAATTATTTAGCTAATAATTTAGGACATGATTTTGGATTGTGAGAAGAAACTCGGTCACCCAAATAACACTGACTTGGAGGCCCAGGTTCAAACCCCATGTGAAGGGAGACCTTTATATGTAACATTATTAGAAATTCTATTTTAAGCTACTGCTCTGGACATGGATTTGTCAGGTCATTTATCTGTAGGGCTTATTTTTTTGCTTTATGTCTGTTTAATATTCCTTTTTTTTATCCATATTGCAGATTTCGCCATTGTAAGATATCATATTATCAGGTCATTCTGTGGTTTTAAGATATTGACCTCAAAGATACTAAATGAAGAATAAAACATGATAGGCAATTAAAAATGCTTCATTAGACCAAGACATGTAACAAGCATTGTTATGTTTTAAAAATTGTCTTGTGGAATCCTAATCAGTTTAAAGCCAAGCTGTCTGTAGAACAGTTTGTGTGATTTGCAAGTGTATTGTATAGTTTCTCATATTGTTTAAATTTTTTTTTAACTTGTAAAGCTGAATGAAAAATGTTATACGTAGACTGCTTATATTCGGGCATATATGATTAATATATATTCATGGCATCCTTTTGCTTATTAAAAAGTATACAAACTATACAAAGAATATTTTTCAATGCCATTATAGTGCTCCACGTAGTTTTCGTTGGAAAAAATCTATTTGCAGTATATGCCTGTACACACAGAAAAAACTGTGCAATACATACTGTTAATGGAGCAGACAATTAAGATAATTTATCTCAGTTTACTGACAGACAGTACATTCATGCAGAAAAAAGGCTGTATGTTCTTATGACCTGCATTTAAAGTGAATGAGAGGAAGCAGAAATAAAAACATGTTAAAATTCATCACAAATAGCAAAGTATTTTCTCATTCGTTTATATGAAATGTAAAGAGAATTGCATCTTAAACGTGCAAGCAGCTGAGTAGAGAAATATATTTAAAACCGTTGTGTGGAAAAAAAATGGCACCTGCGAAAGGAATGGAATCTTCCACTATTCTAACCTTCCCTGAATGACTCATCCAGCTCTATTCTTATTGGATACGACCATTCGATCCCAAAGGATTGCCTTGCAGAGGCAGAGAGGCCTCGCTTCATTCACAGAAACATTGGTATGCAAGCCTGCAATTTCATTCACATAAAACAAAAATATAATTTGAATTGTCTTTTTATCATCGCTTCCTCCTTTTTCTACCAGCTCGACCTGAACAGGGAGCTTTCATACATCGGTTTGTTTTTGCTTTCATATGCAAGAAAAGAACAAGCGTGTTTTTTTTTCTCCTGTATTTGCCAGACAGGAAGGCAGTTTTTAACAAGATATTGAGAGGGACTGCAGTGCGAAATCTGTAGCAGGATGAGAGAAGGCTTATGAATGAGTGTCAATCATCCGATACCCACTCGTCTGGACATGTTTTATGAATGGCTTTGGTCTTTATGTAGACTGTTTTAGCCGTTTGTATGTTTTCTGATAATGTAAATATATTATAAGCTTGTGGTAACACTCATTTTGCTCTGTGTGTATTGTGCAGATATTTTTAATTGCATATTCAATAACGTAATTCAGGACAGAATGTAAATTAAGCTTGGCAATCTTTAAAGAAGGTATCTGCATCAGAAAGGTTAGAGCATATTTCTGTGTTCTCTGGTGTAAATTGAGAGCTCTAAAATTTAATGAGAGGATTATACTATTTTGCTATTCTTTATATGTTTGTAGACAGATTTTAGAGTGGTTATGATACTGTAAAATGCATTGCCTTTTCAATGAGGATTTTTTTTAGATCTGCTATAATATGGACATTTGACGTAATATATTTGTTGAAATGACTAATATCTTTCCTTTACCTACAAACAGCTATTGTTAACTGTCCACTCAGTAAATATGACTATTATTCTTTCTTTTCCTAATTTAAAGTATGCTAATTTAATGTTTTTTTAGTTCAGTCTTTGTGTTTTATTTGGTATTGGTCCGAGAAAGCATTAACCTGCAAAAGCTGTGAACAATGTACTTAATTATTATCGGCACCGGAAGCTGTATATTAATATTATTCTGATATACGTTGTATATTACATACTCTTTCTGTTAGCCTAGTTAATCATTCATTTACCAATGTACTACATTAATCTGCTAAACATTTAAAACGATGAAAATTAAAATAGTTTTTTGTTTTTTATATTTTAGTGGTGTAAATTCTTGGTTGACAAAACTTGACATTCACCCTTTATTTTGTTTCATTTTTAAGAAATGAATATATGCTGTACCTACGCGTTACAGCAGAGGGGAGTTTATCACTGAGCAGAAAAACGGCAATGTGAATGCAAGCACGCAGAATGGTTTTATATTAATGACAACTGGATTCTGTATTATCTTTATTTTACAACTGAGAGAATATGAAAGAAAAGCATCTCTCTGGTAGTGACTAAATATCAGTCTGGTATATTTGAGAATTGATTGGTTCTAGTGTGCTGTAAGTGGGAGGATTTTTTTTTTTCTTTTTTTTCTGCTACAGGAAGTGATTTGCCGTGTTCAGTCAGCCTTTTGTTGGGAAGGGTCTTCTCAGATCTGTGAGTCATGCGTTTGCTGCGAATGGGTAGGCAACTGTGAGAGCGTTTGGGATCTCTACCATCTACCATCGCCTGTTCTCTGGACATCACTAGTGGAGCAGATCATCCTGCTACTTTTTTTTTTCTTAGGTGTGTGTTCTTTTTGATGGATTGTTCGATTTCTCTCTTTTAACCTGGATTGCGGCTCTGGCTTTCCATGACAAACACGACAGCCCTTAATGCAACAGAAATTTTACGCCGGATTGCTTCTTTTTGCTACAAGGCGTTTGCTATGCTAAAGGAGGGGATAATTAGCTTGGCATCACATCTGCCAGTGCGTATGTAGGCAGGCAGATAGAAGGGCATGCTTCACCGTACCAAATACAACCGCTTCAGGAATGAATCTGTGACGTCTGTCGATGATCTTCTCCACAACCTCTCCATGAACCCCAAGGTTTCGGCAAACCCTACGCCCTCAGCCGAGCCCCCTTGTGCCTCGCCGGCCGAAGCGCTCCACGCTGAACCTGAGGATGGCGGCACGACCCTCTGCACCCTCATCAATAAGGTTTCCAACCTCAAATTTGCTAACACCGGCGGCCTGATAGGCATTAAGAGTCTCCCTTCGGCCGTCAAAGACCTGGCCGTGTCTAAGCTACAAGGGGGCAGCAGCTCTGGCTCCGCCAGCCCCACGAGCGCCACGGCAGCTCCCGGTGTGGGCTCCTGCCACTCTGCCACCAATCCTCAGTGTGCACAACAGGATATGGGTGGCATGGGCACTGGGAAGAAGGGCAGGCAGGAGGAGATGCACCTGGTAGGAGAGAGCTGGAATCCCAGCAGCGTTGTAAATAAACCTTCCAGAGGATGGCTGCACTCCTCCGACAAGATCACTGGACCTGGAGTGACGTACATCGTAAAGGTTGGTCTACGGCTCCTTTTTCCCTCATTCTGTCTTTTCCCTCAATGAAAGTGGCATGATAAAAATATAGCTGCTTAAATGGAATCTTGTAAACGAAAAGCACACGGTTTAATTTTTCCTGTATTTGTGTATTTCACACTTTGTCCATCATCTTTTTTCGCAAATACATTTCTCGGACGTACACTTTGGTATATTTCCAACCAGTCTGATTGAATGTATGTGCTATGAAATATAAATAAGGAATATGGTGGATGTTTTTTTGAAGCTAATGGCTTCTCTGCTTCAGAGTGCACATGGAAGACCGAATGGTGCTTCTCTAAATCTTTACTCTCCGGTGAGACTTGTCAGCTGTTGCCTGGGTATTTTGTCATTATTCCTGTGTACCACATAGACATGGTAAATACCATAGGTGGGAACCGTATTCTCTCACATTGGTAGAACATGAAAAATGAGCATGAACTGGAATACTAGATATGTCAAAGGTCAAAAATGTAGACTATATATAAAGTATCTGGAGGTGTTTCAGGAAAGTCCAATCCAAACAATTTAAAATGTTTAAACATATGTTAGCCCACTATCTATTTAGAACACTACTCCAATGTGCATTTTACTCTGTAGTGCAATTTTCCTCCTAACAGGGGATGATGTTGTCAAGTTTTGGTGACGTCCTGAAATTTCAGACGTCTAAATGATTACATCTTAAATTTGAGCCATGTATGTGCTGCATTGAAAATTGAGTCACAGCTGCTCACGGACGTTCTTGTGTTATGTATTTTTATCTGTGACGGTTTGTCTATGTTCAAAATACAGACTGTAGCATACTTTATAGAGAAAAGTGCTTTAACTTAATGGGGGGAAAATATGTATATACTGTATATATATACACACATATACACCCGAGACTCTGACAGGGATAAAGATGTATATATATTCAGTTTACCTTCATTATTTTGTGGCATATGCCAAACTGGGTATATGCGATATACTGGTATAATGCTATATGTGAAATTGCTGTCTACATAGTTCAGTGATTGTGATTACACAATATCAACAGATAGGTACAACAGCAATGTACATGTAATGTGATCAATCATTATTCTGAGAATGGATTTTACGGTGCAACCTCTGTGCCAGCTTTCTTAGTAGATGTATTTATTTCAATGAGAAATTCTGCTTGCAGTAGTTTTACAGTTAGTCATGCACTTGGCAATATGCTGTATTTGCCATTAGGATAAGAAGACAGTGATGGAAAGTGACACATTTTTATGACAATTATTCTCGTAGCAGGGTAAAAGTGATTGAGCCCATATATTACATTGCCTTTGAGCACTTTGGTGACATATTTTTACCATGCAACTTACTTTCTGTTCTTTACACCGTGAAAGTGTTGTCTGTTCTGTAATCCAAATAATATATTGCTGCTGATTTATGAAGTTTTCTGTAATGAAGCTGTCCTTTTGTAACAGATAGAGAATGGCCAAATGAAATCTTTCACAGTGTTTATGCAACATGCACTAAAACACTTGTTAACTTTATTGCTGTCACCAACAGTACATGATCTGGTGCACAAAGTGGAATGTTTGAAATATCTAAAGTTTCATATTCTTGTTTAGCAAAATACACAGAGATAATGACAAATAGCATTTTATAAGAATGTGTGTTACTCATTCTAATGGGATCATATTTGATTAATTTAGAGGACTTGCTTCATGGTAACCGTGTTAGACCTTTTGCACAAGTGATGTTTCATGACAAACATGCAAGCTTAAAGATCTTTTTTACATTTTATTTGAAAATGAAATCACAAATGTCATTTTAGAACATTCCAAATCAATGAATTTCAATAATTCATAATGATTGATTGATAAAGATTGATTTAACTATCAAAATCACTATGTTCATAACGTTGTCATAAAGTTTATTATTTTGAATACGAATGTTATAAAATTACACATTTCCTGGGTGATCAGATCTGTTAAGCATGCATAAATAATGCAACTTGCTTAAAATTCATATAAACATTAATAATAGTTTAAGTTAATTTTATTACACTGGTTTATGAGTCAATATGTTGGTTCATGCATACAGCAATAAGTAAAGGTGACTTCCTAAGGTTGTCATGCAGCATTTTTGTTGTATCAATTATTATTATCAATTATTTTTTGATTACCTGAGGTGACTACACATAAAGGTTTGTTAAAGCTTTACTGCACTTACTTAAAATAAATGTGTGCGTTAAGCAGTAAAGTTAGCTTACCATATAATATTTAAGAGTTTTTTGGTAGATATTATTTTTTTTAATTTAATGTTGGGTTACATTAGTCAAAGTTTAAGTTTATGAGCTGAGCTACTTGGTAGGTTAATATATAATATCAAAATGTACATCCATTCTTACCATTGAGGGTGGGCAACACACATTTTATCTCGGAATTAGTCTAACGTCAATTAAATGTAATACCATTTGTGACTTTCATAATAGCAGCAAAACCATGTCTTCCAATGATAGATTCTCCTCACTTTTACAACTACGAATATTAGCATTAATGATAAAAGTTTGTGTACAAATGCTCAGAAATCTGCACCTTCGCCAGGAAACACAAATTAGCTGTCATTTCTCTGACATTAATTAGTTATAAAAAGCTACAATATTCAAACTCTGATCTTGATCCTCTACCTTCCTGAGGTTCTTAATGTATCAGTGTAAGACAAGTTAGAGAGTCAGCAGTTACATAGTAGGCAGTGAACACCAGCTTGCCTGTTATAAAACCTGTTGAAGATCTATTACAATAGAAGATGAGTTGACAAACTCTGTTAGCATCAACAGCTAAAACTTTACAGTTGTTGCTTAGGACAGCAAATCAAACACAATAACATTGCTCAAACTTAAAAATTACATTCAGTGAGATTTATGGATATTTTAAGCTTGAGCTCCTGGTTTAAGCCGAATTTGGTAACACATGGCAATTTTAAAATATAATTAGAAAATGAAAACTTGATGGCGTCCAACAAAATGCTGAAGAAACGTTTGAAATTTTTCTAGAAATTTTCATTACAAAAATGTGTAGAGTGGTCTTCAAGAATATCAGGTGAATGTTGCTTAGAGAATTAGTGAAATATAATGCAGACCATGAAATTGAAAGGAAGTGTGATTATATGAAATGATTGTCAGTCCCATCTATGTTGTTTATTGTTATGCATCATATTGGGGCATTCTGTAGAACATTGCACAAGGAAGTCAATTGTTTGAAGTGATCCATCTTAAGAACATCGCTCTGCCATTATGGTGTTCTTAGTTGAGATTTTGGTAGATGTTTCGGTAACGCTTAGTGTTGTGGGTTTTTTGTTGTTTATTTGTCTCGGCTATTTGTGTCTGGATGACAGAAAAAATTTTATTTTCTCAGGACAAAATGTTCTATCATTAGTCAGATGTGGGTTAGTATGTAGGTGGTTATTTTACTGGATGGCTTAGGAATACAGTTATATTAATTGGATCATACAGCATTGACAGGTGTGTCTGAGAAAAGCAAATTATCACTGATTTCTCTAGGTCACTGTACTTACACCCCATTCGGTCTAACTCAGTATTATCTCACCTTCAGTCGATGTTTTGTCCTGATGCAAGTCGTGGCATTAAAATCTCTGGCTGTTGCAGCATTATATAATTTTAACAGTATCATTTAATATCTGTTATTCACGAAGATCCTGTGAGCATTATAAAGACCACAAGGTTTATTTGGTTCATATGCAGCTCTGTAGAAAAAACAGTTGTATGTATGGTTTGAATGTTTAAAAAAAAAAAGCTCTATACATGTGGAAGTTGAGGTATTGCTGTTGTTTTTTTTTATTTCCAAAATACAGTATATCATAATACAATAATGAAGATGACAAGTGTATTAAGAGTATGAATAATACATACATGTTATTTCTTTACATGCTATTCTCCAGCCTGTGTGGTTGGGAGTTTGTGATGACCCGTTTATTTTTTTACTTTTTTGAGAAATTCTGAAAATTTCATATTGTTTGCCACTTAAAGCACGAGTGCTAAGTAAACACCAGGCCTTCACACAAACGCACAGCTCTACCCATGAGGGGAATGGCCTGGCAGTAATTAGGCACGTGTCATATGATGATTAAGAGCCGTTCATAATAGAATGCAGTTAAAATTCAATATAATTGTGGCTTTTCTCCTCTAGTATCTGGGCTGCATAGAAGTTCTTCGCTCAATGAGATCTTTGGACTTCAACACACGATCACAAATAACAAGGTAAGAAAAAATTATTTTATTTTGCTTAATAAAGGGAAAATTAAATAAAACTAGATAACAATCCAACAACAGAAAAAGCGTTCCTTTGTTTGTCCTGGATTTTTAATGGAAAAACAATGTGGGCAGCAGTGAGGCAGAAGGGCTTGCCTACACAGTATGTCAAGTCTGTTTTTTTTTTTTAAGCTTGACTTATAAGAATCAGTAGCACTAACATGAACAGGATTGCACACTGTGGCTTGCCATTGATTGTACAGAATGGGGCCAGGCTTTTGATTCTGGTAGACAAACCCTGGCTGTAATATCTCTAGTTTATACTGAATCTTTAAAAGACAGTTCGTGGTTAAATTCATCACTATGAAAACATTCTAATTTGTGAAGTGATACGCATATTATCCCTTGTAGTGCCATTGTAGTGGTTGTCAGAATAGAATGGACTATATTTTATATAAGGGTCACAGGGTGCCTGGACTTAGGCAAGTCTTAGACAAAGAAAATTATGCTGAAATTATATTGGTATAGAAGTATACCTTTGTTTGTCAAAGTGTCGTTTTACATATTTCAGAACATCTCATGTCATCTCAGAATCTGCAGTTTCCTTCCCATGTACCCATTTATTTGTCAAACTCACTTTCGAGTACGTCACGTTCGGCTGATGAAAAACTAAAAGTTAATTCACTGATTAAGTTGACTAATGACGTGAGCTGGTGCTGAAACTTAAGAAATACATAGAATGGCTGGGGTGTTCTCAAGGAGAGCTTCGGGAACCAAACCACATGCGAAATGCATAAGCAAAAAGTAACCTAAATCAAATCAGTATTTTGTGCGACCACCCTTTGCCTTTAAAACAGCATCAGTTGTGATGAGTACACATACACACAGTTAAGGATTGTGTAGGCATATTGTCCAGTGGATGATTAAACAATTATATCAAACAGGTCCTAACGATCAACAAAATAGCATGTAGGTTGAAACAGAATAATTAAGAGAAACAGCCGTGTTGAAGGAATGAAACTGGGTGAGAACCAGCCATGCTCTACTAATGAGGTGAGGTTGCTGAAGACAGTTTAATGTCAAAAAAAAAATCCCTAACACCATGGCAAGACTGAGCACAGCAACATGAAACACCGTGATCTTACTGCCTCAGCAACTTCTGTTACAGGGCAGAAATTTCCAGGCAGACAGGTGTTTCCAGATGTGCTGTTCAAGCTCTTCTGTGGAAGCATAAAGAAACAGCCAGCGTTCAGGACTGAAAAGGCAGTGGTCAGCCAAGGAAACTAAGTGCAACAGATGAAAGACGCATCATGCTGACTTCCCTTCACAATCAGAAGATGTCCGGTGGTGCCAACAGCTTAGACCTCACAGAAACCAGTGGGACCCCGGTACACCCATCTACAGTCCAGAGAAGTTTGGTTAGGAGTGGTATTCATGGAAGACTTGAGGCCAAAAAGCCATACCTCTGACATGGAAACAAGGCCAAGCGACTCACCTATGCATGAAAACACAAGAACTGGGGTGTGTAGAATGGCAGAAGGTGCTCAGGACTGATGAGTCAAAACCTGAAATATTTGAATGTAACAGAAGGCAGTTTGTTTGCTGAAGGCCTGGAAAGCAGCACAAGGATGAGTGTCTACAGGCAACAGTGAAGCATGGTGCAGGTTCCTTGCAGGTTTGGGGCTGCGTTTCTGCAAACGCAGTTGGGCATTTTGTCAGAATGAATGGTCTCCTCAATGCCTAGAAGTACAGGCAGATACTTATCCATCTTGCAGTACCATCAGGGAGGCATCTGATTGGTCCCAGATTCATTCTGCAGCATGACAATGACCCCAAACATGCAGCCAAAGTCATAAAGAACCATCTTCAGTGAAAAGAATAAGGAGTCCAGGAGGGGATCGTATGGCCCCCACAGAGCCCTTATCTCAACATCATTGAGTCAGACTGGGATTTCATATAGGAACAGAAGCAACTGAGACAGCCTAAATCCACAGAAGAACTCTGGTTAGGCCTTCCTGATGTCTGGAACAACCTGTCTGCTGAGTTCCTCAAAAAACTGCACAAATGTACCTAAGAGAATTGATGCTGTTTTAAAGACAAAGGATGGTCACGCCAAATATTGATTTCATTTAGGCTTTTTTTTTTCAGTTTGTGCACTTTGTATGTTGTTAAGTGAAAAATGAACTATCCATGGCATTGTTTTTGAAAGCATTGTCACTTTACAGCATTTTTTCTGCAAGTGTCTGAAACTTTTGCTCAGTACTGTGTGTGTGTGTGTAATACCAGTAGGTCCTATTTAATGCCAGTATTGTATTCCATGTCATTAAATTCCGCAGTTTTTAAATCTATGTGTAAGAAATTTTTATTTCATTATGGAAAAACTCGCAATATGAAAACAGAATACTTGTATATTTCACATCAATTAAAAAAGATCATACGTATACCGGGATTGAAAAATTGCATTTATCAAACCTACCTAAATAGCTGACTGGAATCATACCGTTCATTTTAGATTTTGCAGTCATAAACACCACATACTACCACACTGAGAACAGGATCCTCTAAAGGATATTGTTCCTGTGGAGACGTGAGAGCCGTGTCGTTACCGCATAGTACATATTTGTTGTTCTGTCACTTATAGTGTATCTTCATCACTGGATAAAATGCAGCTATTATGACAACATCAATTTCCTTCTGATCATTTAATTTGCCCCAGAATATGAAGACTTGCTCTGTTTCTCTTTCTTTAGGGAAGCAATAAGTATGGTATGTGAGGCTGTCCCAGGGACAAAAGGAGTGTTTCGTAAGAGAAAGGTACACTGCAATTTTGACACAGCATGCTGTTCTGCAAGGGGTGGGACTGTGTGGGTGTAGATACAGCCCACAACTTTTCAGACTGGGAATGCACACAGTGTGCTTCTGACTCACACAGTGCAGAACATAACTAATCACAGAATTTGGAATCGGGATCTTGCCATATTTTGAAATTCATATGTTCTTAAGATGTGGAGCTATGGAGTTTCATTATTCCCAAAGTTATCCTGCATCAGTTGCCTAGCCAGTCAGTTGCCATAGGTGCCTCTCAGTTGTCCTTCTAAATGTACGGTAGATGTTAATACAGATCTGCTTTTCTCTCCAGCCCCCCACGAAAGCTCTCTCCAGTATACTTGGAAAGAGCAACCTACAGTTTGCAGGGATGGGCATAAACTTGAACATCTCCACCAGCAGCCTGAATCTGATGACACCCGACTCCAAACAGGTACCATTCCCGTAAACTTTAAAATCCACCAAGAAATATTTAACAAAAAGAAAATAAATGCAGGAGTAAGTATTAGACAAGTAGATAAGAATGGATAATTTTCTGTGAAATTTCATCAGAATTGCCTGAGAACGCTTTCATTAAGATAAAATCAAGATGTTCCATGCTAGGAAATCACAAATAAAAAAAAGTGCAAAATCTAGGACACTATCATTTTAGTATTATAGTTCATAATGCTCAAACAATTAGCTTTATATTATTACTTAAAGCACTCATGTGTGACTAAGTAACTAAGTAAACAAACCTTCTGGCATCCTGTGTTGTTACTAAATAATCTGATACTTTATTTGACTTGTTTAAAACTAACACTGGAATGCTTTGATAGTGTCAAAACCAATGGTTCATGTTTAGGGAGACAAATCTAGGACATGTAGAACCATCATTTAAATAAGTGTGCATAGGGGCGACTATCAGTTTCCTTATACATTGAATATATAGCATAAATTTTCTTTTCACCTGCTGAATAAATAATCCATTATAGAAAAGGAGAACAGCAATAAATTTATATGTACTTGTATTACAAGATCAAATTTATTTTTTTTAAATTCTGGGTAGATTTGTTGAATGGCATGAAATAGGTGTACCTAAGCAACAAACAAGCAATTTCGCTATTTACTAGAGGTCCTACGTCAGGTAATACCAAGGCGACTATTGTTTAGTTTATTTATCCCTGCTCGTGTCCTATAGGTTATATGCAAATGTGAGCCGATGAAACAGTTATTATTATGCATACAAACGATAGTCAGCAAGCTACACATGAATCACTTATGGTTGAATCAGTCATGTATTACTGTATATGTAAGTGAAACAGTGTTCACAGCCCCTTTCCGAAGAAGTCAGCCGATTATCATCCTAACGTGTGAGACTGAAGGAAAAATATTAAAAAACAACAATAACAATATGAAATATAAAATTGGATTGGTAATAATGACTTCCAGCATGTAATTCATTTGTTTTATTGTTTTTACATGTATTTTGCATTTTAAAAATTTTTATTCTTGCTAGTCTTTCTTAAAATGTCTACAGTAGGAAAGCAGAACATTTTAAAAATCTTTTTTCTGTTAAGAGAAATATGCAATTCTTCATCTCTGCATGTTTCCAGTAATTTGTAAGATGGGCTAAATGAGTAAACTCTCAGACGGATGACCATGATTTTGTGCTTCATTCACAATTGTCACATTGCTCAATGGAATATTCAGATAACCTTCAATAAACTATAAAAATCATATTTTTGTATTTAACAACTGTTTGTTTTTTTCCTTTTCATGCAGATCAGTTTATGTACTAATATAATGTTAAACATTCACATTTCATGAACATTGAATATGAGTACATGCTAATCAGATATTTTCCCGAAAAATCTAGTTGACATTCAATGTTTCTATTGCTTCCCACAGATAATAGCAAACCATCATATGCAGTCCATTTCCTTTGCGTCTGGTGGAGACCCAGTAAGACAGTACTAAATGCTAAATTGTGCTCCTTTATTAACTGCGCATGCATGTAGGCCCTGTCCTATCTTGCTCTATCCTCTTTACCACATCCAGATTAGATGTGTATGAAATGATTCTTTTTACATCATCTGTATTCCTGTTACATCACACACAATATCCTGCCAACACCCATGGGACAGCCATGACTGATTACATGCATGTCATATGGCCAGGATAAGGCATGACAGTTTTTTGGTTTTTAGCGCATTAGTGACCGTGCTATTCACATACACCCATGGGCAGCAGGCTGAGGGCAAGATGATGATCACCCTCCTCAGTACAAGAAGGTACTAACAATTTTAAGAAGGAGAGAGCATGTCACCACTGGAATTATGCAAGAGATGTGTGCTTTAAAGCCAAATCTAAGAAATGGTACTCTTGCCAATTTCTATTGATAAGCATGCAAGTCCCATGGGTTCTGGTTTGATAACATTTTTATATCATTGAGACCACCTGCACAAATTTTAAAAAGCTGAACGTGAAGGATTGCACATGACTCCAATAGCCCAGAATACTACTTTGATACTACTCATTATCATACTACTATGATTTTTCCGTTTAAAGGTTGTGTTCAGGCTGCTCCAACATCCATATTTTAGGATTTGCCCACTGCCAGTATTCCGCTCAATTTATGTAATGATTCTCGAATTGTGGCCTTATATTTGTGTTCGGTGGGAAGTATGATATGAACAGAAACATACCCAAGGACTGTGCTCAGTACGCTGTCATGTTACAGTCTCTAAGTGCAAAGAGACTGCTTCATGACTGAAAATGGTCTATGACTCTGTGTGTTAGTCGTCTGTGCCCATGAATATGAAGGTCAGTGGTTCAGATCCCATAGCTGCCAAACATGCTCATACTGTATCTCCAGTGGACCCTTAACCACAAAACTGCTACATGATCTACCTCACTGCGTGCTGCTTTGGACAAAAGCATCTGCTAAATGAAAGTAATGGTTATCAAAAAAATACTGCCATGTAGAATTTTTATCTTCACAAAGCATGTGTATAATATTGTAATCATTTCATGATTTATTTCAAGTATATTGGTATAGTCAGTTTGTAAAATCTAGGATGATACTGAAATTGATATTAAAATGTTTGAATTATTTTTTGATGATGTTTGTCAGCGACACAGACTTAAGGAATTTGATTAATAATATATATTGTTTTATTGCTGCAAGTAAACCAAGATGTCAACATATTTCTCGGATTGTAGTACCAGGGATGTGTTTTATAAATCTGGCCTGCTGGCTTGGTCATCCAGCGATGTGATTTGCTCTGAAGATTCAGCCGGTTTGTAATTAGTGATTTTCATTTAAAATTCCCAGAAATTCCAATAAAACAGTTGTTAGGGTTCTACATCTTTCATGTTTGTCACAATTTTTTCATCAATCGAAAGTCACAGTTACTGTCACTGTACTGTTTTCTGTTTGAAGCATCAGATTTTTGATTTCTATAACAGATAGTTAATTTAAAATCTCTGTTCACTGATATGGTCTTCAAATTGACTATATGAAATATGAGTTTCTAATTGTTTTTCTTACTTTCAGGATACTACCGATTATGTTGCATACGTTGCTAAAGACCCAGTGAACCGCAGGGGTACGTCTGCTTCAGCTCTCAAACCCTTCGCCACTTTATTAATGAATTAACCATTGTGTTCACCTTGATACATATTGCTTGATTTCCTAAGGAGAATTTGCCAAACATATACCAGATTTGGTTAAGACTTCCTCTCAAATGACTCATTTACTGGCATCTGCCCATAACAGTTTGCATATATAGATTTTTTTCAGATTACTCGTATGTAGCTGAAAATTTTCTCCAAAACAACTTTTTAATTATGCAAATAGATTTACTGAAGTTATGTTAATGACCTTATTCAAGATAACCACATCAGTTATTCAATTACTTGTCCAATTTGAATACAAAGTGCATATTAACCCTTTCAGGTATGGTGGTTATTACGGTGGACAACTATTTAAATCCTATTATCTAATATATGGATCATTTTCAAGTTAAAATTTGCATGGGATCCTCCTTAGGGGATGATGGCCCAAAAGGAGCAAAGGTTTCAATTGTGATTCACGGTCAGACTTATTAGTAATTTAATCTGTGTTACTTGTAAAGAAGTACTCAAATTCATGCAGTAGAACACGTGCATCTTTTTAAAAAGTACAACTGCAGTAAAATCACTAAAGAATATTTTTTAATCCTGAAAGAAAAGTAGAAAAGAATAACAAAAAAAATGCCTGAACCGATCATAATTCAAGCATGAAAGCATTAAGATCAAAGTAAAAATTTTAATTAATTGCACAAAATATTTTTTCTGCTCACGTGTTCAGTGCCATCTAGTGCAGCTGTGCTGAGAAACCTGCTGCACTTCCCATTATTTTGGTTCGAAGAGTGCTGACAGATCTTTTACTACCGTGTGAGGTCAGAATGTATATGGTGATTTGGCAGCCCGGTGGCCTCAAGGCCGCGCATGTTTCTCTCTTTCACTAATATGTTTCACTGAAGTGACTGTTGAAGGTTCCTCCTACATTTGCCCTACCCACCCGATTGTCTTGTCCAGCATGTCATATTCTGGAGTGCCCTGATGGTCTGGCTCAGAGTGTCATTAGCACCATTGGTCAGGCCTTTGATCTCCGCTTCCAGCAGTATCTACAGTGTCCCTCCAGCAAACCTCCCATGTCCCAAGACAGGTAGGTTCACCAAGGATCTGTTGTTAGCTTTCTATGTGGATCTAATTATCTGTTTCATTTTTCATCAAGGAAATCTGAATAATCTCAACGCTGATAATCTCACCATCCATCTAGCATCCATCCATCCAGTGTTTTCCAGTTTTGGATATTTAGAATTATAACAAAATATGTATTATTCTGATTCTTGCCATGCTATGATATGATGTGTATTTTTGATGTTCTACTTTAATATGAATTCTTATCCAATGTCATAATTTTATGCTTGCTTTTTGTTGAATTGTGGTGTGTTTGTCTAGTCAATTTCATTTTGTATAGAAACTAGCTATTAAAACTGTCCTAGTAAATATAAATTGAGTTTGATATTGATAAATATATTGTAGGATTGGGTTCAAAAGATGGAAGCAAATCAGCAAACATGTTCAAAGTGGTTTATTAATAAAATGCTCTTTATCACGAGATGAAGTAAAGTTTATTAAGTAAAGTTCACTTATATAGCACTTTTCACAACTTGACAGTGTTAAAAATAATTTTTTTATTAAAATTATAATAAGATACATTCTAACCAAATGCCTGTCTGAGTAATGAGACTTCAGATGTTTTTCAAAGTATCCAGAGCAAGTGGAAGTTCTGAATGTATTGAACCGACAGTCACCCAGAAACCTATTCATCCCACTGCTGTGTGGTCATTCAGTATATCCTAGTGACTGGCATGGTGCTTTGTCAGCCCCATCATTGTTACAACAGAATCACTCGTTTATTTTATTTTCAGTAGCAATTTAAGGTTGCACAAGGATGCAGGAGAAATGCAATCACCTATAATTCATTGAAATAGCTAGAAACTAGAGTGTTTTGGTAGTTTTGTCTGATTATATATAAATTTGAAGTATGGTTTGCTGCCTGAATGTTTGTTCTTTTGTCACCGGCCATATGATCTAATTTACTAGCTGGACTTTTCCTCCTTGTGAAGCAATAACAATGTCTGTTAAATGATTTACCAAGATTTACCTTTCTGTGAAAGGTAAAGTAAACCAGGTGTACCATCACTAATGCATAAGATTTCTGAGGCGTTGTATAGCTCGGCTAGTTATGCATCTGTGTCTGTGTCCGGAAGGTCGTGGGGTCAATTACCAGCGGAGTAATCACTGGGCCCTAGGGGATGGCCCTTAATCTCAGCTGCTCCAGGACCACTGGTAGCTGGGTGACCCTGCTCTGTGACACCAAGCTTGGACATAAGCATCTGTTAAATAAGTTAATTCTGTTAGTTTCAGGGTGTGTTACTTGTAAACAGTGCTTTTGGTGTTATGGCTGTGGTGTGACTAGCTGCATCAAAACAACAACAATATGATATCTTACTTTAATGTAATGCCTGCTCATGTAGAAGAAGTAAAAAACAGTGGCACCATTTTTGTAAATTATTACATGTGGAAGGCAATTTGTACTGGCTCTGTAGTTAAACAATAAATTCATCATTTTTTAATTACCTCGATGGAATGATTTGGCAGGTTTGTAACACAAGCACTTGATTTTCTGCCAAAGGATGTTGAGTATGGAGGAGACTCCCTGGACAGAGGAAGAAGAGGAGGCTTCTGAACACCCCTACTACAACAACATACCAGGGAAAATGCCACCAGCAGGGGGCTTCATTGACACAAGGCTGAAGAACCAAATGTCTGGCCAGGGAGAGAGCCTTCAGGTTTGACAGTACTGTCTTTAACTTTCTGATTCCTATGGAAGCAGTAAGTGTGTACTTCCTTGGTCCCACATGGCTTCGGCATTTTGCCTTGCATCTTGTTTAAGGAAATCGGCAAAGTGTTGTCTTTTATTTAAGGCTACGTTTGCCTAATTTTACAAGTTGGTGACAGCTAGAAGATTGTTTGTGCCACCATGTGTGAAACCATAGCAGCACTTTCTTTTTCACATTGCTGTATATAACTTTACAGAGCCATGCATATGTGTTTGTATATTTTACTTAATTTTAAAATTTAGATCTGGTCATTATGACATATTACCTCATTTGCACAACAGGCACATTGTTGCATTTTTTTTCTATGCCAAAACCGTTCAAGTGAAAGTCCTTTATATCGAAGTGTTGCCTTTTGGTAGTTAGAGATATCATATAGAGGGAAAAAAAGATCATGCATATTAGACTGCAGAATAGAATTCCAGGTTGACCTTGCTCATCAACTGTTAATTTGTAGCAGATTATTAATTATCCATAAGGCAATAAACTTTTTGATTCACTGTTAGCGTCTGAGGCCGCAGACATATTACAATGTCATTATGTTAAATACTGAATACACAACATTGCAATTATGCTCCTTATGTTTCCTGCTGCTTATATTTAAATACATACATACATATTTGGCAATGGATTATTGAAACATAGAATTACTCATTAATAAGATGAATAAGATGACTTGTCAAAGTTCTAAAAGAGTATTGATGGTGCAGTAAAAATCCTTAAAGTTAAGTGTAATTTGTGTTTCTTTTTGTCTTTGTCTCTCATCTGCCACACAGTTAATTCAGTCATAGAAGAATCTGAAATGTGGTTGCTATTTAATTATAGGCAATGGTGTAGAAGACACCTGTGAGTTTTAAACATTTTATACCTTTTCCTGATTTTTTTTATTTTGAACAAAACAGCTTATCGCAGCAGTTCGACGTACGATGTATGGCAGCATTCGAACATATTGGTTATGCTAATGTTGTTGTTTCTTCAGCCAGGCCCAGTGGCTGGACAAGACCAAATCTACTACCAAGGAAGACACTCTGGGGAGACCTGGACAGAAGAAAGGAGGACTGGACCAGTAAGACAGGGTTAGACGCTTCACTTTAACGCAACATTGAAATAACGCTTTACCTTTCCCTGCTCTTTAACGTCACATTTATACAATCAGCCATCTACTTGGTATATCGCATACAGGATCATGGTGAGCCTGAAGCCTATCATCTCAGGAAGCATAAGGCACAAGGGATGACAGTCCATTACAGGCTACACACTCACATTTCACATAAGCACTTATTTTTGGAACCTGGGATACCCAGAGGATATCTACACAAAAAGCTACTGGGCTACCCCATTTTAACCGAAAATCAAGATTACATGACCTCAATACTCTATCTAATGCTAGTCCACATAAAGGGACATGGCGTCACAAAATTAAGTCGTGAAACATTAAGACCAAAGTAACGGACAAATTGAATATCAGAGATTGAAATCAATCTCTTGAACGTTGAAGGTAAGATATTGTTGAGCATTGTTGCTCAAAGGATAACAACCTACCTGAAACAGAACAATCTGATTGACACATCGGTACAGAATGCTGGTATACCAGGCTTCTCGGGATGCTTAGAACACACAAGCATGATATGGCATCAAATCCAGTTTGCAAGAAGGGAAGGAAGAGATCTACATGTCTTATTCCTGGACCTAGCCAATGCTTTTGGATCCGTCCCCAATTCTCTTCTCTGAACAGCCTTCGACTTCTTTCCTGTGCCAAAGACAATCACAAAGTTGGTCAGGAATTACTTCCAAGAGTTGCAATTCTGTATTACAACCACAGAATATATAACATCATGGCAACGACTTGAAATGGGAATAATAGCAGGGTGCACCATCTCCCCATTAGCTTTCACCATGACAATGGAAGTGATCATCTGAGCCTCAAAATGGGCTGTAGGAGGAGAGCGTCTGCAGTCTGGACAGCAATTACCTCCCATTTGAGCCTACATGGATGACATTACCACCCTGACATCAACCATCGCATGTACCAAGCGTTTGCTGGAAAAGCTGCATGCCAATATAACATGGGCAAGGATGAAGTTGAAACCCAGTAAATCCAGGAGCATATCCATCGTCAGAGGAAAACTCGTAGACCAGAGATTTCACATTGACGAAACACCAATTCCGATGGTGTCAGAGATGCCAGTCAAGAGCTTAGGGCGGTGGTACAACGCAAGTCTTAAAGACTCAGACCAAAGTGACCAACTAAGGGAAGAAACCATCAAATACCTTGCTATTATGGACAAGACCTCACTCCCTGGCAAGTTGAAACTGTGGTGTCTGCAGTTCGGATTGCTCTCCTTTCTGATGTGGCCTCTAACGGTCTACGAGGTCCCCATCTCCAAAATCGAGAAGCTGGAGAGGACAGTCAGTTCATTTATCAAGAAGTGGCTAGGTCTCCCGCGATGCCTCGGCAGCATCGGCTTGTATGGACATGCTGTGCTGGAGCTGCCTGTCTCAAGCCTCACAGAGGAGTACAGATGCACCAAAGTAAGGCTGGACATGTACTCTGACAGAGTCTCAAGATGCTACAATACGAGCGGCTGCTCCTAGACAGGCAACAGGGAGGAAGTGGACTCCGTCTGATGCTGTTCAGCTAGCAATATCTGCTCTTAGACAGAGAGACATCGTGGGACAGGTGCAACAAGGAAGAGGTGGGTTTGGGTTAGGGACAAGTCAACCCACATGGTATAGGGCAACATCTACTCAGAGAAGACAGCTGGTGGTTGCTGAGGTTCGGCAGCAAGAGGAGGCAGAGAGACATGCAAGGGTAGTCTCACAGTCCAAACAGGGCCAGTGGACTAGCTGGGAAAATGAATGAATGAAATGAATCAGCTTCATCATCAGAGCCACCTATGATGTTCTTCCCACACCCATGAACCTGCATCAGTGGTTTGGAGAAGATCCATCATGTTCTCTCTGCCAAACCCCAGCAACGTTAAAGCACATCCTCACCGGCTGTAAAGCCAGTCTCTCCCAAGGCCGCTACACCTGGAGGCATAACCAGGTTCTACAACAACTGGCAATTACTCTGGAAGAAAGGAGATCTATCGCCAATGCCCTCCCTCCCCTGATCACCGGATTCGCAAACATCATCCCATTCATAAGAGCAGGACAACCTCCAGCGATACCGTCTACAAGAAAGGAACCGACCCTCCTGGGGATTGCCCAGGACTGGAAGATGCAGGTTGATCTAAATCACAAGCTCATGTTTCCAGCAGAAATTGTTACATCCAGTCTTAGGCCGGACCTGATTTTGTGGTCAACCTCGCTGAAGTCCTTGTTCATTGTGGAGTTAATGGTGCCATGGGAGGCAGCAGTTGATGAGGCATACGAACGCAAAATTCTTAGGTATGCAGACATAGCAGCTGAGGCAGAACAACGCGGCTGGCGTACCCAGGTGCTCCTGGTAGAGGTACGGTGTAGAGGGTTTGTAGCCATGTCAACAATCAGGCTTCTGAAGGGGATGGGAGTACAAGGGCAGGCCTTCCGACTAGCCATTAAGTCGCTGAACGAAGCAGCAACTGGATTTGGCTGAAGAGAAAGGATCCCATCTGGGCTGCAAAATGACAAACATTGGGTAAAAGTGGAGGGGAGTGCACCTGGGACGCCAGGTGGGACTGTTGAGCCCTATGGAGGTGTCATGGGCCTATCAGCGAAACACCGATGAAGCAGGGTGCCCACCTGATGACCCCAATGAAGCGATTACCCTGTATCCATTCAAGACATCGAGAGTGCCGATATTGGGATTGTAATATCAAGTCCTATGAGCTTGACCGCTGTATTATAAGGAAAAGTATTTTAGCAATGATACATTAATTGCTTGACTAACAGTCCAGTTTTTAAAATATGTGACATCTGCAACTGACATTGAAGACTGCATAATCCTATGATGCAAAGAAGAAGAAAAAAATGAAGTCTTCCTTTAGAAGTTTGATGAATTTGCTAATGGCACAAAAACAGGTGGCATAACATGATGCATAACTAGTGGAGGAGGGTTCAATAAATGCATTACCTGCCTAATAACATTCAATGTAAGTCTATGGTGTATGTCATGGTTAGTCATATAGACCGAGGTGGAATCTGTAGTTATTGCTCACAGAGGTACAAACTTTGGGATGTTATTTTTAGGTTGATTTTCAACGTAGGGATTACACCTGGGCCTTTTTTGAAGTTTGTGTAACACCATTAGAGGGACTTGTTAAGTTTTGTAACGAGCTAATGATTCCCAGCTGTGCTTTGATTAATGAAAGCAGTCTGATCTCGGTCATCAAGGTCTGAACATCAGTGACTATTAATGCATTATGTTTAGCTTTGCCTTGAATCATGTTTTTGAAGCACGTATTCCCAAATGCAGGTGTTTTTGGTCACTATACGTTTGTTACTTCTCTGGCTGTGGCAAGTTATATTGTGCTGTTACATTTAGTTATGCTAGCTAGGTATACTTGCCCTTCATAAAATCAATGACAATGAAACCGTATAAAGATAAAGACTTGTGGATACTATAGTTTTAGTATGCTAGGCAGATCATAACAATATCCGTTAACATAAATGTTAAATGGTTATATAATAACTGGAAACTTCTGTTCTCAATATAAGATAATGGTATGTAATATATGTAGTAGGATTTTGTTGTATATGGTCATTATTGTCAAAATTCAGTTAGCTTTTTTTGAACAAAACAGAATAAACAAAACTTTTGTTGTCGCAAAATAAATAATAAAGAGCATGATGAAGAACAATGTGCAACATTTATATCTTGACCTAGCTATAAATGCATTCTTACACTGCAAATAGCTTTAGCTTGTTGCCACTGAAAACATATATTTAAATATTCAATACACATGTATTCATACAATGAAATTTCAATTATCCATTTATCCTTCTTTCGAATGCAGGGGGGCCTGGATCCTATCCCAGGCAGCAAAGGATGAGATGCCAGTGCATCTTAAGGCTCATCCACTCAGACACAGACAGAACAGGCATGGGATTCAAAACTACACCCCTGCCCAATGTGGTTCCATGCCATTAAAATGAAACATTTGGGGTGCGTGGGGGCAATGGTGCTTTCACCTTACTGATTGCAAAAGCACATCTTATGATCTTTCAGATGTTTATGTAGAGGACATTGTTGTCCTGTATGGACTGAAATAATTTATCTCAAAATGGATTAGATAACCCAAATGACAAGATAACTGTTGAGAATAAAACAACATAAAATGTGTTGAAAAGACCTTAAATGTCATGATTTACAGTCTTAAATATGACATTTTAGGAAGTATTTTCTTAGATCCTGCAGTAGAACTATATGTGTTAAAGTATGGAAGTGATATCTTATTGAATGTCAAAGTTAAATGTAGTTAGATAGTAAACATTATTTAATTTGTGATTTACTTAGCATCAGCTAATGTTAACTGTCTCACTGTTTCTTTGAAACTGCAACTGAAATACAGTATTTTTCTTTAGCTAAAGTGGCATCTTTTTTCTGCTAGTGTCTGCTAGTACTTCATTTCATACACATACTAATTATGCATGCAGTTGAATTTTTTTCTTATGTTTCCTTTTGTTTTCCCCGTTCAGGCTCAAGTGACATTATCTACAGTCTACCTGATGGAAAATGTCCCTTACCAAAAACGGGCAGCACCCCTACCTACGTGAACACTCAGCACATGGATGTCCGGGTCCTGGCAGTGCTGCAGGCAGAGGCTGACACTGTGATGGATAAAACGAATGTGGCGTCCAAAGATAGTCCCAGGAAGGACATATTTGATATGAGTAAGAAGCATGAACATCACAATAACCACAATTAAAGGCTTCACTCTGTGTGTAATTGGACTTGAGGATAATAGAATTCTATCAGTAGAGATCTGATTCTTTTTGGGATTAAATTTCAATCTTTGAATGGCACAGTAGGCAGCTGTAATTATTACAACTATTAACATTGACCCTAGAAAACCCAGACGTGTTTAAAATTTGACATACAGGTAAACTTACTGTGGTCGTTAAATATTTGTCATTTGTCGGGTGACAGCAATGGCTTAATCTTGCTTTTGGCTATGTTTTGTAAGATTCCTGTCAGGGGTCTACAAGATATTCAATCAATTCGCCATGCTGAGTATTAATATTGAAGTTTAGCAATATACTTGGAGAAACAAGACCATTCTATAGTATGTACGTCTGTTTGGCTCTACTCAGTACAATGATGATACTTCCTGATGCCTCAGACAGTTCAAAGCCTGCTTACAGATGTAAATATGTTGCTTTAATATCAGACAGCTGCGTAAAAGAATGGCTCCCCGTAGTTTCTTGTGAGCAGTATCACTTTCTGTTGCTTAATCAGAACAGTTAAACCATGACATGTTTATCAACCAGATTGCTAAAGCTTTATAGTAAGCGCAGCAAAAATTTACTAACTAAAGCTGGTAGATTAGCTAAAGTACTCAGAAACTATGGTTGGAGCAGCAATAGCAAGAAATGACCACTGATTGGTGACATCAACTTAATTTTTATGATTGACCTACTCAGCATTTAATAGTGAGAGAACAAAGGGTAACTATCCTATCAGATACTTCGCTATGGAACATGGAAAGTCATATCATATTCTTTTAAACAACTAAATGCAAAAAAAAAACTTATTAAAGTCTATGCAAATGTAAAATGTGCCATGTGCGTGATGTAAGAATGTTAATTGCTGTTGAAACCATTATTGGCTGACACTCTCTGCATAAAGCATTGCAATGCCCAATGTCCTGAAAGTATGAAAATGTAAACAAAATGGCAATGCCCTCACCTTTCTACCAAACAGTGAACCCGAGACCAAGAATTGCTCATTGAAATGCATACAGGACTACGCTATATGCTAAGGTGTGATGTGCAAAATGTCATTTAATTTCAGAAGGGGGGGGGGCTGGAGTTTATCTCAGGCAGCCTAGAGCACAAGGCGAGGGACACCCTGGATGGGGTGCTAAGCCATCACAGTATATATGCATAATCTCATAATTATATGAAAAAACAAACTATTACTATTTAATGAATAATTAAATGAAATGTGTCTCTATCCTTAGAGCCCTTTGAAGATGCCATCTTAACCCAGACTCCCATCCCAGCCCTGAACAAGATGGCCTCAGTAGATAACTCCAGTCCTCTACTGGTTCGCGCGGCAGCACTGAAAGCGAACGAGGAGCTGGAGGGGCAGCCGTGGTACCATGAGGAGATGAGTCGGAAGGAAGCCGAGAAGCTGCTGAGTGAAGACGGAGACTTCCTCGTAAGGAAGAGCAGCACCAACCCAGGCTCTTACGTCTTGACGGGCATGCATAATGGGATAGCCAAGCACCTGCTGCTGGTGGACCCCGAGGGCACGGTGAGCTGGCGCTGTAGTATGTCATGCAAGGGCACATCTATCCATACCAGTCACTATCTACAGCTGATCAATGACTGTCCTACCCACTCTGTCTATAAATCTGGGATATTAATATCTAGTTCATAGGACTCAGGAACTGTGTATCTTCAGTAAGGAACTACATCTCACATGTCTATACTCCTGCATGAATTCTTTATGGTGTGATTTGGAATCATAAAACTGAAATTGTTCTGCAAAAGTGATTATTTATGCATTTGTAAAGAAGTATCATTTTGAAGGATGTAATGATCTATCTATAGATCCTTTTCTTGAACAATGGAAATGTCCAGTTCTAATATATCTATAATAAGTGTACAAGGAAAAAAAATCTAATAAAATTAAATTTAGTGCCTGGGTCTGATACCAGGCCTTCAGAATTATTTTCTTGTGAACCATGCTAAAAACCATTTCTTCCACACTCCTTTTCAAGGTACGGACAAAAGATCACATATTTGACAGCATCAGCCACCTAATTACCCATCACCGTGAGAACGGCTTACCCATAGTTTCTGCTGGAAGCCAACTCTGCCTGAAGCAGCCTGTAGCAAGGAAACAGTAACCTGCTCTCGTTGTGGGTCGCTGGGACGAAGGAGGCATTTTTACCCATTTCACACTTTAAACTTGAAGACGACAGAGTATGTTATTGTCACAGAAAGATACAAAAGACGAGAGCATCACTGAACATTTCTGTCTGGGTCTAGCTGCCTGGGCAGACTCGAAGAGATTTGTTTAAACAGACTCTTGATTTATAGAACTGTTATTTTTCGTTGTGATTATTGAAATTCTATATTTTTGCGAAGAGGTTGATGAATAGATGTTAATTTGGTGTCTTTAAAAATGCTACGGTTAATTGTTTAGATGAACTGAAAATTATCCTCAAGGAGGCAAAGAGTATTTTAGAGTAACCTAATGTTCTAGTTTTGTCTATTAAGCACAAACAGATTTACACAGTTGTTGGTAAGAGTCAGAGAAAACATTTGAAAAAAGTTAGTATTTTAGGACTGACCTTCCTTTGAAGCTAGTATGACAGCTAATTCGGTAAAGTTCTATCAAATCACTGGTGGATCTGCTTAAGAAGAGGAAAGTGTCAACTTGCTGTTCAGTAGCCACAGAACTTTGGGATAAAGTCTTATGTCCCCAATGCTGTGGATGTGAATTGAAAAAGCTGCAATTTTTTCTATAAAGTACACTAAATTGTCACTGCAGTCGCATGACTTGAAAATAAACTGTTCTTGTGGTCATTGTTTGTAGAACTTTAACCCTCTGAGAGGTGCTTGCATATGCTCATAATGTAATACATTTGCTTTTAAAAATCTTGTTATTCGGTTTTAATTCCTATAAATTTGAAAGATGTGTAGTTAATTAGGTTGGGGCTGAATTCATGTTGCAGATACTGATCTCATGAAATGTGGGCTTAGAGCAGGAAATGTATTCTTATTTCACAAATATTTACAAATAAACAGCACAATCAAAGCATAATATGTGTTTACTGTAAAAAAGACCAAAAAATGGTCCTTGTTTAGTATTTTTGCATAATATGTTCACCTAAATTTTTATATATGCACCCCCTTAAAAGGAAATGAAATATCGGTTGTTTTTTTTTTTTCTTTTTTTTTTGAATGTGCACATGAACAACATTATTAAGAAAAACAGTCACAAGTATTTTGGGGAATACTTGGGTTTCTGGGCCTTTAAGTAAAGTTTAACAGATATGTATTTATAGATTGGATAACTAGAAAATATTCCTGTTTAATTATCTGATAGTGCTGCTATGCAATACATTTTGTTTCACAACCTAGTGCTTGGGGTTTGGGACAGTGTTAGATTTGGAATCAGTATTAATGAAAACTTTTGGTAATTTCAATAATCAGTAAAATAAACTTGCGTTCCAAACTAAGAGCTATTTAACAATACACATCCCTTTAACATTATTTCACTGAGTGATTAAGTTGTATACACTAAAACATTTTCAGCGTTCATTTTTCTCCCACTCTGTTGTTCATCTGGGTCTTACTATAAAGTATTACCGAGATAGTTGTGTGGTAGCTGTTGTGCCAAGCTTTTGGGGGTCTTTTTACTGTAACTAAAGTACAAAAACCTTGAAATAACCCTTTATTCTGATTTCAGACACATTAAAGTACTGAAGTATTTTATTTTTCTGCATTATTCTAACTGAAACAGGTTAAATGTCCTCCAGTGTACAGTAAGTGAAATATTATCATTGTTTTGTTTTTGGCAAGTTGTAGACAGTAATATTTTTCACATTAAAGCAACGTGCATTCACACTTTGAAAAACCGTATCAGTTATTAATTTGTGACAAAACTTTGTCTGCTATGACGCATTTTTGTTCCAACACACTTTTTAATTTAGGTATTTTGTTGTTGTGCTATTTATTATTCTTACAGAATCAGCAGACAGTTCTAACATTATTAATGTTGCTATATCATCCCAGATTTGGGTGAATTTTGAAGAAATCATGAATAATGGCACTTGGTGCTAAAACAAGAGATGGGTTGTAAATCTTCATTCTTAGATTTTCAGTGAAAATCAAGATGTTAAACAATTAAAAATCAAGGCGTGTAATGTTATAAATATACTACAAAAAACAAAATTTAGTTCTATGATTTAGCTTTCAAGCCTTCTCAACTTGACAAACAGGATATCCCAAGTGTCTAAACAGAAATTACCTGACTTCAATGTTATTAAATCTATTAGACTGCGAAGGAAACCTCAAATGCAGGTTTTATGATAACATGCTAATTTAGCAATGGCTGCAGCTTTTATAAATATTCATATTAAAACCATCTTGCTCATGCCAATATACAGTATCTGTCACGCCCTCTCTCTCCTGTTCCCTGGCTCTTCCCCCCCCCCCCGCTGCCTGGTTTCCTTGTCCTGCACCTGGTTGCTGTGGCAATGCTAATTGCCTCATTACACACCTGGTGCTGGTTGCCTTGTTAAGCACGTGGTTGCCAGGTTCCCTAGCCTATTTCCCCATGTCAGCTCAGTTGGCTTGGGGAGTCTTGATCTGGAGGAGTGCCTGGTGGGTCCTGCTCGATCATACTGCCTCACAAAGTCTTCTGAGCCAGCTACTAGCTCCCTTGGATGCTTAGGCCCTGCCACAGTATGCCTGCCTATTTCAGTGGCTGGTATTATTGTCTGTGGGTAGCCAAGAGTGATCCAGCTTATGGAAGTAGGGGTACTCTGATCTATGGATACTCCATGCCTAAGAATGGACAAGCCTTCCCCTGTTCAGGGTTCCCTTGTGCCTGCACCCATGCCATGCCATGCCTTGTCATGCCAATCCTTGTCCTTGCCTTATCATACCATCTCTCGTCCATGCCTTGCCATGCCATGTTTTGCCGGTCTGGTGGCCTTTCTGGTTATATATGAGCCTCCCTGCCCGTTGGGTCTTAAAAGGGTTGAGCTGCTCAAAGAACCAGTTTCTGCCTTGCTGGGTGTGATTGTGTGCATGTGTCCGCCAGTGCTGTGTGGTTGTGTACATGTGTCCCTCCCAGAACCATGACAGTATTGAATGACTGGGGATATTTTGGGGGGGTTAAGGAAGCAATGCTATTCGTAGTATTGAACTACTGTTATGCAACAACCCTGTAAATTTAGTCACCACAAATGGAAACACTGGCTAATGAAAGCAGCTTAATACAAGTTTTAAAAGCCAACATTCAGTTATCAAAGCTGAGTTGTTGTCTCAGAGCGAAACACCTTGGAAATCTAATAACAGTTGAGACGAGGCATCAAAGGAGTATATGGACGCAATAAAGCCAAGTAATTCCTTCACTTACATGCCACTGCAAACACAGATCAGTACTTCAATATAATAATCTGTTTTCATTTATTTGTAAATAAGCCGAAAAGTTTTAAAAGCTGAAATATTTAAAATTGAATACCTGCAATACAATACATTCTTGGGAAAAAAAAAATAGTGCAATTTGTGATTTATAATTTAGTACTGAGATTAGGAATTAGGGGTAGCAGGTCAGAATTGTGCTTTTAAGTTAATAATAATCACTTAATGGGTTAGTACCATTACGTGGTAAATGAATGATGATGAAGAAAGCATCAAATTACACTGAATGCCAAAGGTTTCTCAAACCTTTATTTCCATATAATGTCTACTCGTATCATGCTATAAAAATATGAATACACTAGGTTGCAAGTGCCACTATAAATGTAAAATTGATTACAATAGTAATATGCTTATTACAGCAACTTCTTCACAGAATAGGTTCATATTTTAAAGAAAATTTAACTCTTCAAACTATCCAGTTTACTACATATGCCCTTAAAAAGAAAAAAAATCAAAACAGTGGTCAGATGCAGAAGTCAGTTAATACGAATGCTTAAATCTACACAGGAACCTTTGTGTTATGGTAACGTTACACCGTATTAATTTCTTAAAAACTAAAATTTTGATACAATGTTTTAAAAATTGACATTGGCACACTGTGTGTTTGTGCCAATGAGATTTTATGTTTGGTTTTCAAAAGTCATAATAAAAGTTGTCCGACCATCCATCCATTCTTCCATCCAACCGTCCATCTGTCCATCTGCTTCTCCTGGTCATGGTCACAAGGCCTAGATGAGACCTGACCCAGACTGAGGTAAATCCTGGATGGGATCTAAATAGTTGTATATTATAGCATATTAGTGAAGAAGTGTGTGTGCCATGCTGCATACTGTGATGTTTTCTAGATCTTTACAGTTCAAGGCTACAACGCTGTAAAAAAACACATACTAATAAAGAGAGTATAATTGTAAGATTTCCATCCATTCATTTTCTAGCCACCTATCCTGGTCAGGAATGGGGGAAGGCTGGGGTTGGTAAAATAGTTGTGTAGTATCTTTTTATCTATGCAAGCATATATGTCCAAAATAGACCATGAATCACCATGTTTTCTAAATGCATTCAGTCCAATTCTCTAATGCTATAAAAAGTACATTCATCAAGAATAATTTTAATTGTATGGCTTTCAGTCCATGTGCATGCCTTTTTATGACCTGTACCTGCTTACATTTTCCACTTGACTTTCGGACAAGTGAGCAGCAGCCCATTCTATAAGACTTCTTGGTAAGAAACCACATCACATGTCTGATAGGATAAACCTTTCCAACGGCGGATAAGCAGGTAGAAGATGGACGGATGGATGAATTAATCATTAGGAAATATGTTAATACATATTAATATTCTACCTCATTAGTGCCAATAACAGCATAATTATTCCAATGAATATGTTCAATACAAGTAGGTTACTGTAAATGCACATGCCATCAGAACAATTCACAGCTGGGTGACACTAACACACTGTTTTTACCATAGAGTGGCTACAATATTCTCATAATATTCTTGGGAAAAAACATAAAATCATACTTAGAATTCAAAATAGAGTCAAACTTACAATTGTATGGTTCACTTAATGTAACATTTGTGAATAATTACTGCTTGTTTACTATGTTTATTAAATTAAATTATGCAGGGGAGGGACCTTGCAGGTCTTCTTGGGGTTGTTTTCATTGATCTTTCATTTATCTAAACAGTTACATGTTCATTTAATTTGATGGAAGTTAAATTTAAATGTTCCAGTATACTAAATCATTAGCACTGTCATTTGACATGTTAAGACATAAATGATATGAAAATATTAAGCAATTATTAGGCTCACTAACTTGACATTATAAGACACACTATTTCACTTCTACACATGTAGTGTGTCATTTAAACAGCTGTAAAGAACAATTAAAATACTGAAATTTATTTTACAGAAAATAATTCATGCTGTTGAAAGGAAATGTAAAGGTACACTGTGAAATACTATATAAAAATCACAACTTTTCAGTTTTTGCTTTTACTGGTGACAAATATATTTTCATATTGCATGTTAATAACAGATGTACACATTGGAGTATGATTAAAGCAATGCAATATTTTTGAATTTTTTTACATTAATTTATTTGTAGGCATTTTGTTCTTAATTCCCATTCTTTCTAATGCATTCTAATCTGGTCTAATTAGATATATGTAAATGCTTCTCATAGAAAACATTTCACTAAGGTGTCCATTCCCAAATGCCAGTCTTGCACATCCATGTGTCCAGCTCTTACGTCTGTGGGCCATGGATTGTTCCACTGTATTCCCATCACCGGGAGATGATTGAGGTCTTGCTATTCAGGGGTAATCTCATCCCCTGGCTTCTGGGAGTGCCCACCACTGGACTTGGTGTTTTCTAGGGTTGGCTGTATTGGTTGGGCACTTCCCACCTTAGTCCTGAGAAGACAGCTGCAAATCAAGCTGAAGAACGTATGGCGCATCTCCCTGCTGGACAGCGTGTAGATGATGGGGTTCATGGCCGAGTTGAGAGCAGCTGTCGTGACGAACCAGCAAGCGCTGTAGAGAACAGGGCACTGTTTATGCTCACAGGCCACATCCATCAGCAGCAGGATGAAGAGAGGCATCCAGCAAGCGATGAAAAC
The DNA here is from genome assembly GCA_009936485.2 of Gymnarchus niloticus. Lineage (NCBI taxonomy): Eukaryota > Metazoa > Chordata > Actinopteri > Osteoglossiformes > Gymnarchidae > Gymnarchus > Gymnarchus niloticus. The sequence continues at coordinate 12,565,001 of JAACJT020000095.1, read as the reverse complement.
GCCCACAACGATCACCACTGTCCTCAGAAGGGTGATGGAGTGCTCCGAATTGCCGTGCTTGGTGACTTTGCGGCTGCTGGTCCTGACCAGCGTGTAAATGCGGGCATACAGTACAGAGACAGCCAGTAAAAGAATCATAAAACATATAATGCAAAAAGCCACATATTTCTTGCTGTAAAGCGGTAAGATGGTGGAGCAATCGGGAAGATTATCCAGACAGTTCCATCCAAGGATAGGCAGGGCTCCTAACGTAACTGCAATCAGCCACGATGTCCCAATTAACAAAAACACTCTATATCTTTTTTTAGCATCATAAGATGTCATTTTAATCATTGTCATGTACCTCTCAATTGCTATTGCCAGCAGGCTAAAGATGGACGCTGCTAGTGCCACAAAAACGATTCCCTCCCGCACAAACCATACAGAGGTGGAAAGACTGAATGTCATCCCCCCCGACGTGAATACGTTGACGGCATAGGTCACACCCGCCAGTAAATCACAAAGCGCCAGACTGCCAATGAAGAAGAACATACGACTGTGGAACTTCTGGTTTTTCCATATTGCCACCAGTACTATCAAGTTCTCCATAACTATGGAGCTGCATAAAAATAACGATATTATGCTTTTAAAATCATCGGTACTAGTGAGGTTATTGCGGTGGTCTAGCCTCCCAGTGTAGTTGTAGTGATGAATGATTTCGTTTTTCTCCATGTTTTCTGTAGAGGGCACTCTAGGACTGGAAATCACTTTCTGGAGCCACGGCTAATCCTTAATACTTTAACAGTCCTTCGGAGCGCAAACAGTGTGTTCTCCACCTGTGTGATTAAAGTTGATCGTAACACCCAGTTACGTACACTCTCTGGATTTGTGTGCTTTATGCACAAAATTATTGACACAGCGTTGAATAAACTGGTGCTGACTCAGTACTGAAGAGGTAAGTCTTTTATAGGTTCTAAGCGAAGCGCCATCACCTACAGAAAAGAGCAATCATGTTATTATTTCTCTTATTTAACAGTAATATTTTTACTTATTTAATGTTGGAAATTATATTTTAAATAAAAGAACCTGTAGAGTAGACTTATGGAAAATTATTGTTTGTGCAATGTGATGTATTTATAATATTGATTTGGGAAAAAGTACACCTTATTGGAAAGTCTTTGTATTTTAACAGCACTTATCGATAGTTTTACTGGCAGTACATTTCGTCCAGACAAACAATGCCGAATTAATTAATATTACTTTATTTTGAACTATCAAATATTACGTACAGATGCACATTTAAAAAACCAAGGGTATGGTACTTGCATGCTTTAGTTATTTGAGAAAAAAATATAACAAAACATAAAACATCCTCACAAATGTCGAATTTGTGTTGATTTTGGAGTTAATTACTTGGCAAAATCGCCTAGTAGCGCTCGATTTCACTTTTCTGCGGTCCATTTAGCATGGCTACACGGAAATGAAGTACACAACGGACAAATTACCGATAGCTCTAGAATTCACCAAATGAAAATAATAAAAACATCTTCCAGCGTTTAATAAACAAACAATACTCTAAGCGTATAAAGATGTTCAAAATAAAATATGCACATACCGTTTCGTTCTCAAGCATCAGTACCGTTTCATTCCATCGATCGGATCCAAATGTAAGTGACAATGCAATTTCCTTTTCTTCCCTTTAAATAATCGCGTTAAAATGTAACACTTTTCTCATAATCCTCAACTTTTGATGCGATTTTTATGGTGCGCCTGATATTACTTTCACAAGACTGGCCAAAAACTTTTTGATGGTCCTCTACAGCTAATTTCCTTCGTTTGGCGAGGCGCATGCTCGCGTACGCCAGAACTTCCCTTTTTGTCAGAGAGAATTTAACGGGGGCCGGCGCTCCTTCGTATATGTTAAGAAGTCATCCATCTTTTAGCCACTTTTCCTGCTCACGATCACAAGGGTAACTTTAGCCTATCCTAGGCAGCATAGGAATCAAGCCTGGGGTACACCGTACGGACACGCACGCACGCACACACACACACACATACATACACACACACACACGTATGTACGCACGCACACACACAGCCATATACTATGGGCTGGTAAGTTTTTTGTCCCTTCTTAACTCTTTAGGAATCTACCAATATACAACTATAGTCAGCAATGCCTAAAAAATCATAGAAACCCAGCTACCTACTGTGGAAGATATACACAACACCTGGTACCAGGAACATCACAAGGCCCTCACTGATCATATAATACTAGTGCAATACTGTGCACTACTGTCACTGAGATGATACCTGTGTCATGTCATACTTCTGCTTTGCAATATTGTTATACCATCTCTGAAAGGCACTGTGTCGCTTTATACTTTGACATCTCTTTCCTTACGTTCTTTATATCTGTATATTGTATATGTATATTTTATGTTTAATATGGTTAATATAATCTTTTTATATAATATATTTGGATGGTTCAATGGACAAGTGGATTAAACCATAATTCAAATTATTTTGCAGTTTATGTGTCTCTAAATGTAAATATGTATGTACACATGGCCAAGCTTGCATCCAGAACTGGGGTCAGACCATGAGTCCATTAGGCAATCCATTCAGTTGTTACAGTCAGTATTTTGTATATTTATGTATGCGTACTTGCATATGCCAAGAAAGCAAAATGGCTGTCTGAGGAGGCTTTACAAATAGCTGAGGAAAGAAAACAAGCAAAATGCAAGGGCGAAAGGGGACAATACACCCAACTGAATGCAGATTTCCAGAGAAGAGCAAGGAAAGACAAGAAGTTCTTAAATGATCAATGCAAAGAAA
>JAACJT020000095.1:12489577-12562084 GCA_009936485.2 Gymnarchus niloticus | reverse complement strand
TTTGACGTTTTCATTGATCTTTACTTGCGCCTCTGTTTGAGTCCTTCCACGAACCTGGGTTTGGGGAAAACCCAACATTGTGCAGATCTGGACTGAGGTTTTGCTCCTTGAGTGTCTGGTTTCACTAACTGTGTTAATTTTAATTTTTGTGTGTAAGCAATCGTAAAAAACTGTAAGTCTGTGTTTTCCCCTGTGTGTTTGCCGTGTTAGTTTACATTACTGTCAGTATTGTCTTCAGCACATCTGTTGTTTGTTGGCTCGTAATAAATTAAAGACAAAAATAAGCTTTATTAAGTGTGTAACCATTTTAAAAATGGAACCCCATGTGATACGATGGTCATGTATATTTATCCTTGAATGCCCACCATGTCCGCTTGATGTCCTGACATGAATATACAGCCAGAATGTGTACTGGACTCGGTGGTGTGTGTGTATGAGAATGGCGATTTCCTAATTTTAAATAGTCAGAAAACACTGCTATTTTATTTTTCAATGTAATTTTATACATAATATATTGTAGCAATGCTACGAGTCATAGTGCAAAAGAGACGTGAAATAAGACCAGCTTTCAACACAACATGCGTTTACTCACTATTCAACAACCAAGTGAACATTATACAACATGGGGGGCTTACAAGGCTAGCCCCCAAACGCATACACGGTGACACTACATACACAGTGTACACGCAAAAACACAACTACAACACTATTACAACACATGGCAATACAGTACAACAATACACAACACTATTTGCAACACATTTAAGCAAGTAGAACAACTACATACAACAACCCCAGTGTGTGCTGGGACATAGCCCAGCTCACGCCACCACATTACCCCTCTCTTAAGGGGTTGACCATCTCTGCAACCCTACCACAAAATCCACAAGATGTCCCAGGCGGTGCCTACGCCGCAGCAGCCTACGGGCCACGGAACCCCCTCAGAGTTCATGGGAGTCCCATCCACCGGGGTACTCACCACTTCCCCAGGCGAAGGCTGTCCAGGTGGTGTGATGGGTCGGTACGGAGCCAGATGGTCCTGTTGCAGCACCACAGTCTGCCGCCCACTTGGCATCCGCACCCGGTAAACAACCTCTGAGAGGCGCTCCAACACCTCTCCTAGCCCTTTCCAGTGGCTGTCCAGCTTGGATGACCGACCATTTTTCCATGAAGGGAAACACCCACCCACCCACACCTGGTTCCCAGAACAGAAGCCTTGTCCTCGGCAGTGGGTGTCATACACTCTTTTCTGCTGACCCGTTGCTGAACCCTGGTGTTGCCTTTCCAGTTCGTGCACCGTCTGCAGATGCTCCCGGAGTCGGCACAGGTACTCCAGGCCTGGTGTTATCGGCAGGTTCGGCTCCAGGGGTGGGCCAAACACTAGGTCCACCGGGATGCGAAGCTCCTGGCCGAACATGAGGGCTGCAGGTGTACACTCTGTGCTCTCCTGCACCGCTGTTTGATGTGCCCACAGGACCAGAGGAAGGTGCACTTCCCAGTCATGTTGGTGCTCGGACACAAGGATGGCTAGCTGTGCGGTTAGGGTGTGATGGAACCGTTCCACCAGTCTGTCGCTTTGTGGGTGGAGGAGGGTGGTGTGTGTCTTCACAACCCCCAGCTGCTTGCACATCTCACTGAGCACCCGTGACTCAAAGTTCCTCCCCTGGTCACTGTGGAGCTCCTCCGGTGCCCTGAAACCGCAGAACTCCTCCACCAGCTTCTCTGCCGTGGTGGCAGCACTCTGGTCAGGGACCACATACGCCTCAGGCCACTTCGTAAAGTAGTCCATGGCTACAAGTATGTAGCGGTTCCCAGCATGGCTGTGGGGAAAAGGGCCCAGGATGTCTACCCCAACCCTCTCCATGGGGGCACCCACCAGGCACAGCTGTAGGGGAGCCCATGACTGCTGACTTGGGCCCTTCCGGGTGGTGCAGGCATCGCAGCAGTGCACATATAGTTCTGTGTCCTGCCTGCCCCATTGGAGAGCCACCACCTCCGCACCAAGGTGAAGCGATGACGTGGAGCAGGGGCGGGGCAATCACAGGCAAGATGGTCAGGTTCACCACAATGGTGGCGCAGCAACTGGCGATGATTCTTCCACTGTGTTCCTATCCGGGCAGCTCACCAGCTCATCAGGCATGGCTTTGCAGTGGGCGGGGCAGGGTGGTGAGGATTTCTTCTGCCTCCTTGGCTTGCTCCAGTGCATCAGCCAGCATGGCTGGCTTCTGTAAGCGGACGTGCTGACGCAAACGCTCGGGAGTCAGTGCCCGCAGGAAAGCATGCAGCGCCAAATCTTCCTGTACAGCGCGGGTGTGCTGTGGGTATTCCCGCCGTGCACAGTCCTGGAGGTCACCACAATATTTAGTCTGTTTGAATATGCATCTTTGCAGAGGGAGAATGTTCATCTTTCCAGCTTATCCAGTGTGGGGTCATAATAAATCAGGTGGCAAGAGGCACAAGACAGAGGATGCCTTAGATGAGATGCCAGTTCATCACAGGACACACAGTCACCAATTAGATGCACCAACAGCGTATCTGTTTTTGGACTGTGGGAAGAAACTGGAATACTCACAAAAAACCCATATGAAAACAGAGAAAATGTTTCATTCACCTGTGGGGTGGGAATTAAACCCATAATCTATGAGCTGTGAGGTCACAGGGTTACCCACTGAGACGCTATGCCCCCCAAAACAGACACATGCTGAATCCAATCATCTGTCGAGCTTCTAAATATCTCTCTAATCATTAATATGCATGCAGATATTTTTGCTAAATATGTTAGAATAATATTATGAGAATTATAGAGCCTTAAACTTCAGGTACAGAAAACTACTTCTGGGCAGTAGCTGAGTCCTCGGCCATATGGCATGTGGTCCAGTTGATGGTAGCAGAGCCTATTGCTGTTCTTCATGTACAGCGGTCTAGTGGGGGACGATTTTCTGGATCAGTGGTTTGATTTTGTCCTCACTCCCCTACACTGACAATTGGTTTTACTTTATATTCCATGATTTAAATGAAAAATCTGAAAATCATACATTATCTCATGTCTTGAACAATTGTATATGAAAGTCAAAAGATAAAAGAAGGTCCTCTGCACACCATTAAGCTATCTTTACGATTACCATTACCTCTACTATCTGATGGAAAAGCTATTTAATTTTTCTTCAACACCCTGTGGCTTTGTGAGTTGCAAACAGGTTCAAAACGTCCATCATCTTACTTTGAAAGAGCAATCCTTATACAGAAAGTGCAAATAATGTCTGGTAAATGATATAAAAGAGAAATTTGAAACAACTCTATTTTAAGTTCAATGTTTCAGCTGCCTTGCATTTTTCAGGACTGTAATTATGTTGAGGTACGGGTAATGTGACTGTTTACCAATATGTCTTCAATCACCAAAGCATGTGCTGACTCCATCTCTCCATTAGTCCATGTTATAAAACGTGTCGAGATTGCACAGTTGCTTTCTGAGTGGGCATGAATCAATTTTAGGTCTGCATTCAGCATTACTGAGTATCTAATTTGTGGCCTGCAGTGAATGAATGTCTCTAGGAGAACAATTATTATTACATTGTCTTACATTACATTACTATTACTATTACATTGTTACTAGGAAAACAAAAGACTCCCCTGACTAACAGTTTGATACTATTTTTATAATTATGGTCACCCTAGTTTATTTTTTTTCTTGTACTTTGTTGGGTATTTCCTGAATGAAATTTCATGCAACACACGTCTGCCACTGCACTGCTTATGTACAGTTTTACATAGGCAGGGGAATGGCAGAGTGTTGGGTTTCACTGTCAGTTATTTTTAATTTTAGTGTGTAAGCAATCATATAAAGCTGTAAAAGTCACAGAATGGCACAAGGAAGTAACAAGAAGGAATAAGAATGAGCACAAAAAGCAGGTGGCAAAGGGAGATGCAGAGGACGAGGGAGACCAAGAAATATTTCCAGTAAAATGAGAACTAATGCAGTTGACAATGTGACAGTATCAACCTCCACATGAGTATGGATGAAGCTGGGCAGTGAGTGTAGCCAAAGTTATTACTCTGTTGCTGGAATCATTAGACCATTTCACACTATTGTGGTTTCTTTTATTTCCTACAGACAGTTTCATTTTGATGAGTGGGTTTTGTAGTACAGTGTATTAGTCAGGGCTCCATGTAAGATACATGTTTGTTGTGTGTTTATGCAATTCTGACCCTGTTATGTAGTTTTGAAGGTCATGTGTAGAGAATTTCACTCGATAGAGGGTTTTTACTTGTTTTTTTAAAGGTTTTTAGAATGTGTAATTAGATAATGAGCTTTGTGTGTATAGTTCTAGGCCACTGGTATAGTATTCTAAGAAATGTGTGTATCCTATTGCGAAAAACTGTAATTTCTGTTTCCCATTTTGCATCTTTACAAAATGCGTTTTAGTGAATAAGAATTTGTTTGGAGTTCTGCAAAAGAAGTGATCAGTTTGATAAATGGGTTCAGGCCATTGACCGTTTGGTTCAGAGAGTGGAGTTTAGTGTCTTAGCAATTCAGAAATCCTGTAGTGAATAGGATATAACATATAAGCCAGTTCTTCTGCGAGTAGCATAGATGAGTTGAATTGTGACTTCAACAAAGGAGCACAACAGTAGAGGAGGAAGAGGAGGAGGATGAGCAAGAGCTATACTCTCTGATGAAATCAGAGAAAGTATCATAAGTCATGTTTTGGTTCATGGTGTGACTATGAGGAAAGCAGGACAACATGTGCAACCTGATTTATGCAGATTCTCAGTGGCCTCCATAGTCAGGATGTTCAGAGAAGAGAGCAGGTTGTTTTTCTCTGTGGCTCTTGAAAGTTAGAATACAGTAACAGCATACAGTGGGATGTCTCAGTACATCACTCTACCAGTACTATCGTAAGGGGACAGAATAAAAGCCTTTTTACTGCACGATACACTTTCTGTATTATAGAGTATTAGTGGAAGCTTACCAATATTACATTACTGTAAACAATATAATTTAGTCTGGCTGCAGGTTTCCAATACTTCACATACAACTACTGTACATACATAAAAATACAAAAGACCCAAATAAAGATTTTTTTCTTCCATACCCAAGAAAAGTGTATTGTATTTTTTGATGTAGTGTGCAATGACTCCTCAGTAGTGTTTAAGTTTCGGCTGGCTTTGTGTGTGATCTGAAAGCAGTGTTTGGTTCTGAGCAAAAATAAAACAGACTACAGTCGATTGACTCATCTTGCAAAATCAAACAAAGGTTTTGCGAATGTAGTTTGAAAATTTGGTTTTGCGTCTACTGTATTGTGGTTTTTGAGAAAAGGATGCAAGATTTCAGGAAATGTGTTTTTGTAATTCATAAAAATTATAATAGAAATTTCCACTATTGGAAATACCAGAAATCTTCTATGTGTTATGCCCACTCCAAGCCAAGCAACACACCATCTCCTGGTTATTGAACTCAGCTGTTACTAATCAAGCTGTCTTTAAATCACATCATGTTCCCCTGCCTCACTGTGAGATATTGAGTGTTTATGTCATACTGAGCATCTTTTGTGTTTTTTATTCATTCTCGCGTATAACTGTGGTTTGTTCCTGATTCCTGTTTTGGTATTTTGGTCTTTGTTGCTCCTTCTGTATTTTGCCTTCCTGGATTTTAAAACCTGTTTTGCCTTGGGTCTGGGTCTGTTGCAGAAAGTGGTTTTAAGAAATCTAACACTCAAGCCTGAATTCTGACCTAAAACTCAAAGCCTGACTTCAGGAGGTATCAGTTCTGAAAAAGCAGTTTCTGATTAACTGTCTCAATCCCAATAAACTGAACTGGAACTGTGTGCGTTCACAGTGAACTCTACAAAGGCATTAGCAATTAACCACTGAAAGTGTGATCGTCATGGATCCTAACAAGGAAAAACTGTACCCGAGGTAGCTGAATACATGTCAACCTAACGGCACTCAAAATAACAAGATGCGTAATTGAAAACCAGTATAAAATAGTGAGACGTAAAAAAGCACCAATGGGGAGGAAACTGTGTGAACGAAGGGTGGGGGTGGCCACCAGAAAAGATCATTTGTGATACTACGCACATCATCGCAAAGGTTGTCAAATTAAGAAGCAAGCTATATGACCTCTAATTATAAACTCTGAGCAAGATGATCCCTCCATCCTTTACATACCTACTTCACAGCATAGATGGCTGGTAACTTTGACCTGCTTTCCTCAAATCCTGTCTTTATTGTTGTGTCTTTGCAGCACATCTGCCATTATACAAGGGACTGCCTTCTCCATTTTACCATGTGTTTCATAAGCAAGATGGTCATGAATTGTGTAATGCCATCTAGACTCTGTGGTAAGGGTCTTATCAACCGTTTTGTCGAATTTCGACCATGGCAGCATTAGTTAGAGGGCAGCACAGGATGCCCCCTGCTGGCACAAATTACCCAGAACTACCACCGAATTACTCTGGGTTGAGGGCATTTCCAGCTTTTATGTAGCACAGAATGACTTTAGGAGTGGATCCTAAGAAAAACAACAGTTGATAATAGCTAAAACAGTCTGTTTTGAGTCTTGTATATGTACCCTATGGACTGAACCCTAGTCTTGTCCTGCCTGGGGTAAGCTCCAGTCCCATACCAGGTAAGCTACAACTAATGAGAAATGTAAAACCTATAAAACAGAAATGCAGAATCAGAATATCTTTATTGTCATTGTAACGAGTACAACAAAATTAAGTGCAGTCCCTGTGTCAGAGATTTATACAGGAAAATAAATAAGGAGAAATATATAAATAAGGAAATATTTGATTTATGTTTAACCAACATTTACCCACGTTTTATAGTTGGTAATATTCAAATGCAGTTAAGACCAACCATTTCACCATTGCGCCACTTTTAATTTAAATTCAGATGTTTTAAAATTTTCCAACTGTCCTTTATCGACAACTCCTAATTCAGCACAGGCTCATTGTGAGTAGGAAGCCTTTCTCAGGAGGCAAAGGGTACAAGAGAGGGGACTCCATGGACTGAATGGCAGTCCAACAGATGGTACACGGTCTCACTATGAGAGAGGTTCACCAATTCACTTAAAGTGCATTTCTCTGTAACAAGACACAAAATCTGGAGTGCTCACAGAACAGCCACACAAAGACAGTGAAAGCACGTAACCACCACATCCTCACAGAGCCAGTGGTAGGAAGTGAACCCACAACCGGCACCCAGTGGCCCTGGATTTGAGAGGCACTGTTCATCACTGTGCCGTCACCCTTAAATAACGATGCTGTGAAATCTAATATTACGAAGCTTTTGAATAAGTTGATAAAAAACTAAAACGTCAATATTTTGTATATGTTCTTGGGAAAGGCATAACCCTTTGGATATGGAATATGCACATTTAAAGTGAAAAAAGTCCATATAACGTATAATCAAATTAAAAGTTGTAATTCTGTGCGTTTTTTCATTCCATGAACGATTGATAGGAATAAGCTAATCATACCTTTTTAAAAAACATGGAAATATTGCAGTGATACCGTACTGCTAGTGCTCCCTCTTGAGGAGGAAAGGAATAAATTAAAGCATTTATAATAAACTCGTTAAAAGCTGTCAGCACCTTGAATGACAAATAACGGGGAGCCACAGAAATACTGATAATTATGATTGTATGACACACATTGCACACATTTTACATGGCAGTATTGTCCTGCTTTTTTACATTGCAGGAGTTTTTAGGATAAAAACACCGGAGTCGTAGGATGCAAACAATGCCCCTGAACCGGGAACCTTTTTTTTTCATGAACAGCAAGAAAAGCCAACCAACTCCACTAGCCACGCTTAGAATTCTGACACAAGAGAAAAACATCACTTCCAAACAACCACATTAAAGGGGCAGTCTGTTGTAGTGAATTCAATCCCTCGCCAGCCCCAACACGAACCCTTCCAGAATTCACAAAAACAGACAAGTTCAGCCAACGTGGGGGCTGCAAAATCCAGCTGAAATGGCTCCTGCCACCCCAGGCCATAGTTGAATGGGAGGGGAGTTGCCCCAATGGAAGGCTATCCTCAGGGGGAAAGGCCCGTTGCGTCACTGGCACCGCACTGGAGAGTGCATCCAAATGCAGGTGGGCTGACTTCAAGTGGTCCACCGAAACACTATCAGGTTTACCCCCGATATCAAATACATAATAATTGTCCCCAACCTCAAGGACAAGGAATGGTCCATCATAAAGAGGTTGCAGTGGGCCCCAGTGGGCGTCGGAATGCACAAAGACATACTCAGCCTCGCGCAGCCCAGGAAGGATATGGGAGCGCAGCAGTCCATGCTGCCTTGTAGGCACTGGGGTGAACCTCTTGGCGCAATCCAAGAGGTCAGCCCCCTGCTGACTGGCAGACCAAGGGCAAGTGACCCGAGGCAGGAAATCCCCTAGCACCGACAGGGTCTGACCATACACCAACTCAGCCGACGAGGAATGAAGGTCCTCCTTAGGGGCCGTTCTGAGACCCAGCATGACCCATGGGAGCTTGTGCACACAACCCTCATTGCTGAGGTTGGCACGGAAGGCAGCTTTCAATGACCGATGGAAACGCTCGGCCTGAGGGTGGTAGGTGGAGGTACGGAGAAGAGTCACGCTGAGGCCATGAGTAACAGCATTCCAAAGCTCTGAAATGAACTGGGGGCCAGGGTCTGACAAGATGTCCAATGGGACACCAAAACAGGTGACCCACATGCTGATGAATGCCTGGGCCACATCGGCATCCATTGTAGAAGACAGTGGAATGGCCTCGGGCCAGCGGATGGTTCTGTCCACTATGGTCAGGAAATGGGTGAACCCCTGGGAAGGTGGGAGGGGTCCCACCAAATCCACATGCATGTGGTCGAAACGCCTCTCTGGCACCACAAATGGTGCCAACAGGGCTTGGGTGTGGCGATGTACCTTGGCTCACCGACATTCCAGACAAGCCCTGGCCCAGCTCTGGACATCCTTTTTCAGGCTATGCCACACAAACTTGATGGCCACCAGTTTTAGAGATGCTTTTCAGCCGGGGTGTAAGAGGCCGTGCACAACATCAAAAACCCGCCTACGCCAGTTCAGTGGTACCACGGGCCTAGGTCTGCCCGGAGAGACGTTGCACAGCAGCGTGCTAGCACCATCGGAAAAAGGGACATCTCTAATCACAGGCCTGTGACCGCAATCCTATATGCCTGGACATCTGGAGTGGTGGCTTGCTCGGCCACCATCTTGGCGTAGTTGATGCCAAGGTGCACAGCCCCTGCGAAGGAATGGGAGTGGCAGTCAGAAACAAGGTAGTCCTTCCCCGCCACATGTCGGATGTCCGTTGGGTACTCAGAAATGAATGTGAGGTGGCGTTGTTGGGGAGTGGATCATAACTCAGATGCCTTGCCCATGGAGAAACATGGTGGCTTGTGGTCAAAAAAATGCCATGAATGAGTGGCCCTCCAGCAAAAAATGGAAGTGGCAGATGGCCAGGTAAAGGCCAAGGAGCTCTTGGTCAAATGTGCTGTACTTCCTCTCGTTGGGGCAAAGTTGTTGGCTGAAGAAAGTCAGGGGTTGCCAGACCCTATCCACAAACTGTTCATGCACGGCGCCCACTGCAGAGTCTGAGGCATCCATTGTGAGAGCAGCTGGTGTGCCAGGCAACGGGTGGGTGAGCAGAGCTGCATTAGCCAGCGCCTGTTTGCTATTTGTGAATACCCTCAATCTCTCCTCAGACCAATCCACCATGCACCTGGCACCATTGCCCCTAAGGGCATCATACAGGGACTGCATGGGTTGCACCGCACGAGAGATGAAACAGTGGTAGAAATTCACCATGCCCAAAAACTCCTATAGCGCTCTCACAGAGACCAGTCACTGGAAATTCTTAATTGCCTCCACCTTAGCTGGCAAAGGAACTGCTCCCTCTGTTGTGATGCGGTGGTCGAGGAAATCAATGGACGGGAGGCCAAGTTTATACTTCGCAGGATTGATTATCAGGCCGTGGCGACTGAGGTGTTTGAAGATGGCTCAGAGGTGCGCCAGGTGTTCATCCTTGGAAAAGCTGGCAATTAAGATGTCATCCAAGTAAACAAACAGAAATGGTAGATCCTCCAGGATGCTGTCCATCAGGTGTTGGAATGTCTGTGCAGTGTTCTTCAAGCCAAAAGGCATTCGCAGAAATTTGAACAGCCCAAACGGGGTAATCACTGCAGTCTTAAGAGACATCCTGCGGGTGAACTGGCATGAACCAGGTCCACCTTGGAAAAAATGACCTTCCCTGCTAGACTGGTGGAGAAATCCTGGACATGGGGGACCGGGTAGTGGTTAGGGATAGTAGCATCATTGAGGCGGCAATAATCACTACACAGGCGCCAACCACCATTGGACTTCTGCACGGTGTGAAGTGGTGAGGCCCATGGACTGTCGGACCGACGGACAATGCCCAGGCGCTCCATGGTGTTGAACTAGGCCATAGCAATGGCCAGCTTCTCTGGGTCCAGTCTCCTAGCATGAGTGTGGACAGGCTGGCCAGTGATGGAGATGTGGTGCTCCACTCCGTGCTTGGCTGAAGTTGATGAGAAGGTGGGCTTGGTAAGCTTGGGGAACCTGGCGAGAAGGCGTGTGAAATCATCTGAGGTTGAGATTGTGCTGGATAGCCTTGACGAGCCGGCGCTGTGGAGTGAGGATGAGAGGGAGTTGAGCGTCTCTGCATTAATGAAACATCGGTTCTTGAGGTCCACAAGCAGGCTGTTGGCACAGAGGAAATTGGCACCCAAGAGGGGGTGGACACATCAGCCAGCACAAACTGCCACTCGAATTGCTGCCCCCAGAAACACAATGTGAACTGCCACTTCCCAAACGTCTGGATGGTGCTGCCATTCGCGGGCTCAAGGGGCAGGCCTCACCCTCAAGATTGACTGTTGGTGTCTGATGCGAGCAGGACACTCACCTGTCCCCCTGTGTCGCAGAGGAAACAGTGTCCAGAAATGGAATCTGTAGCAAAAAGCAGGCTGCCTGAATGGCCCATGCCCATGGCAACTAATGAGCACCGGCCTCCCCGTTTCCTGGCTTCTTGAAGTTGCAAGGTGCACGACACCTCTTTGCCCAAAATAACTCCCTGAAAATAAAACAAGGCTGGTGGGCACCTAGGAGGGATAACATATAATCCATTAACTCAGATGGCTTTGCATCACCTAACCCAGGTAGAGCAAGAAGCTTCCGGGCAGGACTCGAACAGCTCAAAAATCTCCAACCGGAGCGTTTTTAGCGTTCCATACTGATCAGCATCAGGGGGGTTTGCAGCACGCTCACCACTCTGGCCGCAGTGGAGTTGCCCAGCGCTGTGACGATGTAATAATATTTCGTGTCGTCCTCCATAATTCTCCCTAGCGCGAACTGAGCCTCCGCTTGTACAAGCCAAACCAGGCCATGATTTTCCCAAAACTCTGGGAGCTTCAAAAAAACTGCATTCGTGGCCATTGCGCCTAGATAAGCATACTTCAGAGTCGTCCGAAGGGTTGTCGGGGTCACCAAAATGTAGGGGTTTTGAGGATATAAACACTGGAGTTGTAGGATGCCAAGAATGCCTCTGAACCAGGAACCTTTCTATTTTTCGTGAACAGCAAGAAAAGCCAACGAACTCCCCTAGCCGCGCTTAGAACTCTGACGTGAGACAAAAATGTCACTTCCAAACAACCACATTAAAAGGGCAGTCTGATTCGATTACTTGCCAGCCCCCACAACATTAGCTTAAAATGTTTTGAAATATGTATTAAGCAATTATTTAATAGCATCGTTTATTTATAGAAACAGAGGATGTGATTTTACCAGAGACAACTGCAAAAAAACTCCAGAGTATACAGCCGTTGTAACTGCAATTACAGCAATATCCCACAAACAAATTCCATACTCTTGGTAGCAAGAACTATTTACAAATATATTTGTATCTACAGTAATGTATTGTCAGCTGTTAGGTGACCAGCTAACTTTTTAGCAGTTTGCAGTATTTTGCCTTTAGCCACAGTGGCGTCAAGCTTCATCGTCCATTCATTTAAACAAATGACCTGCAACCTATAATCAGTTCATATGTTGTGGAAGTTTCCATGCTTTATGACTAGTTTGGTATTTACTTGGAAAAGGCATTCTGCAGCTTCCAGATGTGGCTATAAGCAGCTGGCCAGTTACTGGCACAGAATCGTTTGAAAAATGCATGAGGAAATCAGAAACTAACAGCAATATCTGGAAAGGGAGAGTATGTGTTGGGCAGGGGATCAAAATGAAAAGAGGGTACTTTTACGACAGAGTGGCTAATGAGTGGCAATGTATACATGTATCTGAAGGATCACAAACAGCATGCAATGAAGTGATGCCTTTTTGTAATTACAAATACAGCATGTAACGAATAAAGCATATTTGGAGACAAATATCTGAGTGAAATTTGTTTTCACGTCATCTCTTTTAATGTACATAAAAGGGAGCAGACGACTGTTTTTTTTTTTTTTTTTAAAAAAAAGTTGTTTTATTTTGTTGACCATCAGCTAGATTCAGATTGTTTTTCATAATAAACTACTTTAAAAACAGGCAAACTCCATCAGGTACAGGTATGTGCATGAAAAATTCAGTTCAAAGATCTATTTCATAAGAATAATTTAGGACGTAATGCAAGTTCACTGCATTTGTTGAGAGATGTTCCCATATTGGGGGTCTACTATAACCTGAACATCAAAAGCAATTAGTGCAAGTACACTCAGCGTCACATTTTCAAACATATTTACAGAGATGAATTTGGGTACACTTCCCTTGATACAAACCAAATACAAAAGATACGAAAAAACTGTGCACTGAAAAGACACAAATCTGCTGTCTGCCCTACATATAAGTCAGTGACATTCAAGAGCTCAATTACCTTAATGTATTAAAATGTATTTAGGTTTTTTTGCCAGACGCTAAATTAGACTAAACAAAAGCTTTTTGTCATCAGCCCGTTCGCTCAGTCTATGATCCTTTTAAAACGAAAGCGTTGAAGGTACAGTTAACGACTGTAAATGCTGAAACAGTAGAATGCTGAGAGAACAAAGCATGCTGCCGATTCATAAAGAGATTTTCATCATTAATAGTATATTCTTTCGAATTTGTACTAATGGAACACACAGCATTCTAAATTTTATGCTTGATACAAAGATTGAGGCATTGAGGGACAACATTTACAACAAAATATAGTGAAGGAAATTTTAAATATTTATAAATAGCTACAAAATCCTTATGAATTTCATTGATTTAGATTTACAAAATTACTGATGTGCAGTTTGGTTTTAAATTTATATTACTAATACTGGTTAGAACCAACAACTCATCACTTTCCACGTTGATAAATGCGAAACACATAAAAAAAAATGAAAACTTGAAAGAAACACTAAATATAAAACAAGGCTCATTCAGGGTTTTTATAACGTCTAAGTAGGTATCCACATCTTTGGAAGATTACAAAAACGTTATACAAAAAAAAATCATCTACATATTTACACAAACAGAGGTTTGATTTGTCTGTGTGTATTTTTTAATTTTCTAGTTAATCTGTAGACTGCAGGTAAAACCATTAAAATAATAGAATTCCTAGGCTGGATACTTTTCTGCCTTTTCACTGAAGTTTAAAAAATATTAATCACAGTTAATAGCTAACACGGATTATTTGACAATATGTTTGACAGGCAGGTATAAATTATATTTGGAAACCTTATACCAATAGTGGAGGTTTTATATTAGTAATATACAATTTGAATGAAATTTTGCTTTTTCTTATAATTATGTAATGAGTAATGTTTATTATTTAATTATAACAATGCATCAGTCAAGAAAGATAGTCAAAGCCAAATACTATGGCAGTATAGGAGTAACAAAATGAGAGAAAGACCAATCTAAATAGTACTATATGTAATTATTTTTTCCAGCAATTGGTATCCATGCATCATCTAACTGCTTATCCTGCTCGGAATCGTAGTTGGCCCGGAGCCCATGCCAAGCAGTACAGGGCACAAGACTGGGGTACTCCCTAGAAGGGATACCAGTCCATCATAGAGCATACACTCACAGGCACTCAAGTACGAGCTACAGGCAATTTAGAGATGCCAGTTTGCCTAACTGCATGTCTAAGGGAAAACGGAGTACCAGAAGGAAACCTGTGCAACATGGGGAGAACATGCACTCTCCTCACACAGAGAGCAGAAGCAAGATTCCCCAACCTTGGAGGTGTGAAGCAACAGTGCTATTCACTGAGACAACGTGCCACCCTCTATAGAATATAGTATATTAAATAGTATCTAGCATGTAGTATATTGTTGTCCAGTAGGGGGCAATATAACATTTTATATTTTATATAATGTCCTACAGATGCAGCTTCTGAAGAGAATAGAAATATTGCACGAAAGGCATGACAGACAATTAATGGAAATATTAGCATTTCTTCATGAGGTTAAAAAAGCAGCTCAGGTTTCACTGCCATGATCTTTTGTGGGCAAACAATTTATTCATGTCAAAATCTGCAGCTGTCATCACAATATAGCCACAGCCTAACCAAAGACCTGTATGCTTTAACACAGCAATATTAACCAGGAGATTGGCCATATATTTGTTATTTCTAAAAATATATGTGTATATGTATTATGTTTGTGAAAACTCATACAGTTTTAAGAAATTTCCAAAAAAATCTCAATTCCAGATTTTACTTGGGAGCATGTTGCATTGTTTTCTTATCCTTTTTATATCGACTGTATGTTTTCTACATATATCTAATGATGATCTAACAAAATAGCTGGGTTTTCTAGAAAATATTTTTCCTTTCTGCAGATGGATATTAGTAAACAAATACAGTAGGATCATTTGAAGATGTATATCCACAGCCTGGACAATGTTTTCAAGAATGGAAATAATCTCAATAATTGGTAGATATTTTTTGTGTCAATGTCATTTTTATGCAGAAAATGAAGAGAATGAGTGTAAGTAAAATTCATGCACATTAAAACATGTATTAAGACACAATTCAACATGTACTAGATGCATTTCAGCATTCCTGAGTAATTTCCCTCCTTATAATTTAATATAAATTAATATTAATTATGTTTCTTGTTTATATTTGAAAAGTTAAAATGATTTCAATTGATATTATATAACTATTATTGAATATACTATTATTATAAAGGTTATACATATTTCAGGAGGTTTAATTATTCAGAAATAAATCATTTTTTATTATTTTACTTGCTGAGAATATTTATAGGCATTAACACTTTGAAGTCTGAAAAACAACTGGTTTTTAGTCAAGCCTCAAGAGTAAAAAAGGTGTCGATAACAAATATTTATTATACTGGGTCAGTCCAGAAAAACAGTTAATGAAAGTACTAAGCAATTCTGTGCTCATTTCCTTACAACCTTAAAAATAAACTGAAATTATAAATACTGACAATGTACAGTCTTTCATGACTTATAAGATGAAATCCTGATTAGGTTTAAAATGATGTGTGCTCTTGTTTTTACACAAGGTGTAAAGTCAGTACAGCAGTCTTTGATATGAATTGAGAGATTTTTCATGTGGCATTAAAAAAAGCTCTAGAAAATTCTATGATCCTTCACGTACGAGATTTCAAAATATCAAAACATGTTTACTTTTTAGAAAACTGTCTGAAAACGACTGTTCTATGAATAGAATCATTACAGTCCTGTATGAGGGACTCTGGAGGCATGTGTTGTTAATTTGGATCTATTCATTTGGTCCCCTCTGGGATGGGAGGGATGTGGTTTAGCCTCATTGCCCAGGGGTCAGCAGCTGTAGAGTAGAATGGTTGGTGGGAGAGCACATCATCATGGGCTAGGGAAAATGCAAACACACCTTTCTTCCTCTCCATCCCTTCCACATGGTTTCTGTCTAACTTGACATCCAGACTCTCCCTACTGTTGTCCAAGTCCTCAAAATTCAGGCTACTGCCACTCAAGTGACGTCTTTCTAAGAACCTGGGACTGGAGACTCCATGTCCAATCGACAAGAGCTGGCTATTAATGCCAAGGCCTTTATCTTCACGACGGGCGGAGGATGGGTAAAGAAAGTTCGGGGAGCGCCAGGCGGTGGGCTTACGTCCCCTCCGGGGACGAGAGATGCGGCAACTTTGCCTTTTGATGTGCCGGTGAAGGTGGTCCGAGCGCGTGAAGCTTTTGTAGCAGTGCTCGCACTGGTAAGGCCGCACCCCCGTGTGTATGCGTAGGTGGTTCTTCAGGTCGTAATTGTGGACGAATTTGGAATTGCAGTGGAGGCAGATGTATGGCCGCTCTCCGGTGTGCTTGCGCATGTGGATCTTCAGTTTGTCTTGCCTGCAAAAGTCCAAATGATTACATTCTGTTTATCCTAAGCAACTGTTTTTTAATCAACATCTCTGCCTAAATTAACACTGGAACAGACCAGTGAGCACATGGAAATCTTGACCACATCTTACATATGCATGTATTTATACATAGGTTGCAACAGTTTTCAGTATTACAAATGCATATTTTGCAGACAGAAATTATACTATTGAACAAACTAAATAAATATTTTTGTTTTGCGTGATAAGATTAACTGGCTTTTTTTTTTTTTTTTTACCTATTTCAGTGTATTCAATGTGTCAGTAGCCAGGTGAAAAATATACTTATGGTAGGACTATGAACAACAATGATATTCATACTAAATCTCAGTAAATTACATCATATTTGCAAGTGATACCATCAGGCATTCCTTAACCTTTCCTTACAAAATGTGAAATGCAAAAAAAAAAAGTCCAGGGTGAAAATTAAGATTTTTTTTCAGCATCTGTGAAGGTTTTGCAGGCTCCAGTTTACAAAAAATATACCATTTAAAGAGATATGTGTTATAATATTATGACTTGGCAGCTTTTTTACCCACCTGGTGAATCGCACCTCACAAATACTGCACATGTACGGTTTCTCTCCAGTGTGTGTCCTCATATGTCGAGGCAGCTTCCCTGCCCCCTGAATTACCTTGTTACAAATCGGACACTGTTGGGATGCCTTGGTTTTCATTTTTCTTTCTTCTTCCAACTGCCAAGGAGGAAGCAAGCTCTCAAGGTGAGTGGCGCTAAGGAAGTTCAAGTATGACCTAAAATCTGACTCATCCTTGATAGGTCCAAGGTGGGATTCAGGTACCATACCAAAACCTGCACCAATGAAGTCTTTGAAAAAGTCACTGTGAAAAAGGCTACCGGTGATGTCCTCGTTCAGCTCTTCTTTTATCCCCTCCTTCTTAACTGCTAGGTCCAATGGCCTGTTTTCTTCACAGTACGGGAGGGGGCTTGGACTGTGGTTCTGGATCTGAGGAAAGCTTGGAAAATCCCCAGGCCACATGGGTGGGAATAACCCAGGAAGAAGTGGTGGAAAACTTGATCTTCTGTCTATACCTGTTAACTTTGGATACAATCCTTCCTGCAGTAAGGACTCAATGGAAAAATCTTTCAGGGTCCTGCCTTCTAAATTTTCATTGTTTCTGGGTTTCTCATTGAAAATCTCTGTGACCTCAGTTCTCAGTCTATCTGACATTTCCTGCTGGGAAGTACTCGGGGAACAATCTTGGTCTTGACTCACGGAAGATTGTACCAGTTGCTCAACAGCTTCGTTATCTTCATGTTCTTCCTCTTTGGATTCTTCACCTTCTTCCTCAACATCATCCTCATCTTCATAATCTTCATCTTCTTCCTCGTCTTCCCTTCCTGAGTCCATAATCTCCAGGCACACTCTGATGATGCATGGTATCTCCAGCATTTGAGCAGCACTGAGGATCTCTTTCACGTTAGAAGTGGTGACCGTAAGAGTAGAAGTGTAGGCAAACTCCAGGATTGCCGTGAGTGATTCAGGTGCAACAAAGTCAATTTCATAGACATTGTGCTGATCACAGTCCATGCCTACGGTGAAGAGTTTCTTGAAGTACTGGCTGCAGGCTGCCAAGACTGAGCGATGCGTGTGGTATTCTTGGTCACGAACAATGAGTACAACATCACACAGAAGACCATCCCGTCGTTGCTCGTTTAGACTACATAAAACGTCGCTGCTATGGTTGGGGAATGGGATCCCAATTAAGTCATCTTCTCTGTTCGCCATTTTATCACCCGTGACTCTGCCAAAAAGATGGAGAAAAACCATCATTCATAAAGGCTCCCTGAACAGCAGGAAAATGCCCACATTCTACTCTGATTTCTCTGTACTTCTTTTTCAGAAGGCCTACTTTTTGCTACATAAACCTGGTTCGTAATGTAGAATGTTGCCTTGGTAGTCTACCAGTATAACAAGACAGCAAAAATTCTATGGAACATTAAAACAATTACTAAATTACAAAATTTACATTAAAAAGAAATATAAATACACTTACAAACATTACAAACATTATGAAGTTTCAAAATTATTTGACAATATGAATAACAGATGTTTATCGATTAAATAGTGTGAACTTAAAGTCAAATCAAATACATACAGATTCAGAATTTTCCAGAAATGTGTGTTCCAATAAGGAAACGATCAACATTATTTTAGAAATTACTAAAAGAAACATTTATTTACAGTAGTTACTTCATAAGACTATCAGAAGGGTCGTGGTCAATGAAAAACAACTAAAAGATTAAATTTTTTCAATTTAATTTTATTTATACAGCGGCATTAACAAGAAGCATTGTCATAAATCGCTTTAAAAGATGCAGTCTTCTCAGTTGCTTCCTTTGTCACCCTGCGCTATGTTTCCCCTGCACCAGAATTCTCTCAGCATAGGCACTATTGTTATTACTTTTGATTGGATTCAAATATAGGAAATCATTCTTTCCAACTACTTAAACTACCTTTTAGATTTTGTTCTGCAGGCATAACCATCCATTTGTTGATTTGTTGTAAGTAGCTAGTTGGACGAAGGCGGGTGATGATTCCAGGGACTCACAGCTTTATAAAGTATATATCACACAGTATATTGCACACAGTTTGCATATATTTGGGGGTCCAGAGCAATATTCTTTCAGCCCAGAATTACTAGCTATGGCTCTAGGTATAAGTATGCTACTTGCTACTTCATACAGCAATATCAGTAGACAAACTAGGCAGCTGGGTGTCAGACTATTAACTTCACACAGCAGCCCCTCACAACACCAGGGAACATGAAGTTCAAACATAGGCAAGGATATAAATTGGGATAGTATGGATGGACATGTCCCGATGAACTTTCAGGAAAGCTCTTAATATCCCTACCAGCTTTTACACGTGTGTAATTTAAAGAGTTGTTTGTAGTTGTTTTTTTTTTTACCAGCTTTCAAGCCAAACCTACACCTCTGAGTTGAAAAATGGAAAGTCTTGGCCATATTTTCCATGGTTTTTGCCTTCCACATGAGCTGAAATAATTATTTATCGTCAAACCACTGATTTGTCAAAAGTAGTGGGTAGGGGCAATTAAAAAAATTAAACAGGCATAGTATTTTGGAAATTGTAGTGTTCTGGTAGCAAGAGTTCAACAGATGTTATTAAAATGGAGAATGCTAACGATATTAGTGCGTTACTCTTTACTGGTGTTGGGCATATTTAAAGAGTAAAATAAAAATGGAAAATAATGTAAGAGTGGAGAACAGCTTACTTATTAGCATATACTAGGGAGACCAAACGTCCTCTTTTTCCTGGACACGTCCTCTTTTTGAGACCTAAAAATGCATCCAGCCAGGATTTCTAAATCACCAAAAATTTCCAGGATTCAGCTTTTGCTTTCCAAAGTCACTATTCATTGTGTGTGTGTGTCCATCTGCCCCATGCCACCATCCTGACCCCAGTGTCTCATTTTTAAGTACAAAAATATGGTCACCCTAGCATATACTTAATGAAGCAATAAAATAGTTTATATGTAGTACAACAATTAAAGGTTTTTGCTATTGTGATAAAAAATGTAACAGATTAATTGAAATAGAAAAATCTCTTCAATGGCAATTCTGCTTTAAATAATTGTTTTCCACATACAGGGCAATGCACAAAATAACTTGAACTTGTACATCAGTCACCAGATTTTCCATGGGAGCTTCTGTAATAATACGCCATGTAATTTCATTCAATTTCATCTTTAGTCTTCACCTTCCCAATTTCTGGAAATCAGCCAGTTCATTGCAAAACCTTCAGTAAAACATGTAGGTCACACCTTGGCTACTCAAAGTACCCTACCAAGGAAGGTTGCTTCCCTATCACTAGATTCTCCCCAAATGTTCAGTTCCTCACTAGAAACATAGGTACCCAAAAAGATACTATGGGCACTGTAACTTCTGAAAGGATTTTTGCTGCAGTGTTCATTTGGGTTTACCAACAGTCCCTGAAGTATGCTATGGCTAAGACTAAAGTCTTCTGCATAATCTCCTTCCTCTTAGGAATAACATTAGCCTGGGCAATGACCATCTGGAAGTAACAAAATTTGAAGATGGAGGATTGGGCTCTCTTCTTAAGCTCAGTTCTGGGCTGTCTTTGACCACTGTGCACTAGAACTGCACAACAGTGCATATTTGCTTTCTTTTCATCAGGCCTGAATTTAAGTGAGCATCACAATCAGCAGGGGAACAGGGCAGAATTTCTGTTAGGATGCAGAAATGAGTGGACTGATTTGGAATTTCTGGTTTCACTTTCAATTTAATGTGGGAACATATGTTAAGCAGATACAGTTTATGATCACCACAACTCCTCAAACCTCAATTATATTTGACTTGTTGTTTCTTCAGCTCTACAACCCCAGTATCTCACAGTTCATAGGACCCCAGGGTGTTGTATGCTGTGTTGCATTCTGTGACCTCACATTCAGGGGTACTCTCAGAGACAGCCCATATCTATTGGGGAAAGGGTCATTGTAAGTCCATATCAAGACCTCAAGAGGTATTTGTAAATGGAGGACTGCTACTTTGTATCCCCACACGATTCTGGATGGGGGTGAATGGAAGACAACCTCCCAAACAGCTAATGGACACTATAAGTACCTGGTTATGCAATTTGGATTGGTGATTGCGCTTGCAGAATTCCGAATGTTCCTTAATGGCATCCTTCAGCACAGGGTACACTGCATTGTTATTCACTATATCGACAACATACTGCTGTATATTTTGGACATTTATTGGTGAAGAATGGACTGTATATTAAATTGGAGAAGTATGAATGTCATGTCAACTCATTTTCATTTTTATGGTGTATTTTGTTCCATCCAAAGCCCAAATGGATTCTAAGAAGGCCCAAGATATCATGGACTGGCCACCGCTCCATCTCAGAGAGCTGCAATGAATCCTGCACTTCACTAATTACTAGCTGTGCTTCATCAAGATATTCAGTACTGTGGCAGCCCCTCTCACAATTCTGAAGAGTCTTCTTTTGTTCCATAACCTGATCAGCAAAGGTACAGAGGGCATTTGAGACCCTCATAAGAAGGTTGCTCCTATTTTATCTCACGTTGATCTTGATCAGGTTTTTGAGTTTAAATAAATATCTCAGGGTGGGGATAGGAGCTGTTTTACTTCATTGCTCCTGTAACCCTGAGAAGCTCCATCTGTGTAGCTAATACCAATAACAAGTTAATCACAACAGATGCTAATTATTATGCTAATAACTAGGAAAGGCTAGCTGAAAAATTAGCTTTGGAAAAGTGGAGACACTCGTGAGAGAGTACCAAACACCCATTTCGAGTAATAACGGATTCTAACAACCTGGAATATCAGCAAATTTCTAAGTGATTGAACCTTCAGCAAGCATGTTGGGTTTTATTATTTGCCTAGTTTCAGTTCCAGCTAACACAGAGGTCTGGTTCTAAGAACAGATAGGCAGATGTGCTGCATGGGGTCTATGGGATGAAATGGAGGGGTTATGTTTCTTACCCCTCCAGAAGCTTCTCATGACTCTAAAACTTATAGACCTCTGATGTCAGCATATTTTTATGCATACTGCATCCCAAAGAGCCTTGCATCATATCAGGATCCCCAGTTTGTTTCCAGAGTTTAGAAAGCCTTTTATGACAAATCTTTATAGCTGAGATCCACTGGATGTACCCCATGAGCAAACCTATAAGCCTAAGAGATGAATTATCTAGACATTAAGACAATCTAGCCCAATCTCATCCTTCATATATGACTCCTGGTGCAACCCTTGTTATGCTTTCTCTGGTCCACCAAGGGGAGTTTCAGAGTCATAATTAATGGAGATGCCCTGCAACTGACTAAGAATGGTGACCAGCCAAAGTGTGCTGATTCTTACATAGTCATCTTGAGAGCAATAAGCTGAGCCTAGTAGCTCTTTGCCTCAAGTCAAACATTTGTGGTACATATCACCTATGGATTTTCCTGGTTTTGAACCCTTGCTTTGTCTCCCACCTCATTTATCACCTGAGCACTTTAATGTACATATTCTCTTGTTTTCCGTGCTTTCATCTACTTCAGATTTTGTTTTGTATTTGTCCCTTTGGCACCGTTGCATAGAGTCAGCCCTCTCTGCATTTGGATTCAATGCTGTATGGTCCGTCTGCCTTGCAGCACATTTCTGAGTGATTTGCCCAACACCCGTGACAGGTGGGGGATAGTAGGAGCAAAATAATGCTGAGAAGTGCATTTTGTATTGCGGAAACATTTTTTTCCTTTTTTAAGCCGGTGAGGGCACAGATGTTCTACTGGGTGACAGATCTTGAGAAAAGTATCCTCCACCCACAAAGTTCCCCATTATAATGTCTAGCTGAGTAAACACGGCATCTCCTCCCTTGAAACTTCAGCCAAGTCAAACAGCTGCTGAGCTAAAACAACAGCCTTGATAAGAGGGACCGGCTATACGGTGGTCAGTCACCCACCCTGGGAAGACTCACTGCCCTGCTGGCTTAAATGCACTCTTAATTATAATGTGGAGACCATCTGAAGAGGATATGCCATACACAGAAGGGAGGAGGGCACTGGTTTCCCACCACAAGTTTCTGGGTTGCGACTTAGGCCATAACTCATACTGCTTCAGACACTGACTGCTTACAATCACTGTGTTCCACTGCAATTGTAAGTTTGTTTATTTGAGCCAAAAAATGGCTTAAAGGGAGAATTTCCATTCAAGACTTTTAATGGTAATTCCTCCCACCAACCTTCACTGGATAAGCAATTAGACAATGGATGAATAAATGAATGAATGAATGAAAGAAAGATCCTCCAGTAAGTGCTCTATGCATTCAAATGAAACAGTATTACTTCAGAATTTTGATTTGTGCTGATCTTCTTGTGACATTGAAATTTACAATTTGCGCCACAATTTGTTCTTTTAATAATCTCAGTATTAAAAAATGTGAGTTTTCATTTGTCTGCCATCAATTGTTGTGTTTCTGTGTTATAAAGCAGCATTCCTGTATTAAGGTAATTCTCAGTTTTCCATTAGTCTGTGCTGCAATGACAAAGGAAAAAACGTTTACCATGAAATGTGCCGTTAAACCAACTTGCAGCAATCATCACTTAAATTTCAGTACTTTGGTATTGATCACTATGACAACAAAAGTAACAAATGCAAGTGCAAAATAATTACATTTTTGGGAAATGTATGCAAATACAAAATATTTTTAAAACTGGTTCCTCAAAAATAAATACTTTACAAATATATCAGGAATGTATAACCTATGAATGAAACTGATTTACTGACATTTTTGTTGTCTTGCACAGACCATGGTTGACATCTGATTTTACCTAATTTTCTCCATCAACTGACAGCATTAAGGATGCTAAGACTCAGCATAACTGTGCAGTGATTTTTCTGCTTGCTTGTCTTTTGCCTTGAGGTAAAATATTAAGTGCTGCAATACTGGGCTTCAGCCTATGCTGTCCATTGCTCAGCTCTCCGAATCCGTCAGTTCAGTCATAATTTACTCACTTCTCACCCACAAGAAATCTGTGAGAGTGCATCATTGCCTTGAGCCTAGTCACAATACAATCATTATAGGCCTCAGGCTAAAACAGTGCTGTTTAACACTTCTTCCACCGAGCACTGAATTATACGCAGTCTTTAGCTACCTCTGACCAGATAGAATAATCTCCAGCCATGTGGCTCATATTTCTGCTCGTTTAATGCATAAAAAGGACATATAAAATACAATATAGCAGACATGAAAAATTTAGTCTTACCAAATCATTTATGTAAAATTTTTAAATTTGTAATTATGTAAAAATGTTAAATGAAAATTGTTAATAGTCCATGAATTTTTATTGGACTATTTTCTATATTTACCATACCCAAATCAATAGTGACAATTTGTCATGTGGCCAACATACAACTGTTACACAATTTTTTTTGTCTTTGTTCATATCCTGATACTTCAAGTAAACAGTAATAAAATGAATCAAAACATTAAAGAATAAACAATGCAAGAATAAACTTTCCGGGCTAAGGCAATTTTGTTGAACATACCAAAAATATTGCTCCTACACAACTCTTTTGAAATTGTGCTTAAAAACGATTTTCATCATTTGCAAACCAAACTCAGCCAAGTCCCATGAATATCAAAATATTATCATTATAAATTTGATTTTAAAGAATACCCAGATAGTGCTATACTAGCTCTCTTGCTTATTCTGTACAGTAAAGTGACATCGCTATCTGTTTTACACTGGATCTTGTAAAAAGAAAATGTAGTGGTTAATGTCCTGGATGGGTAATCTAGTGTTCGCATGATCATGTGCTACGAGAACTCTTGTTATACAAAAATTTATCTAAATTCCTACAGTAAACTATCCCACTCCGTAAATGAGTAAAAACAGTAAATTACATTGATTGGAGCTGCACTAGAAGAGTGAATTAAAGGTATTAGTTGGTCCGAATACTACTGCAAAAACCGTCTTCAGCTTATGTGCTTCCTGTTAATGCTGAATGTGAAGACCACCTCGTACCCTGAACACTCAGCACCTTCACACCAGCCAGAGGCAGGCACACGGGGCTTGGAAATGATCAGACCTGACCGCGGGACTGTAAGGAGGCTCCAAAGAGACTGACTTTTTTTCTGTTGTGAGCAGGCATGAGCTCATAGCAGCAGTGTGGTGACATGCTGATCATAAAGGAGGGTACAAGCGAAACGCACCTGACCCAGAGCTAAAGGCATGTAAACAAACCCCCACATGTTTAGAGCTTTGGTTTGTAATAATATTTAGCCCACTGCTTACTCATATTTAATTCTCGTTAAACTAACCGTAGTTTAAACCTTGGTTTGAGTGGTGTTTATTGGACAGTACTACAAATGGTGCTGAGTGCTGAGTTTTGTTTCATGTTGAAAATTCATCTAAATTCTAAATCACATATCAAATTTAGTGAAGCTTAATTTCTACATGAACTTAAAACCAAAGTGCTTATCGTAATGGAGCAAAATGTAAAAATCATTCAGTTAAATAAATTTGCTTAACGTGGCTACACGCAAACAAATACTGCGTATCATAAATAATGCTATAATCCCAAGCAGATGAAACTGAGTAAAATTCTCAATGTGCATACATATCTAGAAATAGCAATGAAGTAAAAAAATTTTAAAACTTGAAGAAAAGTTGCTACATTTAACTGCCTATCTTGCTACTTAATTTTGTACAGATTCCTGTATTATCTTACATTTAAAAAATCCACATTCCCCGATCTATACATAACTCACTTTGAAATAATTAAACTTACCACTACAGTCAGAACTACTATCAATCTCTTAGACTTAGATCAATGTCCCATGGTAGAAATATATAGAAAGACAACCACAAACTATGTTCACGTCTGTACACCGACATGAGTATTCTGCTGGGTATGTTAAATCTGTATACGGTAATCACATGAGTATTCTGCCCAATATGTTAACTCTGTATACAGTAATCGCATGAGTATTCTGCTGGGTATGTTAAATCTGTATACAGTAATCACATGAGTATTCTGCCCAATATGTCAATTCTGTATACAGTAATCGCATGAGTATTCTGCTGGGTATATTAAATCTGTATACAGTAATCACATGAGTATTCTGCCCAATATGTTAATTCTGTGTACAGTAATCACATGAGTATTCTGCTGGGTATGTTAAATCTGAATACAGTAATCAACACCTACCTCGTGGTTCTTCACGTTTTATTCCGAGGCAAAGGTACAACTTGCGGTGACCTCTCTCATCTCCTCTGTACACCTTGAAGTAACTATCTTTCCATTCACAGTTGCACCCATTCAGAAACAGAGGAAATATCCAAAAAACAACAGGAAGGAGAGGAGGCACGAAGGTCTTGTGAATTCTCCCCTTTAGAGACCGTGCTTATGAAGAAGAGCGGCGTTGTGGAGAGGCAGGCTCGTCTGTAGCACTAGGGGAGGGAGAGGAACAGCACTGCTCTGCTGCGATGTCGCACCACTAGTTTTTATAGCAGGGTGGGTAACTGCCAGATAATAATACCCCATCCACCTCCACAACACAAGTTAAGCACAGTGTGTAATAAGCTCATGGCATAGGCACCCTTTGATTTAGGTCAGACAAAATGAATTTTTAGTTTTGTTAGATTTACTTTCAGTTGGAGGAGTTATTTTGTAATGAAAAACAAACAATAAATAAACTCAAGATGTATATATCTCAAGTGATATACAGTTTTATATCCTAACCCTCACCAGTGTTGACTGATATATATAACTAGGCCTTACTAAATTCATTATCGTTTTCAGTGGATTACATTGTAGCTTCTGGCTAAATGTCCCAATGATATTCTCACTCTAGAGTAGCAGCAAATAATGTAGTCATTTTTACATAAGCACAGAACAGATTAAAAAAGCACTTCAGTTTCTACCAGGTTTAACAACCTTAGAAGGGTAAAGTTTGGCCTTGTACATGTGGAAAAAGCCTTAAATACCTGTACCTCCAGCAGTTTTTCTTCTTTTGAGATGATCATTTAAGCTGTGACGTTTTTATAAAAAATTATAGAAAGTAATACATTTTATATTCAATGTATCATTTATGTTACATAATATTGAAAGAATTTATATTTCTAAATAGGCTGAAACATCAATGAATCAATAGACTGTACACATACCATACTTGTGTATGGCAATAAAATTGAAATGAGTTTGAAATTTTGAGTTTGAAAAGTTAAAAACCTCACAACTGAATTTCAAACGATGGGAATGCTTAGCCTATCTAATGAGCGAAATGTGAGTTTCTTAAACTTCACTGGCAACTTAATAAAGTCAAAATACTTTGGTTGGACTACACACAATGACAGACTGGTCAGTAAACAGCATGTCCAATCTGCTTCTCAGACAGAAGGATGAGGACAATTTCAATATTTCTCAACTCTAAAGTAATGAAACGTATATTCTTTATTTAAAGCAATTCAATATATTTTTATGAAATGCCCCTTCTAACAGAGTTGCCCCAGAAAGCTTTATATTTACATATTTAAATACTAGGCTAAATTTGTAGTTTATTTTAGATTCATCTGTAAAATGGTAGTGTTATTCATGCGTAGTCTCAAATGCTTTAAGTCTCATTTCTGAAAACTCAAGGGAAGCTTTAGTGGACCTTACACCTTATCAGTCTAGATTTTAAGGTTCACTGTGGTGTATTTTTTTAATATAGCATAGAAGTGAATATTATTTCCTAAAAGTAGGTGAGACCCTCACTGTCCTACTCACTTCAGATTTAACTGATTTTGTTTTAGCACAAAAGTATTAACTTTAAACACTAAATAGTTACATTCAAGGGCAAATACAGAAGCATATTTTATGTTGTATAACGTTATTTTGACATGTTTTCAAATATCAGAAAAACTTTATTTTGGGACTATGATGCACATGTCATAAAAATAATGAAAAACGTACTTTTAAAAGAAAACTGGACCAAAATATTACATATATTAAAAAAATTGCATGAGATAAAACTTCACATATTATGTATTGCAGAACACTGCAAGTTTTAATTAATTGGGCTAATTAAAAACATAGCAGTAGCAGAATGGGCAGAACATTAAAACAAACTAACACCAACAGCAATTATAGGGGTAAGTACATCCATTCCTGTAAAAAAAAAAGTGCCCTAGTTAGACTACCCTGATTTTTAGGTCATTTCTAAGTTCTAGTTTTGTGATATATGTCTACTAAATTATATGTTTATGGCACAAATGGAACAAATGGGAAAACAATGCATTACAATAAATGTTGTACATTTGTATCAATATTACTGAATCGTAAAGCTGTAATAAACCCATGGGGGATAATGTGTTCATTTAACAGCCTCATATACTATGTATACCAGGAGGTGTACATTTTCCACATCTACTGCATATCATATATTTTTTGTGACTACTTAATTATGGTCACAATGGTCCAAATCATGGGTAAAAGGCAGGGTGTATCTTGGAACAGAGCGTATACCCAGTCTATCACAGGGATTTGACACACAGACTAAAACAATAATTTAGATTTGAGATAAGATATAGGTGCAAGGAAATAGATATGGGTGCAAGGAAACAATCCCAGAGCACCTGACGGACACCCATGTCAGCAAATCAGATTATAACCTATACAACCATGACAACAATGCTACCGAGTGCATCATTGTACTATTCATATTATATAACTTCCATATTTAGAAGTGTGTGTGCTTGTGTGCTTATATACCACCCCCCCACAGACACACACACACACACACACACACACATACACACGTTGGTCTGTTATGACCATTGAATTAACGTTATAATTGCATTGGTTCAATTTAAAGCTCCGAGGTTTCATTTCTAACATTTTGTCAGATTTTGTTGATATAAAAGCACTTGCACTGTTATGCAATTTAGTCAACTTTTTTCTTAAGCTTTAGATTTCATTCCAATTGAAAGCTTTTAATTTCAACCGTAAACATCTTTCGCTGAAGGTCAATGCAGTCATGTATATCAGATTTTACACAGAAGATATAAACAAGAAACCCACTAAATGCTCGTTGACCGTACAACCACACAGCTAACCACACCACAGTCTTGCAGGAATGTGTTCCGTTTGTTGTCATAGAGACCTCTAGCAGGCCATGTACCCAGGTATTTACTCTACTTTGCACCTTGCAAAAAAAAAAAATCAGTGCATTGCAGAAAATAAGATGCTGGCATCCGTTTTTTACTGTTGGACTGCCTCAAATACTTTTAGAATACTTTAAAGAGAACAATTACCATATTTAGCAGTCCTATACTCCCATGTGTGTTTTACTAGTATAAATCATGACTCTTTCGCTTGCACGGTGATAGCATCTGTCAAGGAAAAAAGTAGAAAGAACTGACCTTTGCAAAATATTTCAATAACAGTAATGTAAATGTGTTGAAAACATCTCATTATTTATGATGGAAGTCTTTATTAATATGTATTTTTAATTTATTCAAAAAGCATAGTGTCAGTATTCAAAAAGCATTTTCTCAGTCAGTGTCAGTTCTGAAGGTGTACCTCCGCAATGTCTGTTGTCACTATTTTTTTATTCACAAGATAAAACTGAAAAACAATTTGAGTTTACTTGCTTTCAATTCTTCTTCTGAGGATTTTTGCACTGTAAAGCCGATCAGTGGATGTGTTTCCATTTACAACTATGTAATCTTTTATATTAACGTCATTCAAGTTTTACTTAAAAGAAGTTTTTGCGCAGTCTGTTCGCGCCCCAGTCACACCCTGTAAGCGAGCGCTGAGTAAGTGTTGAGTACTGCAGTACCTGTTTGCTGTCACACATGCTGTTCCTGCCAGGGTAGCCCAGCATGCATTCATCTCCATATCCAATTTCCTGCTCTGTTAGGTTTTTATCAAAGATGAATGGAGGGGACACTAGTGTGTATATAAAGACTCAGTTTTAAGGTCTTAGCTAGTGTAGGAGTATTGCTGGTAGACTCCTATTGGTAGGGTTCAACAAGACACCATAGGCAACACTACTAGACTACTCGACCATAGACTAGTAGAAGTTTAGAGGAAAAATGCTACCCCACTACGTCCCATCATGAAAATTTTCAACAAAAGAAAACTCTGCATCCAACACATGCTGTGCTCCTTCAACTGCCTTTAGATCGATATCCTCTGGAAATCACTCTGGCTCTCTTCTTCCATGTTACAACATGGTCCCTGCTTTGAGAGGCTCTCCCACTATGATGGATTATAAAAACCCAAAATATACATATATAACATAGTATGTATAAGTCTGTTGTTTACCAGATACTATTTGCATGGCTTTTTTAGTCAACAGAAAAAAGCCACAAGAAAGACAAATATTTCATTACAAGGGAGTGTAAGCGAATGTAGTTGTGTTAAAGGTTCTTCACTCCTTTCCCAAGGAGATATGTTGAGTCAGGACTACTATGCTGTAGTTGAAGGTGACGGCGAACGAAGTATATCTCCCCACATTCAGCATGGACTAAATACTCTTCTACGTAGTCCAGCACAGGGACAAGAACTGGTCGGATGACACTGAACTGTATGACCTTTTTACGGAGCAAAACTGGGAAATCAATGAATAACTAGTACTTTAAATGCAGAACTGAACATTCTATATGCATTGACATCACTTGGCCACGCTGGAGTTCATTATTAGCATATTATTATTCAAAGCAGCACATTTCACACTGATAGTGGCTTAGTAGCTTACTAATAGAATGCCATAGCAAACCACAAGATCATATTAGTATTTTAATAAACAGTTTACAAATTCAAACTAAAATATCTTCAAAATATAAAACACAGCAAATAAAATAATTAAGGGACATTGAAACAAAAGCCTTCATACACATTGGCAGCCAGATATCGAGTCAGACACCTGTGTTCTCGATGCTATTGATATCTGTTGCAGCACATGCACTATATGCTATGTCTGCTGTCCTCACCTTCTCCTCTCCCGGTGTTTGGGAAGACTAAGGTTGTGGGAAAGCTGCTGGCACCCCCACGGCTCCTCGCCTGCCAATAAATCCCTCTGCAGATAGGCCCACGCCTTCCCGACCTCCTTAGGTGGGAAAACCTTCCACTCGGGCCTCCAAGGACAACCCCCCATGGCTCCAAATCTTCCAGAAGCAAGGTCATTATTGCTCCTCGGCATACACTCCACACAGTGAGAGGAGGGAGGGTCGCCATGCTTTTCAGCTGACAAATATATTATTTTTCTGTTTAGTGGGTTTTAAAATTCCAACATACAGTTTTCTCCTGGGAAACGCGAGGGGTGATCCTCATAGGCTAGGCAAACAAAAGTTTCTTAATCATTCCAGATTACTACAGAAATGAGTGCAAACACTGTTTCCACTACACAAACACAAAGTACTGATTATTTGGTGTAGCTACTTTAACAAGTTGATCAGCCACATATATAGTGGAGCCTGGAGGGAAATTTAATGTGTTTACCCTGTTTGGGTTAGGACCTCGGGGTGACCAAGGACACCTTTCTCTGTGATAATGAGGGGCAGCAGATGACGGTCAGATCGGCTCATCCTGCCCTCCGGCAGTCCAACACCTACTAATTAAAACCAGCCAGGCTGGAGGGCAGAGGCTGCAGACGCCTGTCAGTGCAGCCCCATGCAATGGCTAGGGCACCAAATGGCAGACATGCTCCAAGCTTCCTTTCCGTCCCCATGTCACAGCTCTACCTGATATCTGTCCGGCGTGAGCAAAAGCAGTTCTCACGCATCAAAAGTGATCCGTGCCTCACGACGTAGGCGGATCAATGCAGCCTCTTTTTGAGAGATGTAACCCACACAGTTATCTCTTATGGTGCCATCCCTGTTCTGTTCACACCAGTGGGTGGACCCAGTTTTCCAAACTATGATCTTTAAAAGAAAATACAAAAATGCATTTCTAGGATTAATGTGAGCTCCCTAGACCAACATGCATTTATTCATTAATGGATGTTGTCTGTGACTGCTTCACCCATTTGTCCTTCCTTGCTAAAATATTGCAGGTTCCATTGATTGGCACTGGGTTAAATAAAGTTTGTGTTTCTTTACAACTTACTGCCCTCTGATATTTTAAGCAACAACTGACAGGTATTTGCTTATTTTAATTGCAGGCTTCATCCAGTACATGTCAGGCAATGGTTGTTATTAGTAGCATGCAATCTTTTGATATTACCGAATTCCTTAAATATATTAATCACACAAGTTATGACACACACAGGCTACTACAGTTATGATTTCCTGCTTTGGTAAAAAAAGATAGGAACAGAGAGGTGGACTGATGCTTGTCATTTTACGTGGAGTGCTTCATGCGTAACTATGTTTTCCCTACAGGTTTGATATTAGGTAGAAAGGCCTCTGGGTGTGTTAGTGTGTACCTGACAGCTTTAAAAAAAGTTGTGAGTAACACAAAGTACACAAATCCCCAAACTTGTTTTCTTGGCACGGAGCTGGTCTCCCACCCTGAAAACCTTCTACAAACCTCCTCCCACCCTCTATTCATCTACTCACCACCACCCAGGGCTGGGTGCTTACTCACTGGGCCTCTGCTTCTGCTGTTATGGAGGAGGATTGTGCACACACACACGGACAACATCATACACATGGAAAACACATGACACACTACAGTGGTGAACGGTGTTCAGACAAGATAGAACTCAGTCCAGTAGACGCTGAGGTATTCGCTTAAGTCACCAGTTTAGGTTTTGTTTTGTTTCTGGCGCCTTACAGAGGCTTCTTCAAATATCTCAACTTCTATGCTCAACTTAAAATTTTGTACACATTTTAGCTACATGTTGAAAAAGTATATCATATATGCTCAGCCATGACTATATTATTTTCATTAAAGTCTGGTAGAAAACAATATACATACGTATTTAAATATGGGTGTATTTAAATAGTGAGCTCCCAGGAACAGGTTCAACATTGATAAACTGTGCCAACCAAAGGCAGTGAAATCTTGGAGTGAATTGACTAGGGTGTGCCTGTTATCCTTACTTAACCCTTTAGGGAGAGTCTATCCATGGGAGGCAATGGAACTCAAACCAACAGGGTAAAATTCAACACCACTTGTCAATTATTTACTGAAATGCTTAGTGTGCAAACACAGAGTTCTGATTTGAAACTGATTCATTTTGATCTGGTTAAAAAACTATTCTTAACAGAAACCAGTCAATGCTATACCATTGTTATATTATCAGTTCCTGAAAGCCTTCACAAAGCCACCTGGGACCCACCATGCATAACTACAACAGAGCTGAGATCCTAGCACCTAGTGAACATCCTTAAAAAACAAAGCCAGACAGAATCTAAGTGACTGAACTAAACAGCAAGGAGAAATATATATTTTTGCATATATTTGCATTGAAATGTCTCGTGATAAATATTATAATGCACTATATAGGTCAGTAGTATATATTTAGTACTGTGCACTAAATACAGAACATTATCCCCCAACATGTTTGATGGATTTTATGAAATAATCTTAAATGCCTAGATATTTTGTAGAGAGTATATATTTAACATGTGAAGTATCATAATGCAGTTTTACTTTTGAATTGTGCATTTGTAATTAATATGAAATAATTCATGACAAAGGTAAGGTTGTCTTCATTTAAAGGAAATTTTAAAGCAATCTATGCTGCAAAATGGTTACACCATACTTCAGAGCAGTTAAAACATATACAGTATGATGCATGACGCTACATAGCAATAATGATAATAATTCACTTCATGTAGGTTTACTTGTATATAAGTGAGCCTATATTATATGTATTTAAGTATAAATGTTGAACTAAAAAAGACCATATAAAATATACCAATGACACAGCAATGTGAGATTATAAAGATATAGCAAATAAACAGATAAATGCATAAATACATACATGCATAAATAAATACTTATAATGGCTTTGCTTTGGCTCTACAATTACTGAATAGTTCCATAAATATACCATAAAGTTACTATTTTATAGTAATGTCCTGAACCAGGTTTGCAGTGATCTCACTTAGTCACATTGTACCTGGTGCTGAATGGAGGTGAGACTGAAAATCAAAGGTAGTAACCCTTTTCGGAGCACAGAAAGACATAGTATGAACATTTCTTTATAGCATTTAGCCCCACCCGCTTAAGAATCTGGAGACCTTAGCTCAACACTAAAGACTACTTGAAATGTGCTGCACAGGTTAGTCCATAAAACCCTTTGACACCTTAGTGAGTCACATTCTGAGGAAATACATTAAAAGATTTGAGAAATGCTGCTGACCTTTCAGTAGCTTGCTGCTTTTCAAATCGTCTTGCCCCCAGTTGTCGTCAGGAAGCAGAGTCTTATCCTTTGAGGCATGTGAAAATGAGAGAGAAAGACAGAAGTGCTCAATTTCGTGCCGGAGGTGTGTCAGTTACTCGTGAAAGGAAAACAAACTGTTCCACCGAATGGTTATATATGAAAAGAGTACACACCCACCCACAAACACCCCTCCCACATAACCAAAACTATTTGGCAGTGGTCCCTGCACATTCACCTGTGCGGTTGCAAAGATAATGATGTACCTAGCAGATGAGCCTATGAACGTGCTCCCCAGAGGCTCAGTGCTTCCTCTGAGTAAAGAGGCTAACAGGCTATCAGAGCCGTGTGGGTGTGTGCACTGGCCCGAAGCTCTGTACCTGTTAGTAGGTGCTGTACAACTTACATGGCTGTTTAAAGGTGTGATGTCTGAGATGATCCTAATGTTCTGCTACAATGAGATGGAAGAGTTATTAGCTGTTCATTTCATTTATTTCCATTATGCTTTTTACGCATCAGTGTGGTTCAAACAAAAATGAGGGCAGACTCTTTTTAATGTCATAGTACACCAAACTAATTGTTTTATTATGTTTTACCTGAGAATTACTGATTTCCATATATGTCCCCACTTTTTAATATCTGGTCTTTCAATGAAGCCATTTTCAGCTCCTTTCATATTGTGCTGTGTTTGAAATGTCATATTAGAAGCTTTTAAGTCACTTTCCAATCACAAGCAGCTAGAAAACATAAAATTCAGATATTTACCTGCTATAAAGACTGTAGCCTGTAAACGTCCTGTAAATATATCCTACATATGAAAGACAAGGAAACATAAATGTATTCCTATCATTGTTGTGCATCGAAAATTCAAAACACTACCAGTTGTCTACAAACATTTGCAATATAACTGCATGTTTTAATCCTTATTACTGCCTCTTAGTTTTATGATCAATAAACTTGGCTGCAAGCAAATTTGTTGCATACTGATTGTAAATGTACTTAAATTACTGCAATAATTTCAGTTCATAAAAACTTGACTTCATTCAGAAGAGATGCATACAAATGGATTAGTGATAATATAGCAACTTGCAAAATGTATAATTCCATTGCTAAAACTGCCATTTAAATGGCAAAGTTTAACTTTCTAAAAAACATAAGAAAAAGGTTTTTTAAAAATGTTCAGCCAGCACAGCTCAAAATCATCATTTAAGAACTTTTAATATAAAGCATGAACACCCAGATCACTTGCAACATATCTGGTTGTAAAACACTTCTCAAATTTGAAGTGTACAGTCACTGCATCCAAAAAATGGCTATTTGCTGCTGGGCACTGATTGCAATAACAGCTTCAATTCTGTGATCTTCCCCAGCTGACTCCTACAAACAGTGATATTAATGCCAAACAAAAATATGGATAAGCACTGGCACAGTGAAGATTTCTGGAAGCTTTTCTTTCAGGATCATTTGAGAACAACTTATATTTTCTAGCTGACTTGACAAATACCATAGCCTACGCCCACTCTCTTCCGCATCTTTGCTCCTGCTCTGTGACTCCCAGTACGAGTTTCATACTTCACACATCCCTAGAGCACGGCTAGATTCTAGCATATAAACATTCCGGCAAGAAAGTGGGTAAATGTTAGAAACACTGAATTCATACGTGGACGGAATTCATGCTGTCAGAGAAGTCAGCTACGTCTTGCATATGTCACAGTCGACTACATTTTTCTAAGAAGGGTCAGGCCAGGTCTACCGCTATGCCAGTTTATTAATGTTAACGGAGCCATGGCTTATAAAGCAGACACCTACCTGCTCTGCCCATAAGCAGTAGCTGTGCTCTTTTTCATTCGGTCCTTTTATTGACTCTGCCTTATACATGTCTATATACTACACCTGCCATTCCCTCTTTCCTTTGACTCGGTACACTGTGCGTACTGATTGGGTAACATTGCTCCTTCTGAATGTACGTCGGCAGTATCACAACATTACCTGTGTTTTGCATCATATCTGCAGGTGAAATCGACAGACAATAGTGGCACTGAAAACACTGGACTGAGTTTGAACCATTTAGACATCTTTTTGCCATCGAAGTTCACACAGTATTCCTGATTTTTAAACCCATCACAGGTAATATTAATACTTTTAGTGGCTTGTCTTATTAATGACACGTATATTGGCTGTCATAAGACGTCATACACTGAGTAAATAAATTATGTATGTGTACAGGTACGCATTATTTACTTCAGTAATAAAAAGTATTTGTAAACAATTTAGTAGTACATACATTTGACATTGTAGTAGTCATTGTTAAGTACTACATAGACATAAATGTGGAAATATAGAGTAAGTTGCATCTAAACTGTGATATATCATGATTCCAGGTCAGCTATAATAAAGACTCTGTCGATTTACACTTTAACTACAAACATCACTGTCCAGTGCATACTCCAGCTGTGTGGACCATGACTGCAATATTATTTTTATCAGGAGTATTGCACCTGATCATCCTTCCAGTTGTGACCAGAACACATGATGCTTAAAGTTAGAGCCACTATAGATGATGCCATTACACAGTCTCCTTGTCACACTACGATTACTAATAGCTAGAGCCAGTGCCAGGACGTTTGTGTTTGGATCTGAACATTTTATGACAGGGACCAGAGAATGCATCCAGGCGTTTAAGGTGATGAGGTCTAACCCTTTGGGAGATGTTACAATGCCAGTCGGCAGCGGTGGAGACTGATTAACATATCTGTAATAGTTCACTTCCCGCAATGGGAGACACTAGAGCTTCCATAATCTCCAGAACCCTCTAAGCCATGCCAAAAGCCAGTGTGTATTTGTGTGTGTGTTTAGGAATGTGTGTGGTGGAAAGGTGGGGGATGGAATGCTGGTGGTTCTTAGTGCCAAAGTCTACACCCCCTTTAGCTGTCAGGCTGGTTAGCACCGGCTCCCCCCCTCCCCCGTCTCTCCCTGCCAGCCTCCACATCTCACTACATTAGAAGACAGAAAGAAGAATGTGATCCAACCACACTTTCCCAGAGATATTACCTCACCTCTCCCATCCCTCCGTCCCACAATATTGCTGCCAGGCCGGAATGTTTTTCTTAGCTTCTCCTACACAGATTCACACAGCTCTCGCTCAACATACATCCTACCCACCTGGGTAACTAGAGGTGGGGGTGGGCAGCTGCTTGTACTCTTATGGATTTAACCTGTTCAACGCCACACTGAAGTAAAGTTCTATGTACCACATCGTCCGTGTACCATCTGGCCCACATTGGCATCCTGTTGGCATCTTTCATTCTACACTATACCCT
The DNA here is from genome assembly GCA_009936485.2 of Gymnarchus niloticus. Lineage (NCBI taxonomy): Eukaryota > Metazoa > Chordata > Actinopteri > Osteoglossiformes > Gymnarchidae > Gymnarchus > Gymnarchus niloticus. The sequence goes on along the minus strand of JAACJT020000095.1, from coordinate 12,524,570 downwards.
GCCATTCTACATATAATCTACTTGAAAAAGCAATTTCACGTATTGTTTCCTGTGATGTAGTGATGAAGTATATGCAAGCACCCACAGACATATGGATATGTATTTTAATAATCTTTTTTGCTAATAATTTTATCAAGGACTCATTTAAGAGGGAAATGTGATTGTTGATTTTAGGATTGATTGCAATATTTTTGTTTTCTATTGGGTTTTTAAAAGGCATTTAATTAATTATGAATATTAAAAATATTCAAATATTTTTTGTTTGCTTTGTACCTGTTTGAAATTTATACATGGGAAGTAGAAAGTTAACATTTGACCTGAAAACATAAATACTTGTTATGTATTTGCTTTTTGTGATATAAATGTCAATTTGTGATTTTGTAGAGGTAAACTATAATAACTCATTCTCCATGATAAACTCCATTTTCCTCAAAAACAGCTATATTTTACTGTGTAGTGGGATTTTCTAACAAAGGTATGGAAATTAAAGAATGGTAAACATAGATGCCAATTACAAGTCAAGCTGAAATTTCACCAAGTACTTACAAATGAAGTATTACATATAACAGCTCTGAATTGAATGGGTTAGTGTTCAAATCCCAATCCCCCTGTGTGTTGAATTTGCTTATGCGGCTGGGATTTGCGGGTTTCCTCCGGGTTCTCCGGTTTCCTTCCACAGTCCAAAGACATGCAGTTAGGCAAGTGGTGTCTCTAAATTGTCCACAGTATATCTATACGTGTTTCCAGAAATAAACAATTGTGTTTTTATCAAAACTTAGTCCTTGCATAGTAAAAATAATTATTTATATGTGTGTCTGTGCGTGTGTGTGCACCCTGCATCCCATTCTGAGTGTTCTCCTACTTTGTCCCCCATGCTGCCTGGGGTAGGATCCAGGTCCCCTTGCGACCCTGACCAGCGTAAGTAATTAGGAGATTGTTTGCTGGACTGTTTGTAATGTAATTGATGTTTATTATATAGTTTAGCCTTATTTCCTTCCAAGTGTGACCAGAACAACCATTACATCCATCCATCTTCTAACTGCTTATACTGGCATTGGGGGGGGGGGCCCTGGAGCCCATCCCAGGCAGCACAGGGCACCAGGCTGGGGTCCACCATGAATGAGATGCCCGCTCATCCAAGCGCACAAACACACACTCTGTAGGCAAAATAGGGCTTCGGCGTGTGGGAGGAAACCCATGTGATATGGGGTGAACATGCAAACACATCACATGCAGAGCAAAAGTGGGACTCGAACCACCAACCCTGGAGGTGTAAGAAAACTGTGCTATCCACCATGCCACCCATTATAAACAGTGCTTTTGTGTAAAATAATTTTAACACAACATTCAATGCTATTTTCTTTACATTTGCAACTGTGGCTTTTTATCCATGGATCAGCCACTTTCAGTTATTTACAACAGAAAGTCCTGTAATAAGTTTTTATTTAGCAAAGTTATTTTTTTAAATAAATAATCATATAGACATTTTTATTTGTCATTATAAGAACCATAATATTTTTCTAATTAGTTAGGTATGTTTTGGTAAAAGCAAATTCACCAGCCAAAAATGACTGAATAAGGCAAAGGTATATTGTACATTATTCAAGGGGTATATTTAATTTATTTGTCAAAGGATATTATTCAAAATAATCTAGCTTTACATTTTATTGAGGCTTAAATTACTCCATAATCCTAAATTTAATAAATATTTTAAAGAAAATCTGAACAGCAAGCATGATTACTTTTCAACAATTTTTAGACTATAGTAACTGTATGTGTGGCAATAGTATATAAATACTCTACAAAAATAGTCTGCATAATTATCACTGCTTGCTTCCAATATCTCTATAATGATTATGCAGAAGTCTAAACGATCACTTACTGGGTGATTGTGGGCTTCAGTGGGATTTGTTAAAATAGCTGGCCCTTTGTAAACGAGTCTGAAAACACACATGACTGTTGCCACAGGCAAGAACTGCTTAACCACCTGTTGACACAAATTGCTGCTTTCGCCCCTTTTATCTCAATACGGAATCAAAAGCCAGTCCGAAACCAGACGTCTTTGTCACGTGTGGATAACTGGGACACATGACTTCTAGCAGTCAAATGCATTGAAAGGAAAACATATTTTTCAGGGAGAAGACGATTTCTTACAAACCACATGAAAACAGCAAGCTTGGAGAAGCAGATTATCTTTTGTATTATGTCTTGACGAGCTGCTGATATACATTGAAGCTTATATGCATATAGTGGGCATGTAAAACAAATACCCTGTTACTCCAATTTTGGAATGCACACCAAGTAAAATCTGAGTCAATGTGACAGAAGCATAAGCCACATAATTAAACCATACATTAGGATGCTAGTAAAAAACAAATTAACACAATAACACTATTGCTAAATTGAAAATAAATATTTGACATACTTTAAAGATCTCATATTGTATATTGCAAACTTCTTTTCAAAGGAAATGAAGATCTACTCTTACCTTTTCTAATTAGGCTCTATCTGTAGACCCATGGTGTGGTTAGCCTTATATAATCAATATATCTAAAATTGCTGATTTCTCCAAGCTGGGCAAATGTGAGTCACTCTGGACTGGAGGAAGTCTCCAGGGTCTGGTAGGCACTAAGAGAGAAAAGCCCCTCTCACAGGTATGATGGAAAAGGCTCTAACAGCCACCCATGTAAGGTCTGGTGTAGTACAAGGTCAATTATGCAATTCTACATTATGACTCATTGTAGTGGAGAGAAAAATAAAAAGCTCCATCGTTGTATGCCTGAACTCGTACTTCTGGGCATACTGAGTAATGTGGTAAAACAACAATACCGGCATCTAACAAATAGTACTAATTGCACAACAATACATCTCTTAAGTTGCCTCTATCATGCTTTTAATGGAGAAGTAGATATATACATTTAAACGTTTTGTATTGATATATAAAATCTAAAATTTCTTATCAGATTCACTGCCTTTTCAATAATTATGGAGTTATCTTTTAAACACACTTGAGAAGCAGTGAAAACGAAATCCAACCACCCGCATGTATGGAGCGTTCCGGCACGGCTTAATTACAGGAGCGTCGAAACAAATTTAGCCGAGATGCTAACCGAAACGGAGGAGGCTGAAGGGCTGGTTCGCTTGGAAAGTCACGGGCGGACGAAAGCTTCACAAAAGCGGACCACAGAAAAGAAGGGGGGAGCTATTTCAGGATTTGCCGCCCTCATTATTTATCATAGTTTCAGGCTCCACACAGAACAGTAACCTGCAATTCTTGGCATGTAGAAAGGCATACTCCTGGACCCTCCGTCTCTACCAGGGCTACTGCCAAATCCCCACACCTTCGAGTCACCCACCTGGAGACGCAGAACGCCTCTGTAAAATTATTTCTGGAAGCTTCTTCTTTCTGACACTCAGATAAATGTTTACTAACGAATGGTTGCAGAGGTTCTACGGTTATTTAAGATGTTGCTAGCATTAAGCGGGGAACAACCAGCTCCATTTTAACGAGCAGAAGCATGTGACGCTAATAATGACAGCTGTAAAGTTGTTTTTCTTACCACTTTCTTATCAGTTGATCTCAAGCGGAATGCAATTTCAAGTTATTTATATTAGTCCTCAACATATTACCATGAATAAAAGCACATTATTAAATATTTACATTGCAGCATTTGCAGAAAAATATAGATCATACTAAATGGTGGGATGTTTGGGCCTCTGGAAACCTACATCACAGTTTCCCTATACTATGGTTGCTAAAAAAACAAACTGACCCAAAAACACGGAGAATGCTAGAGAAACATTAATGCATAACCTGTATTAATAAGAATGCAAAAACCGGATTCCTCTTTATAACTACAAATAAGAAAAGCCACACAAAAACAGAACTTCATAGTAATGAAATCACAATTTCACACGTTTTTACACAGGTGAGTCATGTTATGTCAAATGTGAGTATGTGTCAGCTATAACAAGGTCTGAGCTTGAAAAGCAGCATAAAGCAACCAGCAAAAGTTCCAATAAAGCTAAATGGTCAATGTCTGGGTTGGAGGTGTGCTAATCACAAAAAGGGGAAGAGGCCAAAAAATCATCGCAGCATGTGCCGAACATAGATAAACCGCGTCGGCAAAGAGGAATAGTGGTTGCAAGCTCTAGCTCATAGTCGGGGTTAAATTAACTCTTAACATGACGGTTGCTAAATACCACAAGAGTTCCACCTTAACAATGAATCAGCACCTCTGTGATCTAGCCTCAATGAACAACGTATGTTGTGAGCGTCACAGGGTTGGAATGTATGGCGAGGCTCCAATTTGGAAACCACTTGCATCTGCGGCCAATGTACTAAGACACAAAACGAGTGGTAGGAACACTAAACCTGGACCTCTGAGCATTGAAGAAAGGTAATATAGTCTGATAAGTCATCTTTGACCCTGTTTTATACATCCAAATGGGTTTATAGTTAAAGTAATCTAATTGTTCAACATAATGGAGGATCTGCAAAGGCATGGGCAACCATTTCATGGAAGTCAGTGGGTCCAATGATTGTTCAACATGGGCATATAATGGGGCGATATCAGGATATTTTACTGGACCACGTACACCCTGTGGGATCCCCCCGGATCTTCCCATAGTCCAATAATGCTCTCATATACAGCCCTGAACATATTCCATAGTGGTTTCATGAACTCCAGTATTACGGCATGTGTCATCCATGGATTTTCCATTCTATGATTTAAATGCTGTGAAACCTTTTTGGGAAGTTCAGAAGCTAATGGGTGACCCAACTTATTATTAAGTCCTTTATATTGTAATATTTTTGGCATTCTTCCTGTTTTGTCACCACCTGTATATCTCCATAGCAACTTTAACATTAATATGCTTGGTAGTGAACATGATTTTTTTTTTTTTTTTTTTTTGCATTTTCCAGATATGGGAAATTGTAACCATTAGCTTTACTGCAGTGATCCATGATTGGCTGAGTTATTTAGAACTGAACATTATATCATATCATTATTTAATAAGCTCACCTTAAATAAACAGGTGCCTGAAATCATAGAATAAATATCCAGATATAAAGCTCTGCTTATAATAGGTTCCATGTATAAAGGAGATGGACTTCACAGTAACTTGTTAACTAGGGACTGATACTGGGCAAGGAAACACATTTTAGTACAAGCTTGTGTTCTCCTATTTCAATAGAACTCTGACCTTATATTATATCAGTGTGGTTTCATGATCAAAAAAGAGAGCTGTTGAGTTTAAAATTTTATTAGATTACATGAAAAACACACTGACAAACAAAAATTAAAAGTTCATGGCTTTAAAAGCTAATTCTGGGAGAACTGATGATTCTTTCCATTACTTCTACAAGGCAGTTTTAGCTAACCTTTGTGAATGTGCAAGCTTTATAATCGCCTGTCAATGACGAGCGGCTTCACTGTGGCAGAGCATTAATCCGCCATTCATAGCAGCAGGAAAACTAAAATTTTACTTTTTTCAAGGGGAAGAGTCACAGCAAGTGTTTTGCATTCAGCTATGTTATAAGACAGCTGAGCTTTTCGTAGAAGAGCTAATTGTTCCTTCACTCGTTTTCAGACTATTCCATCTGCCTATTTTAGCATGCATCATTAGGTTACATTTATCACAACCACCTCGAAACACGTATCGCTGATTCCATATAAGATTTCTGTCAAATAATTTTGTGCACCTAAATTATAGAGACGACTGGGAGGCATTGCCGGTTGTTAGCAGAGACGCACTGGTCTCCTAACTGTGAAATGCAACAGATACATAGAATAATTGACTAGCAATTATTAATGAAGTTTCAAATTGATGAAACATTGTCAGACATGCCAGCAGCTACTCACTCATTAAGTAAATTATTAGAATATGTTTCCAAGCTTGTAACATACTGACTGACTAAAACACCTGCATCCTAATATTACATTGTGACCATGTTTGTGTAATGAAATGGAGGCTGTAAATAATGCATTGCGTGAACTTATGGTAAGAAAGCAGGGTATTATATTTTAAGGATAATCCCTACCTTCTTTGCAAAATTAAAATACACACGTATATGAAAAAGAGGCAAGCAATGTTGTATCTAGAATACAGACATAAATTTGTCACAATAGTTAAATTTCACAGCTAGGCTCACTAACCTCATGTGTAACATAGATTAATGGGCAACAAAGTGACAGTCATAATTGACAGGTGTTAAAATTCCAACATAAGTATTTACACTTTATTTAACAGTGTGTACTCTCAGGTTAAATGAAACATCTGTCAGTGTGATATTTCTGCTGTTCCCATCAGGCCAGATGCAGATTTATCTTTTGTTTTAGATTCCTGGAAAGCAAAATTTTCCTCATTCCTTACATTTTAACTTATTTTTGTAAGCAAGATGGAGCAGATTGACAGTGCATTTGACAATGCTTCATGCTACTGAAAAATAAATTTTTTTGTGTAAAAATAAGAAATAAAAACTTAGTGAAACAACAAGGCTTTATGCTCTGTGTCCTAAAATAATTTACAATCAGGTATTTGAATCTATACAGTGTGATGTTTTAAATTATATAAGAGCTTTGGTGGTACATATAGTACAGTGACAGACTCAGAATACTCCATTTAGGTTCCTTCAAAGTTGTAAGCAGATCATTTGAGGAAAGGCTTCCACAACATACTGGCTCTTTCATTACATATATGTACAACAAGTTCTCACAGGCCGTGATGGTGCGCTCAATAGAGGGTAACAATTTTATTAACAGTCTTAAGGACAGTGGTAAAATATTACTGTTTTTTATGGGCCATCCATAAGTTTGTGTGGACGGCTGGCAACTGAACTCGGTACTCACCCACGAGCTGCACCACCTCCACCCACACTGTCCTCCGTACAGCTGCTCTCACTGAGGCAACCTCACGCCTCTCCTCCATCTCTCTCCCTCTTCCCTCTCCTTTCTTTCTCCCTTCATCCTTTGGCCCTCTGTTCGACGCTCAATTCTTTAGGAGTCGCATATGCAAATACGTTCCATCTGAACCATGTATATATATATATATATATATGTCAAACATCTTATATAATATATGCACATTTCACTCAATTTTGTAATTACACATACATGTAATGAAGCAGTTGTATAGAGTATCATTGAGATAATTTTGTAAATTTGAAAATGAAAAGGAGGTTAACTCTTTAGACTCTCCTCAAAGCTCTTTATGGGTCAGGAAGCATGGGTCCAAAGGAACTTACGAAGAGATGGCCTACTAGGGATATTAGAAATGACAAATTTGCAAAAGTACTTTATTCGAATGCTTTTGAACCTGCTGTCTTTGGACCCAGAGGGTTACGGAATGTAAGAGCAACAGTCGGCTATTTTAAGGTTTAGCAAATGGCTAGAAAAGCTTTTAAGTCAAAGTAATATACACCAACTTTATTTCATACATGCTATCATATATAATTTTCTTTTGCTTGAAGAATGTGAGTGCGATTTCTGGGTTACATTTGTTAAAACACAATTATAATAATACTGCTAACATCCTAGGGCATCAGTTTTACAGTTTTAAATTATGACATATTCCACTCAAGCTTATATGATTTAAAGTTCAAACCCCAGATTAAGTCTCCAGTCCCAATGCTTTACAATGAAAATTGACATGTGACATTAACTATTACAAAACCTGTGTTTTTGCGGAATTTTCAAGAGCTGTTAGCAGTGCTGAGAGAAAAGGAAATATCTTCTGCAAAATGTCTGAAGAAATAACTTTTTTACTGCATGTAGTAGCGCAAGTATTTCGCCGAATTCAATTTAACTGTTTTCAGTTACTGTTTGCCCATAATGACAAACATTTTTTATAAAAATACATATTCATATTAAGCACTGCAATTCCATGGGATCTGCATGTATCAAAAATGTAAGAGAAAGCTACGAAGGAGGCCTGTAGCAGTGAAAATTTTAGGGCATCTAATGTGAACAAATCATTCTCTTTTTCAATAAAAAGGATTAAGTAATAGGCCATTGTCCAGCTACTGCATCTGCCTGCACACCAGTGTACTGCAGGACAATTGTTATGTACACTAGAATACCGTATATTTTCGCATTTACTTATGAGTTACTTACATGTCTTATCAGTGGACGCTTGCAATGGTGGTGTTCTAAAAAAAATGAAGAGATGATCAGCATTTTACAGGAACCGAGTGTCAGGTAATTTGATTACAATGATATATGATGATAAGCCCCTTGACACCATCTTTCAAATGACACCTACACAGCTTACGGTTGTTTTTACAGGAAATAGAGTGGGAGGGTTTCTGACATTACAGCGCTTCAATCTTATTTGCATGTGACTTCCTCATCTTTTTCTAAGCGAACTGGTCTCTTATTCCGTAGTCAGTGAGCCCAATTTTTTCAATGCAAACGCTGAGGATATGACATCTTTCATGTCGAGAAATTATACGTGGTGCTGGAGTATTAATCTAAGTGCTCCAAAAAAAGTGAATCTGTTTAAAGCTTTCGTTGTACTGAAAATGATAAACGCAAATTTGTAAACAAAGATATTCAAAGATATACAACAAATATATTCAATTTTGACAATAAAATGAAAAGAATTCTCTAATAGTACTTTTTAGGCAATACTTAAAAATAGAATGGATGGAATTTGAAATGAATAAAACTTTCAGAGTTGATTGATAGTGCCAAATGAAAAAAGGATTTTCACATATTGCATTCTGGGGGTCGTGTACAACGAGCCATAAATACTATTTAAAAATTCTGGCTGCTGTTATCAATTAACAACCTTTCCTGAAAATCACCTTTTGTTTCCTGTTTGCTCAGTTCTTGAACACAGCATGTATTAGTGTGTATGACACCAAAAATGAAACCTTACACCCTTATGTAAAAACAGACCAAGGTAACATCCTGGGTAAACAGAATCTGCAAAGACTGGGATTCATGCAATTAGAACATGCACATAGCCTGAGCTTATTGTCTCAGAGATGTCAATTTATGGGAAAATTGTGACCAGCCATAAAGAATGTGACAAATGGGAAATGGACTAGAACAATGCATGCAGAGCAGTGCTTCCTGAGAATGCAGCCTTTTAAATTTGCAATTCACTCATATATTAAGCTAATGTAGACTGCCTTAAAGAGTTTGTGTCAACTATTTTGAGATACAACTTCTACTGTACCGTTATCTAAATGTACAGTTTAAACGATATCAAATAATTTAGATCGTCTATTGACATGCACAAGGTTATGTTTTCAAGTAGTCGTATATTTTACTTCAAGATCAGAAAAAATATTATTATTAAATTATTATTGCCGTTAAAACAACTATTTAATTGCATTATAGCAAGACGTTTTGTACCAATTACTTATTTGCATTAAATAGCAGAAGATATTTTACAAAACTCTTGTAACCCCGACAAGTGGAAAATGAACTCCTGCATTTCGTTATAAACTAATACTTATCCAGTTGTACTGTTTATCCAACTCTTCATTGTTTCAACTCTGTTTAACTCCACAAACAGCAAGCTGGAATTTAGCTACAGGGATCTGACTGTAATCAGTTTGGCTCCTTGGGCTGTGCTATAGGTCCACCAGCAGAGCTGCCTCACTGGGACTACCTCTCCTGGTGTTTACCTGTGCTAGGGAAGCTTACTCATACACACCTGCTAACGAGCCAGGTTATTACTCTGTTTACTTAAAGCCACACAGCAATAAGAACTATCACTGCTGCCCAGTGGAGTAATCATAATTAATTGTCAGATACAGAAGAGGACGAAAAGGCTGCAACACTTTATCAGGATACAAAATAATCTGACAATGTGGTGATATATGGTCAATGCAGATATTTTTATGATAAGCTGCAAATTTGGAATAGGGAAGCATCAGAAACTACAGGGACACTTTACTGACACATTTGAAGAACTCTTTTTTTACATAATACTTCCATTAATTATCCTTTATGAATTTCTGCACTCAGTAAAAACCAGCAAATCAGAAAAAGTTGTGTCGGTATGGAAAATACAAAAGTGATTCTTAAAATTTACTTTGACTTTTATTTCATTGCAGACAGTATGAACCCAAGATATTTTATGTTTTGCCTGGTCAGCTTCATTTCATTTATTAATATACATCCATTCCTGCATTTTTTTTTTATTTGCATTTTCCATACATCCCAACTAATTCTGATTTGGGGTTGTATCTCAAATGAATAATTATATATTTAAAGATGAAAAACTCACTCAGCACAAAAATTCCTAATAAGAAACTCGAAGTAAAAAAAAAGTGAATCCTGTATTTCTTTGTTTTACTGCACACAATAAAAATGGGATAATAACATTTCAAAAGATTTACATTTATCATTAGCAGATTTTTAATCAGTTCTATCTATAGTCCTTCCATTCATTCATCCATCCATAGATCTATAATCAGTTATCCATCCATCCATCCATCCATCCATCCATCCATCCATCTACCTGCTTATCCAATTTATGATCATGGCAAGCATTCAACTATATAAGTAAAAATCACCACAAGCTGACACACTTACACACAGACTGCTTTCTGGGACACTTGCATGAAAGCAACAGAAAGTCAGACAAGGAAAAAATGAAAAACGCTGGTCTTTACCTCATCAAAGGCATCGTTTGTGTCAGACGCTATAGCTGACAAAGCAACTCTATCTCGGATACAAGCAGATAGCACCTTTAGATTATCTTGAGGTGCAAACAAATTATCTATATGTAAAAGCAGCAAAGCAAAGCTGATCAACAAAGACAGATTTTTGGGTTGAAATGACATGTCATTGTTCTTCTGAACATGGTTAGAAAACCGGCCACAGTATTTGTGTAAATCAAGATGCAACAACCCAACTGCCCCCGTATAGCATGACTGTTGAAAAGATTTAGCCTTTATATAGTGTATTTTAGTGGTTGTTTTTTTCTTCATCTTCTAAAGAAAAAATGTTTAGAAAGATGGTTAATGTGGTAAAACAAAATTTTTAAATGTTGGCTTTTTGTTTTGTTTTGGCATGTTTAGACAATTATTTGTCCTTGTCTACCCATACAGTACATATAAATGTTCTAAAAATGGCCATCTGAAGTAGCTGTGACATGTCTGGCTTAGTTACAGGATGTGTAGACGTTGATGATGCGAGCAGACAAGGTTTTTAGGTCATCTTGGGGAACACGGCCTGTCCACGCTCACAGCAGCTTGTTTCCATAGCATAAACACAGACACAGTGCTGATTAAGTGACTTTGTAAGATGACCTCTTTAGATTATCCCCAAAGGTGAGATGTTAAGCGAGAGGATACTGAGTTCTAAGACCTTATTAAAGTGACAAAGCACACTCTGGTCAAATTAGGTGCTAAAGTCTACACTTTGGATATTTGTTACTCTGATTTAGCCAAACTGAGAATGTATCATTTATTTAAGGAATTCAGTAGAATAGCAAGCATTTCAATCTACTAAGCACTGAAATTTAAAACATTCCAAAAAATTATAACTATATCCCTTGTGCCCGATGCTGCCTGGGAAAGGCTCCAGGCCCCCCACAATCTAGATCAGGGTAAGTAGTTAGATGACGAAGTTACATAACCATATTTCTGTTTACTTTAAAAACAATTGGATACGCAAGGAAGTAAGATCATTAAAAACAAACCTAAATAACTTAAAAAAGTTACATTTGCTTGCCCGTATTAACTATAAAGCAATTCCAATTGAAAGGGTTTTGATTGAAATAAAGTTTTTTCAAGGTCCATGTTTACGAAATTCAATAATTCACCCAGCTTCAAATTGCTTATACCAGTCAGGGTTGTAGGGGTCCTGGAGCCTTCAATTATTCAGTTAAATTAAAATTCATATTTATGTACACGTACTGTTTTTACAGTCAACAACAGGGCAGACCATTTTACCAAAAAGTGCATAAACTGACTGAACAGGCAGTTATTTGTGTTCTGGCAGTCAGGTATAAAAAATTAATTTTATTGTTATTAATGTTTCATAATAGTTTTTAACAAATACTTTGCAAGTATGTCTGACTCTTATTAACATTGTGTCATGTTGCTACATTTAATTTAAATAGCGTGTAGATTAGTGCAGGTTAATAATTAAATATCTAACATTTTCTTGTTTTGATTTTACTTTTACTTATTTGTAATCAGTTTCCTTGAAATAAATTTGCCAAGAGAATTTGATTTTGAATATCCATCTCTTTTTAATCAATTTGTTTTGCCAGAGTATCAGAGTGGGAGAGAGATGTAATTTGTGGTCTTTGATAAGGAGATTTGACACCAGCTTCCCTGTTTTTGTGTGGAAACATGTACGACAAAACATAATTTCACTAAACTCCACTCCCATTTGTAATCTGCCTTTTTATTTAAAATATGTTAGCCATAACCAGTTCATGTAGGCAGTTCCCTTTAAACTCTGGTTGAAACCAATCGGAAACCGATCAAAGGTGAAGTGGTAGAAAGTAGTGCTTTTCTGAGTTTCTGCTTGTATTGCAGATTTAGACCAAAAGTACTCATAGTCTTTTGTGCTTTGATGGTTCCATTGTTTATATTTCGTGATGGGCAAAAAAAAAATAAAACAATGAAACTTTCTCTATAGTTTCCTGCACGTGTCTTTGTACACAGTAAAAAGTTACATAAGTCAAAGGTTGCCATACAGAAGCTACCAACAAATGGAATGTTTAAAATGAAACCAGACAGATCCTATAGCCTCGAATTAGATGCCATGTTAACTGCATTGTAAGTCAGTTTTGCATTCAGTATTTTCTTTTCCTTGCTGTAAATGAATCAGTCCAGAAAGTGAGTCAATGAAAGCCTCCTCCATTGTGATTTAAATAGTAAACTTCAAGTTTTTACAAAAGCTGCTAATAATGGAGAATATTCTGAGACTCACCTACTAACAAAACAGAACCACTGACAAAATTTCCATTCCCTCATTCTCCAGCTTCCTGAGCGATGGTGGGAACAAAAGATGACTTTAGCAATGACCCCAAAGACAAAAGACCCCCCCAAAAAATATGAATAGAACAGTACTCTCACTATTAGGAAACAAACCTCATAGAAATGCAGATTTCTGTTTTAAGTGCAAAATTAATTAAATACAATTAAGATAATGGTCATGCTTGTGGTATTTAAAGGATTTTAAGGATCATGTTTAGTGACTAATATGGACACAATCCTGGCAAGATTCTTTTAACCCAAAATATTAGGAATTCTTGGATTAGTAACTTGATTTTTCCATAAAACCACTTATTGGACCTAATTTACAATTTTAAAATGAAATACAAAATGGAATTTAACATGTAAATAAATGAATGAAATCCTACCATTGCTTGCATTAGTGTAGTGAATGACAGTGCTCACCTTTTCTGTCATCTTCTGTGTATCTCAGATTTACATGAGAATGACATGTTCTCCCATGGTAAACTCTAAATGCCGAGAGAAAAACTAACACGACCGCAAATTTTCAGCAAATTTTCTACTGACAAAGAATTCATCAACAATTCAATCACTCAATATTTAGTATTTGATCCAGTTTTCTAATTTAGGCATGTTAGCCACAAGAGTAACAGGCATTTCAGCTTTACAAACTGCTTTGAACAGATTTTTAGTTGGTAAATTTCTATTTAGAAAAGAGAAGTTTTATTTAACACTATAAATGTAAACATTTTTAAAACATTAACTAAGGTTGTTAACAGAAACTAAAACTTACTCAGCAAATAATGAAAAAATAGCATTGTAGTTTAGTTAACATCATTTTTATGACTCCTTTAAATAAAACTGTATTCAGTTTAATTTCTTATAGAGCACCTTTCTAAATATAGCTAGTCCAAAGTTTTTTTCAACAACACTGCATTTGAACTGGAAGCTACTAAAATAAGAACAATATCATATACAGTTGTACATTTCATATTACATAATAAAAGAAGTTTATTATATTTTTAGCATTTGTGCAATATACAAAATAGTAAATATAACAGGATATAATAAGACAAGCTATTGCAATTCTTAACATTTTTTTCTAGACTATTATCCCTCAAATTTAGTATTGACAGTAATTACCCCTGTTTCCATCTTGCTAAAATGGCAGCGTATATGCTAATTTGCAGTACATTTAACCTCACTAACGATTTGATAATTCAAAAATCTGAATACTGGCTCACCTCGCCGTGATGTGCCTCCAAAGTTAAGTGAGGATTCTAATGCACAGCAGTAATAAAACATTCAGTATAGTGCATATGTTATTGTAATGAACCTTTTCCTTTGGTGTACCCAATTATCGTTCAGCCTGACCTGGTGCAGCAAGCCGTTTTCCAGCACCCTCCAGGCTACCGAACCAACTGTAAACACTTCATCAGCTGTTGAGCTCCTTCAGTTTAACTTACTTATTATCTTCACAGCTACACCTGATACAGGCTTTGCAGCTGGCAACTCTCCAAATTAAAAATGCTGTGCAAATATAAATACATGCTAACCTCTTGGTTAGAAGAGTGGGGCATTTTTTTTGGGGGGGGGAACGAACCTACAACCTTAGGGTTCAAAGTTTTTAGTGCTTCTCCTACTGCTGTACGGTGTTGCTCTTTTGTGCTGCTTCTGAGTTGTAATCGGGGAATTGGACAGCACCATTCCCCAACAGCTGTGACAGGGTAGTGTGGAAAAGGTGAAAATTAATGACGGTGGGTGGCGTCTCGCGCTCCGCCCGGTCATGTCTCCCGAGAGGAGTCACTGAGGGTCGTGTGGATGATAGACGTCTCTGGGGCTCCGACACCAGCTGGCTGCTCCCGGACACCGGCTCTCACAACCTGAACATACCTGCATACTGCCAAAGCTGCAGCATAACATGCGACTGCCTGCCACATCGTTGCTGACGATATTCATTTGAACGACTGTGTATCCATGTGTGTTTTATCAAATCTACATTGTCTGACCTGTAAAACTCCAAATCTGAGTGCCAAAATGTGGTGTTATCCTAAAGAAATGTATACATATACACATCTTTGTCTGTGACTGTAGTTTTTCTTAGTTGTTTCTCAATAATAGTAAATCTCACAAAAGTAATGTTATACTGAATACACTTCATATGCCTCATTTAACATATTATTTTAAGATACATTTATTTTCTTTCAGAATATTTTTTTTTCTGAGAAGTACAACTGTTAGACAAGAATGTAAAATCACACTGAAGACGTACACTAAATGCTGTATCACTAACACATATGTGACCTTAAAGTATGTGAAACCAAGCAAAACACACTTTTTGACCTTTAAAATACAGTCACAGTTCTAAAGAAAACTAGTGTGTTTTAAAACAAAAACTCAAGCATTTCTATTTTTGCAATAACTTTGTTGATCCTGAGCCAATTTCAATTATTTTTGGAAGAAAATATACCTTTCGAAAATTGTAACAAAATGTGTATTTTATTTCCCAGCACACCTGTTTTATGTACTTCTACTGTACCTTGTAACAAGCAACAAATCTTGCTAATGTTCACAATGATACACATCAAAATCAAGTCAAGGAACAGTCGAGTCAAAAATGCTGACATAACAAGTCATACAGTTAGAGTGAGTGGTCAGAGTGTCGTCTGTTAGCTGTCAGTTGTCTGAATCTGAATCACACAGGTCCACAGACATTCAACCAAAACGGTCAACAAAGTTACTGCAAAGTAGTATTTGGGCAGGCCTGCATATGTGGGTACACTGCAGTTTTTAGATTTAGATTACTCTAAGCATTTTCTGAAAGATGGAAACATAAGAAAATTGCAAACATAAGGAAATCTGTCTTCCTCAAATTAAGGCCTGTCATTAAGAGCAACGCTGATGGGCACCATCTAGTACCTAAACTGGATTTTGAATCACATGTCTAGATACTGTATTTCACTACCACACTATTAACTCTTCCAATAGATAAATATGTGAGTGCATAAATATTTTTCTATAAATTTCTCATAAACAAAGAAGAAAACTTGTCTCTGCTGCTTGTGTTGTTTTGGAATGCTATCAATCTGCAAGACAGTTACTCAGATTAACTGGGCAGTCCTTTTAATGACTCAGCTTAGCATTAGCTCTTGAAATATAAGGATTGGAAATGTACATTAAAAAGATACTGTAATGACACCTACTGCAAGTCAAGTACATAAGGTTTTAAAACTGACAAGTCAAAGAAATATTAATGTATTGCTCAAGCTGAATTACATTGTTTAATGTTATCAAGCCATTTTGTTTAGTAAGAACAAAGCCTTCTCCAATGCATTTAAATGGAATATGTGGATTATTCACATACACTAATAGCAAACTGCATTCTGCTGTAAATATTGAAATGACATGAATAATTATGAGTGTTCTTTCTTCCCATATATAAGACACAATTAAGATGATATTTTTTATGAACTGTAGGCTGTATTACAACATGCATCTATGTGTTTTTTAGACAATGCACTAAGGAATTCTATGGTCTTTGGATGCATGTGCTCCCTGCACTTCCTGGGCCATGGAACAGTGCCACCGAATGGTCAGTCTAGGCATGGAAAAAGACTGTGGTTCATGAAGCACATTGTAGTAATTGGGAATTTAGTTTCCTCTGCTTTCCTGCCTGGGGTGAGTGGCATCTGTGAGGTAAGCAGGCTGCTCTCCCACTCTAAACTGAGGGCAAGAGAACCTCTAAACCCAGCTGCCGGAGGGTGGGGAGCTGGACACGGCACAATCGCTGCGTTTCCATGCAAACAGTATAGGCGGTTGTGGGGGAGGATGTTAAAAGCAGGCAACACCCATGTGAGAGCTTTGTTGTGTGACACATATGCAGCCCACCCTAGCATTCCAACTTCTATATTTGGCCATAAATACAATTGCAGGTTTGCAAGTAGCAAATGAGCATGGGTCAGATTCAGCTGAGGACAAGGGCAGAGAGAGAGAGAGAAAGAGAGAGAGACAGGGAAACTCAGAACTGCAGAAAGGATAGGTCTTTTATAAATAAATCTAAACAGTGGAGGGTAATTACATACCGCTGGACTTGTGGCAGGGCAGTAAATCAGTCGCAGAGGGGATTATAACGCTTCGTTTCCTGTTATCTAATAGAATGTCAGCCAAGACTGTTTCAGGGCTGATACCTTTTGCTTTGCCCTCAGGACATAAGCAGAGCTCTGGGAACCTGTGGTACGTTAGTAGTGTGAAAGCAATTTTAATTGTTTCATAAGCCAGGTTATAAGTTTGTTTATACTTTTTCCTGTGGTTTAAATGGGTGTTTCTCAAACGCTTCTCTTTGCCTAAAATTTTTACAGCATTTTGGAACATTTTTGAACATCCTTTCCTTTTAAATCAAAATATCATGTTTAGACGTTGCATAAATAGGCTACTTTCACTCTCGAGCAATCTCTGTTGGCGGTGCGCCGCTATAACCTGACATACAAGTAGTGGACGCATGACGTCACAGCAAAGCAGACGTGCTGACATAATGCGACAACACATACTCACAAACCTTATGAGCCATCATACTGTTAGTTCTTAAAGAAACCTTCACCTTGTAAGACGCGTTTGTTAAAGTACCACAACCACAAGGCCATAGATTGAAGAGCATTATGGGTTCCTACATAAAACTCATTATGATCGGAAGGTTATAAGACCCAATATATAAATATGTTGACATCATGCTCCGTAATGCATATAAAGGGTGACACATACTAACATGTTATTATAAAGAGGTGCCTATAGGAATGCTCTTTGAAAAACTATGAGTATATTTTTATACATAATTTAGAATTACATTACATTTTACATTTCTATTACAGAGGTGGCTCAGTGGTTAGCAGTGTTGCCTCACATCTCCAAGATGGGGGATTTGAATACCACCTCTGTTCTGTGTGTGTGGAGTTTACATTATCTCAGCACATCACATGGGTTTCCTCCCATAGTCCAGAGACATTCAATCAGGCTAATAGGTGTCTCTAAACTGTCCATTGTGTGTGACTGTCTATATGTCCTGCAATGGGCTGGCATCCCATCCAGGGTGTTTCCCAGCCTTGTGCCAGGTGATAGGCTGGCATCCCATCCAGGGTGTACCCTAGCCTTGTGCCCTGTGACGGACTGGCATCCCATCCAGGGTGTCCCCTAGCCTTGTGCCCTGTGATGGACTGGCATCCTATCCAGGGTATACCCCAGCCTTGTGCCTGGTGATAGACTGGCATCCCATCCAGGGTGTACCCCAGCCTTGTGCCCTGTGATGGACTGGCATCACGTCCAGGGTGTACCCCAGCCTTGTGCCCTGTGATGGACTGGCATCACGTCCAGGGTATACCCTAGCCTTGTGCCCTGTGATGGACTGGCATCCTATCCAGGGTATACCCCAGCCTTGTGCCATGTGCGATGTGGGATAAGCCCCAGGTGACCCTGACTTAGGATGAAGTTAGAAGATGGACGAATGGATTACATTGTTGTTTTAATATGAGCACTCACAACATATGCTGATTTGATGTGCTAATCTACAGTCTTCCTCATTCTTCATCCTCAGATTCCCTTATATGCTGTGTCCTATTAACATTTTCATTGTGAAATGTTTGAAATCTTGTGATCAGACAAATGGAGCCTTTAAATACTGATTTATTCTGCACTTTTAGTGACTGGTTGAACTTTTCATATATTATTTTATTGGTTCTCATTGGTTAAGCCGGGTAGTTTCAAAGCCTTAATTTTTTCCTTTACTAATGAAATACCAGCAATGACACATGAAAGCACAAATTTTATTTAAATTAGGAAAATAAAATAAGCAATTTTTGTAGATTCAAACCACAAAATTAACAAAACAAAAAACAAAACTGACTACCGACCAGATACGAATAAAATGCCGTCACAAAGTGTGTACAACAGATGTACATGTATAATTTTAAATTTGAAGCTTTCAGCAGACCCCAGTAATTCATCAGAGAATGATCAAATGGAACATTATACTGCAACCACAATTATATGGAGGAGAAGTTTAATTAAACATTCAAAGAATCCCCTCAGTCTCAGACTTGTGTGGGATGTCCATTGGCCTAAGATATGAAGTCTTTGCAGAAGTCCTGTTTTATTTTGAATACTTTGCAAATACAGACATGTTGGAAACGCATTATGCCCAAACTCTGTGGAATTCTCTGCCCCCCCCCCCCCCCCCCCCCCCCCCCCCCGCGGCCGTCCCCCCGGCCCCGCCCCCCCCGCCCCCCCATCGGAAACCAACTCACCCCCCACCCTCGGGGCCTCTTCCCCCCCCCCCCCCCCCCCCCAATACTGCTGCAATGGCCCCCTCCCTGATTACAGTCCTCCACTGTCTCGTCTAGACCACAGACAGGCCAAAATATTGGTGAAGTGGTATTGCAGACCCACAAATTGAAAGCACACTGTTCTGGTTTCCAGAATCATGCCATGTAATGAACTAACATCGACTCTTGAACTGTAACTGAATACAACTCATGGGGTAAATCTCTTGAAAAACCTTGGAATTTGAGCCATATTAAGAGAACAATTAACAATTTAAATGAACAGACCAGAATACAGACAGAATACAGACCATCATACAGTTTTTTGTGAAACAAATAAACATTTCCTCCACAACCTTGTATTGGATAAACAGCATGGAAAATGGATGGGATTACATATTTTTAGATAATAATTCTGTTCATAGAGGTGAATGCACAGATAGTGGTACATACAGATGGACGTACTGTGCAATATGTGTTTTCATTAAAATCTCAACTCATTTACTACTATGTTCAATCAGATAATAAATGCCAAAATTATATGAATGTATGAACTTTGTGACAGAGTCAGCATGGGAAGCAATGTTTCAATAGATGCATGATGAGAGTCAAGTGATAAGCCGTGAAGATGCTGGGAAGATCTTTTCTGAATGCCTTCTTGAGGTCTGACCTAATTTATCATTACTCTTTTGGCAGTTTGGCAGAGCATGGATGTGCTTGATGTAGCCATTCTTCAGAAAAATCTCAAAGGCTTGGCCAACAAATTGTCAGTTGCTGTCTGTGAAAACCTCCAAGAGAAGGTGATGAGAGGTACAAAATGACTACTTTAGGAAAGGAAGTGTATTAATCAAATGTAGTCAGTGTGCAATCCTCGGATTAGTGCAACAATATCAACTCCTAGTTTTGTCCAGCGTTTAGGGGGTACTGCAACTTGATATTTTAAAATAGCTCGTCATCATAAAGAAGTTGTTCCATAACATGCTGAGCAATTTCTGATCAATCCCTGCATATCCATGTCAATATTTGGCTAGTACAACTTCAAACATTGCTTAGTCCTAACTACTGCTCAGTGTGTTTCATCAGGTACTCTAAATACTTTACTCACTGGTGATGCCAGCAGCATGATTCTAATTACATCAAGGACAGGGCTCTCATGTGTTGATAGTCCAGGTGTAGCTCATGAGGAAAAGGATTTTTCCACTTGTCTGTTTCAATAGCCAGTCACCTGCCACAGGATTTAATCCTGTTTAGTTGTATCTCTGATCATCTCCAGTAATATTGCCTGTATAGGTCCTACACATGCACAGTCAATACTTTCCAGACATAGTCTCTTACACAGTTGCTTGATTTAATCTCTGGCAAGGGAAGACTAGGTAATGCATTGGTAAAATTCGAGTCACCTACTACATGCTCAATATTATAAGCATATATGGTTGTTACGTAGTGATCAAGAACTGTAAACTTGGTGGAAGCAGGGTTCCTTTTTCAGGATTGAGCATGTGAGTTAAATGCTTATGATCAATTTGCAATGTAAAATTACCTCCCCACAGTTCTGAAATGTTCTACTGTCCAAACACCTCGAAGGGCTTCTCATTCTTTTTGGGAATAGCGCCTCTCAATGAACAGTTAGCAGAAGTAGTTGTCATATTTTGTCCATTGTCCTGTGTTTGTAATGGTATAACCCAGAGTTTGACTGGACTTGTGTGATGTGTTACAGTTGTTGCATTTAGCTGAACATATGCATGGCAGGGCAGTTTACAAGTATTTGGATGACTTTTCAAACTCTGCTGTCTGCTGCCATTCAACACCTTTTTGTATCAGTCGTCTGACTGGTTCTGAAATTTCCATATAATTTGTAATAAATTTCATGAAGCATGCATCAATGATCTCAGTTCCCCTAAATTTTGTGGTTTGACCACATGGTATACAGTTTGACTTTTCGATAACCAAATGACCTAAGATCTCAACTTGCTGTAGGGCAAAAATTTTCTTGTCTCTGATCGGTTTGAGTCATCTTTCTTTAAATGCTTCAGTAACTTTCTTGATGCATAGCTAAAGCACATCTGCCACATTTCATTATCCACAGAATCTGAACTTTGTTGTCTCTTTTGTCTGCTGGGATTCCTCTTCTGTGCGAGCACAGAATATTTTGTGAAATTAACCTGTCTTTCAAATCACCTGACTCATCAAAGAGCATTGTTAATCTGCTTGTGCCTCTTCGAAGATTCTTGCTTCTGTTAGAGCTTTGTCTAAAGTTGATCCATCTTCTTGCAGCAATATGTCTCATGATCTCGGCACACCTGTACCAGCTGACCTCAAACCTGACTCTTTGAACTCTTTTAATGAATTCAAATAAACATCAACTGTTTCCTCCAAAAACTGAGCTCTATGACATTCTAGAACAACATTTTGTCATGATGTTAACTATGTATTCACAGTGCCAACAGTCCGTTCGAAAATATCATTCTCACCCAGGTTGATAAAAATCATTTGCATTAGACCTCCGGTGCAATACAGAAATGTTGCTCTACTTGCAGTTTTGAATAACATTTTATATTTGATATTCCGAATATAAATCTAGGTTGAGGTTGAGTGCTGTTGGAGGCGGTAGTTGAGTATAAGCCATGTTGAGTTTTGCCAGATTGCTGACTTCACTGAATGTTAATTCTACGTTGTTCGGTTCAAAAAGCACCATAAATTTCATGTCAATAATCTAACTTTTTGGTGATGAGTGTTGACAAGGCCAGATCAGCTTGCAAATCAGGCTTTTAATTACTCAGTAGCAGTGGCGGCTGGTGGTCTTTCAAACAGGGACCGACATCATAAAGTTAGTCAATTATTGCCCCCCATGACCTAGTTTGAGATAAATGAACAAACTTTACTAAACTGAAACAAGCAGCAAACTCAAGAATGCTATATTTATGTTTTTATTTTGGACTGAACTTGAAATGCTGATGCCAAAACGCTGTCAATCAAAAAGAGGTCCAGCTCCCCTGACAGTCCCTCCAATCATCATACAGCAGCCCAGCATCCTGGCCAGCCCACTGCCCCATTTACTCCCAGAGACACTGAACTTCCCTGGAAATGACGTTTTGAAGCATTTGTCCAATAAACATCTAACTTTGCTGACGTGAAAAACATACTGAAAACATAGCATATTTTGAAGTGTCATTGAAGTCCAGTGAAGCTAAACTTCAAAGGGTTTTAGTAGATTGTGCTGCCACAGGAATGTATGAGAAATAAATAACGTTAGACGACCTGCAAGAAATTATTGCTGATTCTGAATGAACTAGCCATGAAGTTGAACACATTCTAGCGCGCTCTTTGTAATAGCAATGTAAATACAACAGTACATAGGGCCTATTTGACAAATTTTTTTGTGACATTTTAGAGGAGGCAGAGCTTCCCTTGTAGTCTTAGAGCAGTTGCCTCTGGTCAGTTGCACTTCACACCTATTCAAGGTCCCAATCTTCTAATCTTATAAGCTTTACATAACTATAGTACAGTTTATAAACTGTCTTGCCTGACTCACTCACAGTTGGTCTTTTAGTATCTGTTCAAACCACCCATACAATTTCAATTCAATTGTATTTATATAACGCCTTTAACAAGAAGCACTGTCACAAAGCGCTTTACATAGTCCCAGGCCCAGGGTCCCCAGAGAGTAAGCCAATGGCGACAGTGGCAAGGAAAAACTCCTTCAGAAGGAAGAAACCTTGGGAGGAAACAGACTCAAGGGGGAAGCCCATCGTCCTCTGGCCAGCACCAGGCTGGACAAATTCATTAATACAAATGAGAACAACAATATTGTACAGTCAGGAGGACTACAGCGTACTGGAGGATGCAGTCTGGTGATCAGAGCAGGTTCAGTGGCTCAGAAGACAGCAAGCCGCTCAGTGTGGACAGTTGAAGTGGAGGGGGGCGTGGTAGACTAGATCTCTTGAATCAGAACCTCCGAAAGAAGCACCCCAAAGAGGGGGGCTTGGGGAAAAGAGAAAGTATATGAGTGGAGCAGCAATTTAAGGCAGCAGAGTAATTGCAAATAAAACAGTAAGAGCCCCAGCATAAATATATATGGCAGAATAACTATGAGGGAGAGGCCAATGGGGACAAAGGCATAAGGAATCCTTGAACGCTAAGACTCCAACAACATACAGGACATGTGAAGCAGGAGTGACAGCACTGACAGAACAGTTCATTCAAAGTCAATGGCACTGATAACCACCCAACTCTACACTTCAGCCTATAGCCTAGTTGGGGAGTGAGTAGCTACCTAAGGTCTCTGTAGGCTAGACTAACAAGGTGCGTTTTAAACCTAGACTTAAAGATGGTGAGAGCCAGAGTCAAGATTTTCCATTAAGACTATTAGCTTTGCTTTTCGACAAGAGTGCGACACCTGGCCACGTAGGGTGAATTCCGTCTCTCTTCAAGTCCAGGCTTGCCCAAAAAAGTCCGTCAGATAGCTATAAAACAACAATTTATTGGGCACCATTCTGACAGCAAACGATGCAGCGAAGATAATATCCTGTAAATTTCATCGCCGCGTCTAGCGGGAATAGGGCCAGAGCACGTTACTGACGCAGACATCTGCTTCGCAAGCGTGCACACCTCTATGAAATTCATCTTCGTGACCTCCGATTGCCTCAACCGGACATCATTAGTGGCAACGTGAATAACGATATGAAAGAACTTGCGTTTACTACTACCAAGTACTTTTAAATTTGCAGTAATGTCGGTCGCCCTGGCCCCCGGAATACAATTGACTATGGTCGTAGGCGTTGCTATATTCACGTTTCGCAAAATTGAGTCGCCAATTACCAGAGCGTTTTTAACGGGAGACTCAGTGGGTGATTCACTGAGGGCGGAGAATCTGTTGGAAACGTGAACTGACGAATGGTGCTGATGAGGGTTTGGTTTGTGACTACGCCGCCGAGTCGTCACCCATTCGCCTTGCTGTGAAGGCTGTAATGCCGGAGCTGGGGAGACAAGCTGCCTGTCACGGATGTATTCGGAACCGCTAACACTAACTCTGTGAAGCTCTCACTTTTCTTAATCTTATGTAACGTCCGGATACGACCCTCTAAATCTTCAATCTTCTCCGTCAGTCTAGCGACTAGCCTACACTTCTCGCAAGTAAAGTACCAGTAACGATAGGAGAAGAATAACTAAATATATTACACTCCCCCCACACACACGATGGAAGCCATGGTATCCTGCTTACGTTTGTCGGACTTCCGGCATATGCTCGAAGTTAAACTTGGCGGGTGAAATATGGTAGAGTATTTTTTTCCAGCTCACAGGAGAAACTCGACGTAAATTCGAAATGTCAGCAATCCAATCCGTAATTTCCAAAGCGATGTATGAACATTTTATCAGATTGCATTACATTAATGAATTTCTTTACGTTTTGGAAGTTAAAGACCTTGCTCAGTGGTGACAAGAGTATTCTGCTGGTCATGGGATTCAAACTAGATGTTGAGTAATTTTGCTACCATCTCTTCAGGGTTGTGCTACTCTGTTAGAGCACCTGCTGCTGGCTGTAGAGGGAGTGACATTAACCCTCTCGAAAATGTCTATGGTTTGCCCCACTGTAGTGGGAGCCATCTGCCCAATTGTGAGCTGTAGTGTATAGTGCAGTCCTCAGGAGTGGTCATCCATTGCCACATGCTCTACCGCCTGCTCAATGGTGGACTCTCCTGGTCTTAACCAGCACATGATCAGCAGCAGCCTTGGAATCTGCATTTGGTGGGGCAGCGACAGGGTGTACTTCCATTGGTGAAAGTCGATCGCAACTTGAGAGGGGGAGCGGCCCACTCAGCACAGGATCTCCATCTTCAACAAGAATTAATTCCCCTTGGGGCTCCAGCTCTGCCTTTCTGCTATGGCATCAAACACACGGAGGTACACCTCCACATCATCCTCACAGAGCAGCCAGACCATTACAGTTCATTTATGGAAGCCATGAATGCTGGGAGGGTGGCAGCAGCCAGTGTAATCCGCTTCCAGCTGTGGTTGGGGGGCGTGTCCTTGTGACAGTGAGTTTGCCAGCTGTCCAAAACGCCAGTGTAGAACTCCTGTCAGGTGGCTGCTGTCACTAGTGCTGCACAGTGTGCACAGCCACCTTTCTAGTGATTGGAGCGGTGAGCATAGGTAGGGCCCAGAGGTGCCATGATGACAATATATTATTAATAAACTTACATATGAAGTATTTAAATAACCAGCCTTATTTAAATGGAAAAATCTCTTGAGAAAAACTTATATTGTAGTTCTTGTTGATGCACACCATTTACCAAATTTAGAAATAAACTTTTAAATGATATGTTAGAATAAAATCAGTCCGCTATTAAATGTATCTATGATTTTCTTCAGCTCTCACAGCCTATTGTGTTTTTAAGTCAGATGTCTCATCCATTCAGACATACTATGTTTATTTTACATCTTCATTGTTCAGTCTTGATAAATCACACAAAATGGAAGAAATTTAAATTTACAACAGGTTACAAAGTCAAGGATGGCTGAAGGCGAGTATAAAAAGAGTACAGTACCAAAATGTAAATGCTTTTGACATCCACGTAGACTTTCAAATCAATTGTATTTGTAAAACTGTACATGTGGAATAATTAAAATAAGAGCTGCGTTCACAGAAATTCTGAGCAATTTGCATTTTTACGGTGTAGGGTGAAACTTGTTGTAGACACCCTATTATGAAAATTTTAATTGGTCCAGATCATCAAATGACAGTAAATGCAGGTGTAAACCTATTCTGCCCAGCTTCAAAAGTATATTAAATTAACATTGATGTTTAGAGAAAGTCAGTTGTCTTTAGTTGAAGAAGCAAAGGATTCAGCTTTCCTGTGACAACTTCATACTGCTTTAGAATTTTTTATATATATATAAATCAGAAATTAACGTAAAATACATGTAAAACCACAGGAAAAATGTAGTATCTGCATCTGAAAGTTACCGTGGTAAACTATGTATCAAATTATCAGCAACGGGGAGTGAAAAAGAGACGAAGCACAGTGACAGAAACAGGAATATAACAGCTGCTTATATACTGTAATTAAAGGGGAAGTCTTCCGTGTATTGGGTATGTTGCTATCAACAGAGGCAGGTTCTCCACCCCTTTCCTTCCAGCCACCTGACACTCACAATCTTCTGTCC
The DNA here is from genome assembly GCA_009936485.2 of Gymnarchus niloticus. Lineage (NCBI taxonomy): Eukaryota > Metazoa > Chordata > Actinopteri > Osteoglossiformes > Gymnarchidae > Gymnarchus > Gymnarchus niloticus. Next base: position 12,498,164 of record JAACJT020000095.1, on the reverse strand, counting down.
TGAACAGTCAAAGAACTTCCTTCTGCTGTCCATCTGGCCCCTCTTCACACCACTCCCACTTCCTTCCAGTTCGTCCTCCTACTCACTCAACTGGTGCTGACACATAGGCTACTTACACACTTATGCTAGCAGAGCCCTTGGCAGTACCTGAAGATGACCACAAGAGGGAGTCTTTTTGCAGTTTTGTCTTTCACTGTAGGTTAATGGGAGTTAATGAATTCATCAGAATTAAGCGCGCTGATACGTTATAGCTGCATTCAGTGTCAGAAACGTACGAAGATATCACTTTGCATGTTATACTTGACTAATGACAGTCCTATTCTTCCTCACAAAATGTTCATGCCACCGAAACTTTTTTGTATATAAGCATGTTTTCTGTTTGCATGAATATGTGTTTAACATAAACAGTTGTTTAAAAAACATATGTAACTATAATACTAATATCAAATTATTCTATTATATTTCTTTAAATATTTTACAGCTGATTGAATGCCTTGCTTGTTTCCCATGCTATGAGAGAAAAGGAGCTGATTAGCAAGACGGATGGATAATGGATGGATGGACATATTGGTTCAAAGTATTGTTTTTCTTGAAATTTCACACAAATGAATAGTACCAAAGTATACCACTGACAGCATACTTAGCCAACTAAAAAATGGTATTTGTAAGATTTAGTTCTGCCCACTAAGTGGCCATACCATTCTTCATGAAATATAAAACTGACTAAATTTGTCTTCATATCTTGTCTCGTCTCTTGTCATCTCAATCTCATTTTTCTACAGCTTCTCCTGTTGGGGGTCGTTGTGGCAGCATGCCAAGCAAGACAGAAAGACCAGTAGCTCTCTTTCCAGCTTGTAATGAGGGATCCCCTAGTCAGATGGCATTGACATAATCCTCCCTGTATGTCTAGGGTCTTCCCTGGGGCCTCCGCCCTGTGAGATGTGCCCAGAACAACTCCCTTCGGGGCTGTCCAGATGGTAATCCTTAAAAGTGCCTGAACCACCTCAGCTGGTGCATCTCAATCCAAAGCAGCTCTATTCTGAGGTCCCACCAGATCTCCAAACTCCTCACCCTGTCATGAAGAGTGCGATCTTGTTCTTTTCATCATTAGCTACAGCTTTCGACCAGAGGTGATGACAGAGATTTGACTGGTAAGCTGTAAGTTTCACAGACCTCCTCAGTATTCACAAAACTGAAGTCACTGAGCCCATGCTCCTCATACCAACCCCGTATTCCCTTTTACCATCAGTCATGAAGAAAATCCTGAGGGACTTAAACTCCTCCATTAAGGGTAATCTCTCCCCCCTCACCTGAAAGAAATGGTCTACTCGTGTGAGCAATGTTGGCCCTGGTCTTTTAGGGGCTCTAAGCAGACATCTGTATGGGGGCCCCATGTTTAAGGTTCAACTGAATATTTTGCAGTACATTCATAAAATGTGCAGTTACAGTAACAGTAACAAACAATAATTTAGTAATTAATTGGGGCTCCCCAACTTTTGGTGAAATGATACATAATAACAGTTGTAATGACATAATTCTCCATGTGAAAATGAGGGCCCTATGCAACCTGCATAACTTGTGTAAAGGAATACCCGGCACTGTTTGCCGGTATCATGGCTTCCGATTTGGAGGTGCTGAGTCATTGCTCATGTACATGCTGGGGGTCCTGGTTGGATGATGCAGAAAGCAGAACATCCTGTTTAAATAGCATGGATGTCACTTCTAACCCCTCATTTCCTCTTTTTCATTTCTTTAGACCTTCACATTAATGCCTCATGACAGCTCTGGGCGATATATGTCCAAAATTGGAAATTGTACAATAAAACTCCATTTGTCAACTATAACAAAAAGGTACGTTGTACTTACTAACATCTTAATGGCATTTTCTTGTCACACCCACGGTTGATTCATCCACTTTGGTATTTGCCAGTTGTGTATTACGTTGGGACCAATGAATAAGTGGCCGGATATTTCGGTGTACTCATCACCTCTGCCAGATATAATTGCTACGACCTCACCAGCCTACGTACTGTGCATTTAAGGTTTATTTTTGTCTCATTTGTTCTCGACCACTCACTCCCCCGCTCCTTTTTTATTAATCATTTTGGAAAGAGCCGTCACATTCATTTGTCGCACTGTATTTGCAGTAGAATTCTACAGAAAATAAAAAAAAAGTTATAAAAATTGCTAAAGGCTTAAGATTAGTATTAAATCATTTAATCCAACTGTAAATGTGTTTCTTCATTTGGTTGTAAAGTAGGCCAGATATATGAGTAAATATGAAGTGATAATCAGAAAAGGAAAGAAAGCAGTTGGTAGAATGGAGTAGAGTTTGTCAAGTATACTCCGGTCATTAACCACTACATTGCTTTAGTCAATAACAGGGTGAGCTATATAAAAGATAACAAACTGGTAACTATATGTACAAAGAAGAATACATAGAGTAAGAACTTAGAGAACTGCCTTTTTTTTGGGGGGGGACGGGACATGGTAGTGAACTTCCATCCATCCATCCATCCATTTATTTTCGAAATTGCTTAATCTTAATTCAGGCGCCTGGATGCTATACCAGGCAGCCTTCGGGCACAAAGCGGCGAACACCCTGGATTGGGCAGACCAGCGCATTGCAAGGCAGCAGCAAATATCTTGCATTAATGGAAACTTCAGAAGGTATCAGAATCATTCTTTTTACTCTTGAAGATTTCTTTTTACAACAGTGCATTTTATACTGTTCTTTACATGAACATTACAGCAATGGTTTAAAATTTTTGCAAAATTATTACTTAAATTACGTTTAAAAATAAGATTGTTTAATGCTACTAAACTGAGTTCTTTAAAGACTGGTGACTAAGCTGTAGAATTGAATCACTGCTGCAGTGCAGTATTTTTGCATTTTACGAAAATTGACTACACATTTATGTAATAGTAATCAATAAGATCAACATAAGATAAGAGATTGTTGAAAAATGTTATTGATTCCAGGGGGAAATTCTTGAAACCAGCTAAGTTCATAACTAGGTAGCTATCACCAGAAATGCAAGAAAAGTTACAAAAATATTGCATTACTGCATAGAAAAATACACATATTCACATCAAAGTGTTACACTTTTTCTTATGTTATTGCTTTAAACAGTCAAAACGGTTGTCATGCAGTAATTTTTTCTTTCATGATTCAGAACAAAAATCCACATTCATGAGAATCACTGATCAAGAAGTAAATTTCAAGATAATAATAAAGTTTATTTTGTAAATATTAACCTTGTTGAGAATATGCAGTATTAAAACTAACTAGCATTGCTTTTGTATTTTTGTTCTGTTATTCAACTTGTAGAATTTAGATAGACACTCTGTGCTAAATTAAGAAAAAAACAATACAATTACTATGTATATATTAGTAATCTTTATTTCATTTTGAAATATTAACCTTAAATAATAATGACATTTTCCAAATAATAAGACTATTTCTAAAATGGTTAATTATTTGGAAGTTATATTACTCTACTCAGTACAACAAATAAATACCAGCAAATGAATAACAGTTCATGGTCTTCCAGCCATACACTGGCCTTAACTAATGACTGCTCTTTACAGCTAAATATACTATGGGTGTCCCCATCCAGCTATCAAGTCAACAGGTCAGTCACAGTAATTCTTTTTTAGTTTACCAGCTTGGCCATTCAAATGATCAAATTCTAACACTTGGTTATCTTGAATGTTGGAAGCCCGAATTAGTCATTTTTATATTGTAAGTAGTGAAATGAACCACTTGAGTGGTATAGGGAAGATCCAGTTTTTAATCTGGGTATAAAAAATAAGGAACGTCCAAGGAAGAACGCCAGTAAGAAATCGGTCAGCTTTCATGCATGAGCCTGCAGAAGTAAAATGTATCTAATAACAACATCTGCAAGACTTTACAAACCCACAGCTTCTGCAAGCCAGCGAAACCCCAATCTGATGTCAAATATGATTTGTCTCAAGTATATGACAAATAGAGTAGTGATTACGAATTATTAAGGAAAGGAGGTGACAGATCATGAAAATAGAAAATATTTGCATATCTGAATTTTGGAATTGCCCTTCTAATGTTTAGCTGTTGAGCAAGTTAAATATAAAATTATCCTGAAATACACCATTATAAAAAATAAATTACTCTACTCCTGACTCACCAAATAATAGTGAACCAAATGACCTGGCTAATAGAATAAATGAAGCTGAAGAGTAAGAGTGCATGAGTATAATTACTTCACTAAACATTTCGGATATTTTCTGTTTCAATAAAATCTCATCTCCAGTGATTAAGAGGACTGTTAATGGATCAATAAAGAGTGGCCCTGGGTTACTTTGGACAGGCAGGCACCTCTCAGGTCAGCCTTGCATTGTGATGCCTGGTCAGAGGGTTTCCCGGTGTGAGGTAATTTAGGGAGCTGTTGACAGGCAGGAGAAGCTCAGCGGTCGTCTCAGAGTGCAGGAGCTTGTAGGAAGGTGCATCACACCAGGATGGCTAATTAGAATCTGACACTTAAAACCAAAGTATCAGGCCATCTGGTGTGTATTACTCTCTGACACTTCAGCCTCTGTGGAGCTCTTGTTAATGAAACGTTGCATTCAAATGAGCAGTAATCAATAAATCAACTGTATAGACAAACATGATTGAGTTTAAACATGTAATGTTATCTCCTTGTGTTACTGCAGGTGTAATAGGCACCCCTGACTAAAAGGCCCTTCTTTATTTAGCCAGGATATGTCTTGCGCGACTCAATAGTTGAATCCAATTGGACAATAGCATCTAGACTGTCATCCTAGCAGTCTGGACTTAGTTTGACATCAGCATACCAGTGATGCAGACTGGAAGTGACACCATCTCCAAGGAATCACAGCCAAGTAACAGTCAAAAGAATCTCTGACCTCTGACTCTGCTCACCCCATTAAGGCACTGGTAACACTTGTTGACTGCCGCTATAGGGCCTAGGAAAATCTGTCCTGCCGAAACATTGGTTGTTTACTGACTTCTGTTGTGACCCAGAGCCTGACAGTATTCTACATGTGGGGTGATGCATGCCGCCTATAAGGACCACCATAGCCCTAACCAGTGGACCACCCTTAGCCAAATGCCACCGACACACTAGTATCCCATCAAATCACCAGTTAGTCCCTTCCCCACAGCAATGGCTGGCTGACTGTTGTCAAAGTACCTACTCTGATCAAGACCCCTGTAGCCTTCCACTCCCACATTTGTTGCAGTTCCACATTCTGGACCTGCCATCCTGCCTAACACACTCTGCCTCTGGACCACTCTGGGTCTTCTTTGAGCTCAGCTAGCTGAATGTCCTACAATATCTCAGGAAACCCAAGAAGGAACAGGGCTCCTGTTGTGCCGAGAGTACCGGCTGCTCCTGCACATCTGCAGTCAGGGTTCATGCTGACCCCTTGGTGACTGACTTCTTGGCCCACATTGTCGAACAGTTTGTACTTCTGTTTGAATCTGAGACCATGTTCCTTTGGTATCTGTGAAAATGTGGCAAACAGAAAACTCACATATTGCAAGCAAATAGGAGAATGTTGTGTAGCTGACCCCCCTGCCGGAAAACAGTGGGGGCATTACACAATCAGTGGGACATCTGGCAGAACAGGTACAATCTAAAGGATATGGCTGTCTTCCTTTGGCTGAACAGATTCAACTTTAACCAACAATATTGGTTTTTTAAGTTTAGTATAGAATCAACCTCACTGACCCCATTGTCCAAGCCAGGTTTGGAACTCTGCACTGTTTAAGGGCACTATATGATTATCACTTAACTTTTAGGTCTCTTTTAATTTGTTAACTTCTGAGGATGTCTTGATACAGTATACATCACAGTTTGAAACCATCACATACAATCCAACACATTCAACCCTCATACAAGCATAGCCAAATTCATAAAACATTGTATTAAAAATGCCAAGTATTATTACTAATATCAAATTAATTATGAAAATAACTGACGTTTTCTGGAGGTGCCCGGTGATAGATTGGCATCTCCCATCCATGGTCTTCATCCCCCCACCCAACTAGTAGGAAGATGGATGGAAATCACACGTGCATGTCACATCACATTAAAAAATGACAAGGGAAAATTAATCATGCCTAGCAACTGGCAGCGATGTTTTGATTAAAGTGTGGTTACAATTTCAGACAAAATGTACAGGAGATCGCCCATGTTTTACTGTGAAACGGTGAGAAGAAAAAGTTATATCAGTAGTGCCAGGGTGTCTGCAGTTGGATATGCTTAAAATACTATATGCTAAAGTTCAACGCAGCGTTATTGTGACAGTTGTGAAAATGTGTTCTAACTCTCAGTGTTTGTCAGGAGCTGTTTTCACCCAGCACAGCTGCATTTTTCCTATGCAGGCCTACCAGAGTTTATTTACTAAAAAGAGCTAAAAAGAGTTGCATCAAGTACTTATGTGGGCTGGCTGAGGCCTGAACTATTTTTACAAGCAAAAAGCCAAAAATCTTGCATTGCTGCTCTCTTTGATTTATGCTCACCTAAGGCAACTATTATTGATACTAGTTCATACTCATCAGACTTATTTCACTCATGTATGTCTCCATTCCACTTCCTGCTTGGAGGCTCGTTATTATTTTTATGTGGTCAATATTGTAGGTCTCTGGCTTATATTCAAATTTTATTGCAATATAGAATCAAAGAAATGGAAGGCTGCAAAACACCCTTCTGCAAAAAGAGCCCAAAACATGGCCTTGGTCATTTTATTGCTGTCAAGGATGTTTCCTTTCTGTAGTGTCAAACTCAGTTTACTTGATTGGAACTATGACTCATCTTCGAAGTTAGGCTACATTTGATAAAGGACCCTTTAAATGGGAAACTAAACCCAGTAGGTGAGGTATAACATTTGACCACAAGGTGCCAGTAAAAGTGCTGGATAAATAAGATCATCATCGGCTTCTCTCCATTCTTTCTGGGGGGTATTTAACAAATTAGATAGTTAAATCTGAGTTCTGATTGGAGAAAACTGAAAGCCCGAATCTCCTCGAATTTCTCAAATCAGAATTCAGGATTGACAGCAGGATTTATTATGCTGGCTTTCTTGAACATGCCCCGGTTGAAGGTTATGGTGGATCAAGAAGATAAAAAAGGTAAACAACCAAGACACTTACTACATATAATTTCCTGTTTGTAACCAGAATTCTTTATTTTTATTATCTTTATTATAGTTTAAGGGCAATTCATATTTTTTAAATAAACTGTTATCCCCAACCTTTTGGCCATCTATCGCAACACAACCTACTACAAGAACATGTGATATATATAGCTTAAGGGCCTGAATCTCTAATCATCTGCTGGACATAACTACTTCAGTTATCCCAAAGAGATTATAAATATTTACTAGGTGCCACGTGCCCTGTAATCTAAGAAAATTCCTAATTGTTTTCTTCAATCGTTTCATATACTGCTGAATATAATTATATAAACTGATGAGGACACTTTCATTAATGGAATTGATTGAAGTATGCATGGTCAAATGCAATTAATTAAAGCACGCAGGCACACTGGTTTCTTGGATGTTTTCACAGATTCATATCTTCCTAGTCAAAGCCATCGTACATAACTGAAAACCAACAAAAACAAACATGGCGGTTGCATGTCAATTTTGTATGGCCTATTGTGAAAATGTTTTTTGTTTCTGCCAATATTCAGGGATAAAACTGACAGAAGAAAAGCAATAAAAAATTAAAGAACCAATGAGAACAGAGATGGAATAATGTAACAAGAGATAAAATTGAGAGGGAAGAGTAAAGGAAAGATGGATAAAACTGAGAAGATAAAGAACTAATCATATGAACAGAGAGATAGAAAATATTCGTAAAATGGATAAACCTTGATAAATATTTTAGGGAATATTGCTTCCACAAAAAAAAAATACTTGTGAAAACCCTTTTCTCAAGATGGAACATTTTATCTGAATTTGTTTTTTGATCATCAGATGGGGAAGGTATTGAATGCTCTTCATGATCCGATACATTACTTTTTGAGTGCTACTTTTGTCTCACACCCTCTCTCAATCTATCACTTCAAACCACCACCGCCACTCCCCTTCATTTAGCTATATCGCAGCATAGGTTCATGCCCACTTATGTTTTAGGCACACACCATCATTAGCTCAATTGCATATACATGCGATACACCAACAGGTGATGCACATAATTTCTGGTGACCTTTGTGTATCAGTCACTTTTGACAAAAACCATATAAAACACTGTCTCTCACCTGCCTGCCTGTGCTGACTTTATCCCATATTTGTGCTAAATTATGTAAGCTTATACTGCCTGGTGCCAGCCAGCGGGGGATGGACTTCCCCCCTGAGTCTGGTTCTGCCCCAGAGTTTCTTCCTGTCTGAGAGAATTTGTCATTATTATTGTTGCCTCCGGCTTACTTGAGGTACCTTGGGGGCTCTTTATAGTGCTTTGTGACAGTGTTCCTTGTAATAATAGAAATGAAGCAAAATTAGATGATGGATGGATGGATGGATGGATGGATGGATGGATGGATGGATGATAGAGTGATTGACTGAGTCATTAATTCATTGA
>JAACJT020000095.1:12478426-12489477 GCA_009936485.2 Gymnarchus niloticus | reverse complement strand
GATGGATGGATGGATGGATGGATGGATGGATGGATGGATGGATGATAGAGTGATTGACTGAGTCATTAATTCATTGATTGCACCAGATTCCTGTATAGAAAAAGTAATTGTGCCAAGCAATAAAACACAGACCAAATTAAAAAAGAGCAAACAATAAACCACAAAAAATCTGTGAAAGATACGGAATGATGTGGAATTCCCTGCCCTCGGATTGACATCAGAAGAATGCACGTATAAAAATAGAACAACTCTTTTCACCTTTGTGAGACTGTCAGAGATGTAAAAGTCAACTCTTTCTGTTTCGGTATGACATGAAGGAGACTTTAATAACTTCTGGGATCTACTTGCTCTAATTAGATGGCACAGTGACATTTCTGATTACTGTATCTGCAACATGCCAGACTGAATGGCTTTGGGCTTAAATGAGCTACAATGTGTAGGAGTAGTGGCTGCGATTCATGCTGCACAATCGGCATCCTTCCATATAAATATATATGGGATTTGGATAACATATGCAAATGGATGGTTTTCAGAATCATATAGCAGCGTGAGTCAATGGTAGTAATTCCAAATACACTGTCTAACGCACACCTAAGGATAACATAACAACCTGGACAGCTTATACCCCACTCTGACAATATAACAATTATTTTCTTTGGGTGACCAATTTGCTAGCATGTACTAGTTTACCATCTTGTTGTTAGTGCGTGTTTCTGATACATTGAGAGATGGTTCCTACAACTTGTACTCCACTCTTTTAACTATTTCCAGTTTTGAGCAGTTATGGAGCACCAGCAGAAAATAAAATCACCAAAAGTACAATGCATGTTGTTAGAATAAAAAATCCAGACTACATGCAGAACTTGCCATATAATTCCTAATGAAACAATTTTCAGCTGAGTAGAGGGGCTTTTCTCTGAAACTCACTTCCCTCCTACACATATAACCTCCCAATTCCAATTAGTATAATAAAGCAAAAGGTTTTTTCGGTGACACATTATATATCCCAGCTGACTTTGCAACATAAAAACTGCAGTTTTATCCATTCACTTTTCAGGATTATTTTCTTATCAAGTAGCTCAAATTATAATCTTCGAATTTTCAGAACTGTGGAGAAAAACCAGTTACTCTGCCTTTATGATGTGACCTACTGCCTGTGGCAATATTACTGTTGCCTATATTTATTTAGCAGACACTTTTGTCCAAAGCAACAGAGTCAAAGAAGTTCAGGTTTTATTTGCTGATTTCCCAGTAATTTACAATTCGTATTTGTGATTCTATCAAGAGCCACTGGGTGTCAAGGTAATTGTAATGATTCAGAACACTGTAGGATCCACTAATCCTAATCTGACTAATTGTAGTCAGAACAGGCAGGGTCAAAACCAGAACAGGTAGGATTTCCAAAAGCCAGGGGAGCATAGAAATCGTAGTTGTCACAGGCAGTAAATCAATTGCAGGGAAGCAACAAACACAGCAAACAGAACCAAACAGGAGGCAGAAGGAGAAGTCAAACAATCAGGGTCATATACTAGCAGAATACAAGAGAATCCGGAATGCAGTACGTCACAAGGAGGTAACTCAACTGCTGGGCTTAAGAAGGGGACTGAACAAGGCACGGCTGGAAAGTACTTGATAACGGGGCACAGCTGGTCAGTATTCAGGGGATGATGAACGAGAGTAGGTTGGGCGTGGCAGGTTAGATGTAGGCTGGCTTGGTGTGGGCATGACAGATTCCCCCCCTCCACGGGTGGCTACTGAAGCCTGAGGTGGCCGGCGTGGGGGTCGACCACGTAGACAGGGTGCTGGGCGATCTGGGTGCAAACAGTGGAACTTGATCAATGATGGGTCCAGAATGTCCTGGGCGGGAACCCATGACTGTTCCTCCAAGCCGTAGCTTTCCCAGTCAACCAGGTACTGGAGATGACCCCTCCAGCGCCGAGAGTCTAGAAGGGCACAAACAGCATAGGTTAATTCCCCCCCGACCTCCAGTGAGAGGAAGGGGTTCGGCTGGTGCAGCGGGAGGATTCGTGGGACTGTAATACACTGGCTTCAACAGGGACACATGGAAAGTCAGCAATATCCGGAACTGGGGGGAAGCTGCAAACAGCATGTGACAGTGTTTATACAACAAATGATTTTGAAGGATCCAATGTAACGGGGCCTGAGTTTCCTGGAGGGAAGACGGAGTTTTATGTCACGGGTAGACAGCCTCTGGCCTGGATGAAATAGGGGAGTGGGTCTTCAGCGCCGATCTGTAAAGCGCTTTTGGATCTGCACCGTCCACTGTAGCTGGACATAGGCATTCTCCCAAACTTGACCACTTCTCCTAAACCAGTCATCAATGGCTGGCACATTACTGGCCTCAAGCTCCCAGAGGTACAACGGGCTGGTAACCTAGAACACTCTGGAAAGGGGTAAGTTGTGACGAGGTATGAACCAGGGAGTTCTGGGCATATTCCGCCTAAGGGAGGTAGCGGCTCCAGTCCTCCTGATGGGAGGAGCAGTACTGTCAGAGGAGTATGTTAATCTCCTGGTTAAGTCTCTCCGTTTGTCCATTAGTCTGAGGGTGGTACCCAAATGACATGCTTATGGACATCCCAAGACATGAATAGAATGCCCTCCAGACCCTTGAAGCAAACTGGGGTCTCCGGTCTGACACGATGGCTTCTGGAGTCCAAAAGATTCTGAAGACCTGGTTAAATAGGATCTCTGCCATCTCCATAGCAGTGGGCAATCCAGGAAGTGGGACCAACCTACACATTTTTAAAAATCTATCAACAGTGACCAGGACTATGGTAAAACCTTGGGACAAGGGTATGTCTGTGATGAAACTGACAACGATGTGGGACCAGGGTCTCTGAGGAACAGCGAAGAGCTCCAGAGTAACAGCAGGTAAGGTCCAGGGGATCATTGACTGAGCACAAACAGGACATGACAAAAAAAGTCTTTGACATCGTCAGGGAGAGATGGCTACCAGAACTTACGTGACAGGAGCTCTTGGGTATGGGTGATGCCTGGATGGCCTGTGCTAAGGGAGGTGTGTATCCACTGTAGGAGTTGGAGTCGAATTACTGCAGGAATGTAGGTTTTATTCACTGCGGCATCTGAGGGTCCCAGGTCAGATTGGAGGGCTACCTGCAGGACATCCATGATCTCCCACTGAACAGGTGCAATGATACTGGGAGGCAAGATTGTCTCCAAAGGTGGGTTTTGATATGGTGGTTTGAATTGGAATGAAAGTGCATCGGCCTTGTCATTCTTGGAACCAGGACAGTAGGTAACTGAGAAGTGGAACCCGATGAAGAACAAGGCCCATCTAGCCTGTTGGGGATTCAAATGACAGGCACCTCGAATGTACTCCAGATTGCAATGGTCTGTCAGAACCAGGAATGGATGCATTGCCACCTCTAACCAGTGTCGCCACTCCTCCAACACCAGTTTTATGGCCAGCAACTCCCGGTTTCCAGCTTTGATGGAGAGACATGACACTGGGACAAGATGGCCCCTACCCCCACCCTGAAGCATTAACCTCTACACTGAATGGAAGGGATGGGTCAGGCTGTTTGAGGATAGAGGCTGTTGTGAACAGTAGCTTGAGGTTCTGGAAAGCTAGCTGGGCTTCCTTTGTCCAGATGAGCTGACGGGCCTTTCCTCTGAATAGGGTGGTCAAGGGGGCAGTGACAGAGCTAAAGTTTCGGATGAACCTCCGATAAAAGTTGGCAAAACCAAGGAATCGTTGCAGTTCTTTCACGGTGCCAGGCTCTGGCCAGTCCCTTACTGCAGCAATCTTACTGTCTTCCATCTTGATCCCCTCAGGTCCTATTACATATCCCAGGAAGGAGATATTCTGATGGTCAAGCCTGCATTTCTCTGCCTTGACAAACAGGTTGTTTTCCTTCAATCTTTGTAATACATGGGAGACATGTCGACGATGAGACTCTTGGTCTGAGGAGGTCATCAATGTATACAATACGGAACGTGTTAATCGTGTCTCTGAAGATCTCATTCATAAATGATTGGAAAACTGATACTGCATTGGCAAGCCTGGAAGGCATCACCAGATATTTGTAGTGCCCCCTAGTGGTGAGGAAGGCAGTTTTCCATTCATCACCTTCTCTGATATGTATGAAGTTGTAGGCACTACGAAGGTCCAATTTGGTGAAGAGAGTAGCCCCTCACACTTGCTCCAAGGGTGAGGGTATCGGAACTTGATAGTTATGTCATTCGGAGCTTGATAATCAATACACGGGCAGAGGCCTCCATCTTTCTTACCCACAAAGAAAGACCCTGAGGCAGCTGATGAAGTTGATGGCCGGATGATTCCCAAAGCAAGGGCCTCCTCAATATATTAGTCCATGGCTTCAGTCTCTGGGATTGAGAGAGGTAAACCCTGCCTCTTGGGGGCACCACTCCCAGCAGTAAATCAATGGCACAGTCCCATGGATGGTGAGGAGGTAAGGTGGCTGCCTTGACAGGGTTAAACACATCAGCATATTCCAAGTATGCAGAAGGGACTTGGGTCGAGAGGGTGGCCAACGGGCTCCCTACTTGTTGCCCTACAAGGGATCTGCAGGCAATGAGATATATATTCTGTTCCCCACGATACTAGCTCACCCTCTCTCCAGGAGATTACTGGATCGTGCAGGCAAAGCCAAGGATGCCCCAGGACCAATGGTTCTCATAAAGATGACAGGAGAAGGAGTTGTGTCTCCTCCCTATGGTGTATCCCCACTTGCATCTGTAGGGGGCTAGTCTGACTTATCTGTCCAGTACCCAAGGGCCTTCCATCCAGGGCATTGACAGATAGGGGAAGCATGACCTCTACAAGAGAAACTCCCAGCTTCTTGGCCCATTCTGTGTTGATGAAGTTTCCAGCAGCACCATAATCTATTAAGGCTGAGACGGATATGGTGACCAAACCATAGGATAAAAGCACAATAAAAGGATAAAAGCTTCTAGGAAACAATGCAGAGGACAGACGTTCTCACCCAGGTAGCAGCTTGGCCATATCCTCCTCTGGGGTGAACAGGGCAGTCTAAACGTAGATGTCTGGCCTTTCCACAGTACAAGCACAAATGCAGGTCAATTCTCCTCTGGGACTGGGGGCAGGCATGGATTGGTTTCCAGTTTCCAGTTTCAAGGTATACCGCGATTTGAAAAAGTCACGGTTTCAAAACTGCTAAAATTTTCCATCATACAGTCCTGCCGGTATAAGCTGTTTTTATGACTTGTCAAAGACAGAAAGTGCAGGAATCTCTCAGGTCATGTGCAGTGTAAAATAACCCCTCTGGCTGGTGCGAGCAGTCAGTCAGCTGTGTATGATAGCCGAAGGAGGTGAACCCCCCGAACTTTTCTCCCCCTCAAAAAAGACCAAGTCGGCTGTATGGGAATTTTTCGGGTGCCGACAAAACACAGCCGGCCATGGATTGGAGGGGGAAGGTAATCCGAAGAGGAGCTGCAGAGGAGGCAATGCTTCAAATATGATTTCACATGTACGGGAGAAGCACCCATCACTCTTTGTGATGCTTGTAATGTCTCTTGTCTCTGTCACTCACAGTATCTAGCGAATTGAAAGAACTTCACGCACACACCGACAGTTGTCATGGTAACATCTTTACTCTCACTCCATCCATCCATTTCCCATCAGTTCCAATGCATTTATTGGACAATACATATCCTCCGGATATTACATCCCCCTTCTTAAAACTAAAGGGTGCTACAATGGTTCAATTCCTATTGTGATCTTAATGAAAAATATTGAACAACCCATGTACTGCATGACTCAGTTTTGCTAACAAAATTAAATGCTTGTCTTCTCCAGATTACAACCTAATTTACACATAATAAACTCAAAATTTACCATATATTTGGTAATGAAAATTTTTTTAGTCCAACAACTAAAGCAAACATGTAAAATGTACAACTTAGAGGTCAAGCATGTCTCTTGGCTTTATAACTCTGCTAGACCTGGTGGTGGTGGTTTGCAAAGGCCCAGAGGTGGCAGCTTTGGAGTCTGTTATTCCAGGTTGCCTGGGTGGTGTCTTGGCAGCCTCTAGTGTGACCTTTTGGATGTCCGGTGTCACAATGTTTTCACAAGTTTCCAAGAGGTGGTGCCGATTATGCCTGTGCACATTGCCTTCACTGGTGCGAATGTAGTATGACCATGGAGTACCTGCTGGTTCTATGACTGTAGCAGGTTGCCAAAGTCCGATTGGGCTCTGCACGTGTACGGCAGCTCCGGTCGGCAGTGTGGAGAGTGGCTTGACTTTCCTGTCGTAATACTGCTTCTGCCTTGTCTGACACAATTTCCTCCTGGCTTGGACTGTGCTTTGGCACACAACTTCAGGTTGCAGCTGCTTGCTGGTGGTAGGAAATATGGAGCGCAATCATCTGCTCATGAGAAGCTGTGCTGGTGACTTTAAACCATCTACAGGTGTGCTCCTATACTCCAGCAGGCTGAGGTAAGGATCCGTCCCCTCTGCACACGACTTGTCCACAAGTGCTTTGGCAGTTTGGACGGGTCTTTCTGCCAACCCGTTGCTTTGTGGGTACAGTGGACTGCTTGTGATGTGGGCGAAACCCCACATCAGAAAAGTTAGAAAACTCACATGAGCTGTAGCAGGGACCATTGTCACTTATCACAGTTTCTGGAATTCCGAATCGTGCAAACGTATCCTTAAGTTTCAGAACAACTGCTGAAGATGTCTGGCTTGCCAGCCTTTTCACCTCAAAGAAGCGGCTATAGTAATCAACTGCTACTATATAGTCTGCACTATTCCAAGTGAACAGGTTAGTGGCAATTGTTTGCCAAGACCTCTCAGGGACAGGATGCCTGATCATGGGCTCTTTGGGCTTAGCATTGTGCCGTTCTAAGCATGCATTACATGACCCCACTAATGCCTCTGTTTGCTCATCCCTGGCTAAAATAAAATGTCCCTGGCCTGCTGCTTATATTTCTCCATGCCCATGTGCCCTGCATGCAAACGAGTAAGCATTTCTGCTCTGATTGAGTGTGGCACAATGATTTTCTCACCTTTAAGAAGGATGCCGTCTGCCTCTGAGATCTCATCTCGGTGGTTCCCGTACTCCACAACTGAAGGGGGGCATTTCTTCCTTGATGTAGCCCAACCTCTGCAGATGGTTCATTGCAGTTCAGACAACTGCTCATCCTGGGCAGTGGCAGCTCTGATCTCGGCCATTTTGTGGTCACTCACAGGTGCGCTGCTGATCACTGTGTGGATTTGTGAGTCTATGCCTTCACTCAGGGAAACATCACCACATTCAACTGACTTTCTGGACAAGGTATTAGCAAATGGAATATCCTTTCCCGGCCGGTACCTGATGGTGATCTCATACCTTCGCAATTGCAGCATCATTCGCTGGAAACAGGGAGGCGCTGCTACCAGGGTTTTCATAGAATTGACTCCAGTGGTTTGTGGTCTGATTCAACCATTATGGATCGCCCATAGATGTACTGGTGGAAGCATTTACATCCAAACAGCATGGCGTAAAACTCCTTCTCAATCTGAGCATAGTTTTGCTCAATTTCATTTAGGGTTTTGGAGGCGTATGCAACTGGCTTTTCCTCTTGCAGTATGACTGCGCCTAGCCCATTCTTGGAGGCATCAACTTGGAGCATCACTTCCTTGGCAGGGTCAAAATAGGTGAGAATGCAACCTGGCTCCTGAGTGATGAGGTCTTTGACCTGCTGAAAGGCAACATCATAACCGGAGTCCCACATGAACTCACTGTTATCCCTCAGCAGCTGACGGAGTGGGAATGTCACGTCATACAACCTGGGTGCAAACCTGGAAAGATAGGTTACCATACCTAGAAAAGTCTCAAGCTCTGCTTTGCTGTGGGGAGGCTCCATCTCTTTAATTGCCATCACTTTTTTTGGGTCAGGTTTGAGGCCTTCTTTTGTTAGCTTGTGCCCAAAATAGCACACTTCCTGAACACAGATGGTGCTCTTCTCTGGGATTAGCTTAATGCCTCGCTCTCTGGTTCTCTGTAGCATGGCTTGCAGGTTAGCATTGTGCTCCTCTATATTACGGCCATACACCAGGATGTCATCAACAATGGCAGAAACACCCTGGAGCCCCTCATACGCTTCGTCAATACGCCTCTGGAATCCGTCCTGGGCCAATATGATTCCAAATGGGAGCCTAATGAAGCGGTATCTCCCAAAGACGGTGTTGAAGGTTGTTAACATGGACGACTCCTGACTTAGTTTTATTGCCCAGTACCCAGATCTCGCAACCAGTACACTGAAGTACTGTGCTCCAGCTAACTTTGCAGTGATGTCTTCAAGCACTGAGAGTGGATAGTGTGGTAGTTGGATGGCTTTATTCAGGGCACGTGGGTCGAGGCATATTCTAAGTTTGCCTGTTTTGGGCTTTTCTATAATGACTAGTGCATTTACCCACTCTGTCGGCTGTATTACCTTGCAAATGATACCTGACCTTTCCATTTCATCCAGCTCGTCTTTGAGTCGGTTGAGGAGTGCATGTGGGGTGCGCCTTAGTGGGTACGCCACTGGTACTGCTGAGGGCTTAAGATGGAAACTGCACTCGCCGGGAAACAACCCAATTCCTTTAAACACATCGGCAAACTCATCCATACTTCCAGGTTTTCCTGGTTGTGCATCAACAACATGGACCAACTTGACAACGTTTAAGTCTAGACAGGCTCTCAAACCTAAGACGGATAGGGCCTTTGTAGAGACTATGTCAAAGTCCAGCATCACTGTGCACTCTTTGTATCTGCAGGTCAGCCCGCAGGATCCTTTTACACTGAGCACATGCCCATCATATCCTACGAGTCTGCTGGTTAGCAGGCCTAAATTCACATTGCCATACATTTGGTGGAATGTGTTTGCAGGTATTATATTAGCTTGGGCACCTGTATCTATTTTAAATTGGAGCTTGTGCCTCTTTTGCCCACTAGCACCTCAGCATAAGCTTGTTCTCTTGCTGTGTCTGCGTGTCGCTTTATGATTGAGTCAATGAATAACTCTTCTGACTGTTCAGTCTCAACAACGTGTACCTTTCGCTGTTTGTGTTTTGCCAGATAATGCAGTTGTGTTCTGCAGACGTTGGCAAAATGATTGAATTTCTTACATTTATTGCACTGGCATCCACGCACTGGGCATTCTTATGTACCGCCATGTTCCTTCTCACAGGACCCACATTTGGTGCTTTGCTTGGCGCCATCGTCGGCATTTCTGGGCAGCTTACTATGCTTTCGGCGTACTTAAGCTGTACTTTGTGGTCGTTTATTAACAGTATGGACAGTCTGGCTAACTGCACAACCCCCACTGGTCACTATCATTTTGAGTTGCTGCTGTGATACCTCGTATGAACAAACAGTGTCAATCGCCTTTTCCAGAGTTAAGTCAGGGCCGTGGCTTAACAACTTTTCACAAACTTTAGGCCAGCTTGTAGCAAAAATTATTCTGTCCCTGACCATTTCGTCGCTATTCGGGTAGTTGCAGTCTTTTACTAGAAGCTTTAGCTCCCATCACAAACTGGTCGAAGGTCTCAGTTGAGCCTTGCATTTTTCCGTTAAACTTATAGCGGGCAAAAATGGGGTTAGCTTTCGGCATTACATAGCCCTCAAACCTATCGTAATAAGTCTTTAAAATTTTCCGTTGCTCTTCTGCGAGCGACCATGTGTTAAAACATCCCTATCTTTCTTCCCAATCCACAGCATTAAATAGCTGCATTTTCCCTCCTCGGATTTTGCACGGAGAGGGCCGCTGAACATTAACTCCGCGTGCTGTCGGAATTTCCGCCACGCGTCAGGGAGGTTGGAGGAGTCCCGGTCCATCCGCGGTGTAGGTACGCCTAATGATTCCATTCTCGTTATTTAGAAAATCCCGATCTGACACCATGTAATGTCTCTTGTCACTGTCACTCGCAGTGTCTAGCGAATTGAAAGAACTTCACGCACCGACAATCGTCTTGGTAACCTCTTTACTCTCTCTCCATCCATCCATTTCCCATCAGCCCGTTCCAATGCATTTATTGGACGATATATATCCTCCGGATATTACAATGCCGCTTTCAAATGAACGTTTGGAACAAGCTCCCAGAGTTAGCGCGTCTAGCATTGGTGAAATAAATAGCTACCGAGGCAGATAACATGGATAATTAACTAGCTAACAGCGGTGCAGAGAAGTACTATATTTAAATTTATATTTCAGTACTATATTTAAATTTAACTAGTATCACGTCTATACTTTTGTTTTTCTTATTTTTTTACAGAAAAGAACTCTATTTATGTTCTGAGCTTGTTGAGCTGCAGATTTAGGCTTGTTTTAATTTTACTTAGAATAAGTCAATTATGTATTTTATTATTATTATTATAAATTAACATACACGTTCACTAATCTTTCAAATATTATATATGTTGTTTAAAAATAAAACAGATTGTGTTCAATGGAAAGAAGTTATTCATTTTAGAGCTGTAATGTACGGAAGCGTATTGCTGCCACACCAGGAAAAAAGCGTATAATAATAAATATATTTTCGCGTTATAACGTGAAAAGTTTCACATTTTAACGTGATAACTTAAAAGTCGTTTGAATCTATGGTTTGAATGTTATAACAAAGTTGTCACGTTATTACGTGATACTAATTTTTTTTTTTTTTTTTTTTTTTTCTGGTGTGGCAGCAATACGCAGTAATCGCAATACCGTGGTGCCGTGAAACCGTGGTATGTTTGCTTAAGGTTATCATACCGTCAGAATCTCGTACCGGCCCACGCCTACTTCCAAGTACTAGACGTTGGGAGAAACAGAGAGCATAGTAGGTTAGAAAGGATGTTTGTGCATTGCTGGAAACAAAAAGGACCACACGGGCATGTACAACAGCAGCAGCAGCCGAAATTACAGTGTGATATGTAATAAGGTGCTGGTAATTTAAAGACTGCGACGAACAGAACTCGCCATCCCGTACATACAACGGATATAAGAAGTGTACACACCCCTGTTAAAATGCCAGGTTTTTGTGATGTAAAAAAATGAGACCACAATAAATCATTTCAAAACT
>JAACJT020000095.1:12446033-12475647 GCA_009936485.2 Gymnarchus niloticus | reverse complement strand
CAAGGTGGTTTGTGCTTCGGGACACTGGGGGGGCCCCTCTGTTTTTTTTAAAAACGGAAAAAAGGGCCCATCTCCGCTTTTTACCCCCCTCCCCCCCCCCCCCCCCCCCCGTTTTACAGTGGACTGAATACTGCAGCGACAAGATAGACGGGAGCTGGTCGTCCTCGCGGGGGAGGTGCTCTACCAAGCCAGTAAGTCCTGAGGCTACATCTACGCAAGAAATCATGTGAAAGATGCCGTCCTTCTTTGCTTGACTGGGCTCTTTTTGAGTCGGTTTTTATGCTTTTTACACTGAGGTACAAAATTATGGTCTTGTATCCAGTACCAAAGTAAATCACTTTCTTCAGTTGTTCAGCTGTCAGTTTTATGGCTGTATGGACTGTTCATGTACCACTTATTAAAGTATGAATACATACAGTATAAATATTCAAATTTCACGTTGTATGTATGCAAGCACATTTTTGTGTGCATGTGTATTCCTAGCAACAGATGACTGACTATTTTGTATCTTCCTGCACTTATGTAATTATTAGAAAAATTTGTAATTTATTTAATTCTTCTGCTCTGTAAAGGTCTCCCAATTTGCAATGATAGACTAAATGTATTAGTTGTGTTTCTGTTTGTGGGTTGGTTACCTTCGTATTCCTTCATTTTGCATTTGACAGGTTGCTAGGAGACCAGTCTCCTGCACTGATGTTATGGGTTTGGAATGATGCTGGTCAGGGTGGGCAAAGTCATTATCGCTGTCTCCTTCAGGTCAATCAGTCATCTGGGCTGTACCATTTATATTTCCCAGTTTGTTTGCGGGGTCGTGTTCACTGCCGGACAGCTTAGAGAAAGTGTCTTCCTGTCTTTATCCCTTTTCTTGGCACCTGTGAGACCCCACGACTCTGCTGTTTAAATTATCTGTGGGCCGAGCAGCTGCGTTCCAGGCTCGCATCCATCTCTCGTGCCTCTAGCAGCCGGCTTCTGCTGCCTCCTCTCGCCGGGAGTTAATCCGTGATCTTCGCTTCTGATATCACATCCACCACGTGTGGGGATGAAGTGTTTCACTGGTGCATTGTTAGCAAAGCAGAAAAAAAAAGAATTGTTTAAAAAATCAAGTCTGTTCAGTTGAGAATATGAGAATGACGTCATTAAAGGATTGTAGCTAGGAGTGTCAAATTAAAATGGAAGAAATGTACATCCGAATGTTG
Source organism: Gymnarchus niloticus (assembly GCA_009936485.2). NCBI lineage: Eukaryota > Metazoa > Chordata > Actinopteri > Osteoglossiformes > Gymnarchidae > Gymnarchus > Gymnarchus niloticus. Next base: position 12,474,451 of record JAACJT020000095.1, on the reverse strand, counting down.
CATGTTATCCTGTGTGATTGATAAATAATGCAGTGTGTATTGCATCCTCTTGGCCATGGAATAACATCATGGTGCCTTTCTAGTAGATGACTTGGGTGCTGCTGTTGCAAAGCATGTTTGTGTCCTAATTTTAAACTGACATATTTAAAATCAGAAAGTTTAGTTATTAATCTTGTGCTTTCCTATAATAGTAATACTGGTTGGTTTTCTTGTTGTATTCTAAATTTAATGGAAATACTCTTATTCCCCTTTCATCAGCCTGTTCAAAAGCATTGTAAGGTCAGGAAAAAGTAAGCTGAAATAAGCCAATAGTCTTAATAGTTGGAAAAGCTCAGTCAAACTGTGATGGTACTATGATTGTTGACATGTGCAGAGTTTTACATCTGTTTCTGTTAGAGCCAGCCGCTTCTGGAAGCTTCCCCTGGATCTGAACTCGGTGTTAATATGAATTAGACTACAGGGTCAGTGAGTCCATCTTGAGCCTGGGTCACTGAAATGTGTGAACAGTCTGGCTGAACAGTTTTTGTAATCTTCATGACTGCTTTGTTGTTTTCAGAGCCTGAGAACGAGCGCTAGGAACGAATGTTGTTGCGGTCGAAAAGGTCATTTGCGACTGTAAACGTATCTCTCATTGGCCCAGGACCAGATGGGCATCTCATGTGGATTTCCCTTCAATCTGAGAGGCTACTGCACCACATGCTTCACGTATGCTCATGTAATTGGTTGACAGTATGATGCCGGGTGATGAACGCGAACATGATTGGCTGACAGTATGACATCACACAATGAACGCAAATGTGATTGGTTGACAGTATGATGTCATGTGATGGACACTAATGTAACTGGGTTGACGTGTCATATCGCACGATTGACACAATGAAAAGATTATATATGGGTGAAAAATAACTTCTATGGGGGAGGGACCTCTCACAGTATTTGGGGGTTGTCATCTCTCCATTGCATGTGATGAATGTGTTTGTATTGTGCCACTGACTGCGGACTCAACTAACAAAAGAGAAAAGGTTACGGAAAAAATATTATTCCTGTGATAAGACTCATAGTACCGTATAGTACAGTCTATTGTAGTACATAGTGACTGGAAACCAGTAGACACAGATAGCTGCCATCTCCCGCTGCTGTTCTTTTTGCATTTGAGTATTTTATCATACAGCTGTCCCCCAATTCATGGATGTATCATCTATATTTTTCACATCCAAACCTGATGAATTAGTGCTCAACGATTCTATTTCCAGGAAGCTATTTTTAGCTCTCCAAACTTTTCTCTGAAAGTGGCCTAAATCTGGGCCAAAACATTTTAAACCCTCTCTTCACCTCCAAGTAACTTCTGTTCTTCTGCCAGTAAGTGAATCGATCGCTGTATTTCATTAAATCATAGCTGTGTTGAAGTTTTGTCAGTTATATTTATAATTATTATTAACAACACAATATATTCCATGTGTGTGAAGTCTGCTTGTTCTTGTGCCCTTTCCTGCCTGGGATGGGCTTCAAGCCCCCCATGACTCTGACTAGGAGAAGTGGGTAGAAGATTTTTGAGAGAACTTGAGTTGGTTTTTCTTTTTCCCAAGGAGTAATGTTTTGAGTTTCAGTATTCAGGTTCTGAACAGATTTAAGGAACAGCCTTGGCCCATAATTTGAGGAGCAGGTGTATTTGGCTGAACATTCTTTGTTAGCCTGAGTGAGAGTACATTGAGGTGGACTCCGTTTTGGTATGACTGGGCTGCGAGTGGCGGGCCACCATCTAGGAAGCACTTTGCTACTCTTTAGTAACTCATTCTTTTTGCTGTTCAGCCCCATGTATTTTAAAATCCTTCTTAGAGTGCGCATACTTATTACAATGACATCCACCGTGTTCAATAACAGCAGAATCTTGCCATGTCTCAACCCAAACATGAAATAGAACTTGATTAAATCATGTAAATGAGCCATATTACCCAGTTAATTCTCCGCACACCTCATTCAAACCATAGATTCAAACATGAGTTTTAAGTTTTCACGTTATAACGTAAAAATATATTGTTATAACAATCTTTTCATGTTATTACGTGATACTGATTTTTTTTTTTTTTTCCCCCCTTTTTCCCGCTGTGGCAGCAATACACTTCCGTAAGTTACAGCTCTAAAATGAACAACTTTTCTCCATTGAAAACAATCTATTTTTTAAACAAAATATAGAATATTTGGAACATTAGTGAACGTGTATGTTAAGTTAAAATAATAAAAAAATAAATGAATTCAAACAAAATAAATAAATCTGCAGCTCAACATGGTCAGAGCATAAATAATTTAATTCTTTATGTAAAAAAAAAAAAAAAAAGTAAAACAGAAGTATAGATGTGATACCAGCAAAATTTAATTATAGTACTAAAGTAAAAGTACTAATTTCGTAGAACATTCGTACTTCTCTGCTCTGCTGTTAGCTAGTTAATTATCCATGTTATCTGCCTGGTAGCTATTTATTTCACCAACGCTAGACACGCTAACTCTTGTAGCTTTTTCCAAATGTTCATTTCAAGACAGCGTCACAAAGAGTGATGGGTGCTGCTCCCGTACATGTGAAATCAAGACAAAAAGTCTTTGACGAGTCATAAAAAACAGTTCATTCTGCTGGGACGGTATGATGGAAAATTTTACTGGTTGTGAAACCGTGACTTACTCAGATCGCGGTATACCTTGAAACTGGAAACTGGCCCATGCCTTCTCTTTAGGGTTGGAGTGCTACAGCTTCACCACGGACCGCAGGCCAGGACGACGGCATGTGATGAGTGCATTCGTTCGCCTTATTGCTCATAATATGAATTGGTGTTTTTCTCTCTTGGCCCCCAAAATGTGGCCCCAGATGCCCAGTCACATGGCGAGTTGTAACCCTTCCCATGACCCGATGGTTGAATCGTGTTCCCGTGTGTTTCTCTTGTGCCGCAGCCAAATCAGCTGTCGTTTTTGTTTCTGTTCCTCTTTACCATTAAACCATTTTACCCATTTTATTTTTATTTTAAATACTTTGGCATTTCTGCTTTTCAGAATTTATCTACTCAAGTGACCTTTAATAATAGTGAAGGCTGTGCCTCTATTCTTTAAAGAGAAGAACGTTGCATTTTTAGGTATCTCTTTGTCCAAAGGAAATGGTGAGGAAATTTGAACTGAAAACCCAGGATCAGGAGTCTGAATCCTGGCAGAGCAGGGTTTCAAGCCGCACACGTGATGCTTAGTTCATGCTTTAAGTGACGCAACGTGGCTGAACAAAGTCGTCTTTCGTCCTCTCCGGTTCCTCCAGCCGGTTCTGTTCCCCGATTATTATTATTATTATTATTATTATTTTTATTTTTTTAATTGCGTGATCCATCAGCTGTTTCAGTTTATAGAATTCCGTCTCTCATCACTTCTTCCTTTATCTCTTCATTTCGAGTTGCTTGAACTTTTTCAGAAATTTCTTATGTCTGCAAATTGTGTTTGTCCTTGACTTTTTTGTTGTGTAGATTGAAACCAGATCATTGTTGAAAACTGCATTTAGGGTTAAAATGACAATTTTATATAATTCTTTTTGCCTCTATAAATGCGAAAGGTACTGTTGAAAAAGGTACTGTTTGAATGAAAGGTTTATGATTGCCGTCCCTCTGGGACCTCTCCACTCAGGCCTGTAACGATACCCAGAGTGAGCTGAGAGTGTCCTGGCCAGGCCTCTGTGTGGTGGCCCTTTGTCCTCTGCAGCCACGACACCCTGTCTTAATGCTGCCAGTACAGTACACTTCCCCCTATGGCTCAGCCAGAAGGCCGGAACGTTAACCTCCACTGGTGTGCTTAGGGTGCGTATAGTCGTTGGTTCGTTCCACGGGAACAGTTAGCTGATGCTGCCGTTTTATCAGAGAAGGCGCGCCATGCCTGTCGTACACGGGAGCCGTCGCCGCGTCCGTAATCCAACGTTCTTCTCCGCGAGCGGCATGACTGTGCTCCTGAGTCAGTCGCTTTCTCTTCAGCGTGTCTGTAATGCAGCTATTCAACAAAAACTCCTGTAAGGGTCCTTGAAAAATGGCTGAATTAGTAAATCGTATCGTTGTTATGTAAACACGGATGAATTGAATGTGATTTGCTGAATCACATTGATTTAATCTTACAGTTACAAGAAATTAACGTGCGATGGGAATCTTGAGGTTAAAAATGTTTTTTTCGAGGGGGACATAGACCTGCCATTGTGGCCTCATGTTGTGTGTGTACTGCTGAGTTTGTGCGACCTGCTGTTCCAGTAAAACGTATGACGCCCCAATGGGCTGCTGTCAGTCTGAAGTGCTGCTGGGAATTGCCGATATACAAATGAGCCCAGCGCATTCATGCTCAAACAAAGCGTGTAGAGGGAGCTGTGAAACTCAAGACCGGAAACTGCCGGAGGTTTCTGTCTGGGCTGTGCCGAGCGCTGTGGTCCTGACATTAGAACCCACGCGTAAATGGAAATCCAAGTTCCTCGTATTTCTTTATTAATGAGCTTTCATAATAGGACGTGAATGTGGTAATACTCCGTTGCATTACATTTATAGAATAAGAGTCATATCCATGAGTGTGATTATGCAGTTTGTGATATAGTCGGCATGGTTTGAGTTTGGTTAATGATATTGTATGACCGATCATTTTTTGGAGGTGGTAAATAAAAAAAATAAAAAAAAACGGCTGCATTCTTTGGCTGCATAGTTCAAAGCAGCCGTACCTTTCATCCTAGGTACTGTTAGTTTTGCCACAACTGACCTTAACGGGGCTGCTAGTTGATACTCTAATTCTATATATAAAAATTAATGATGTTGTGTTTGCAAAAACAAAACAATCTGGAAAAAAAGAGAAATTTATTGACTTAAAGCTAAGTGTTCTATTAGATAAAGTGCATTTCTTCAGTCAGCTTTCGGTTTGTTTTCATTTGTAGCAATTTTAGTATGATACGGTATGCCATGATTCAAAAAATCCCTTTAGAGTAAATGCACTTCTTCATAATCCGTGCTTCTTGTGGTCTGGGTCACAGGGTCGTTCTCATAATTTGATAGTTAATTATTCACTTCTTAACATTATGTGTGGGACCCATAATTAACTCGTAACATTGTTACTGCTCCATGGGATCTCGTTCATTCTCTCACTTCCTTGATTTTTTTTTTTTCTTATTTACTGCGTTCTCCTTCCAGGATGACTGGGAGCACAGCAGCAACGGAAGCACCGGATCTCAGCCCAGTTCTGGGTCCCGGCCTGGGTCTGGATCTAGGTCAGGCAGTCGAGGAAGGAACCATCAGTTCCAAGGCCCTGCAAAGGTAAGTGTGTCAGAGCTGTTACCAGCACTGTCATGCTGGCCAAACCTGTACCATCTTCACATCGCCTTTTAGTCATCTTGACGTCTCCATTTTGGGATTGAAACGTTTGTACATTTTTAAGTGGATATTTTAATTCGAAACAAGTCAGATTTAAGCAGTGTTTTAGTGACACAGAATACAATTTTCTGTTAATGTTACAGAGACTCAATAGTCTTCTGATTGTTCCCTTTCTAAAAGTTTCATCCTCATTTATTCACTCCGAAATAAGTGGGGAAACACCATGATTTTACAACAAGGTGATTTCATTGTGTGATTTGAGGTAATTTTGTGCACCTGAATTCATTTAGGTTTAGAATAGCAAAGAGGTAGAAAACTATAATGAACAGTTCTTCTTTGTACAAAATATGTTGTCTAGCTCTATGATGAGAAACTGGGCAATCATATTTTTGGTAAAACCATTTTATTTACACTGGCTGCAGATTCATCCTTGAAGTTTTTTTGTTTAAATTATATAGTAATTAGCTGTTAAGAAATTGCATTACCTGCTGCTTTTCACAGTGGGCGGATAGATGATAAGCACAATAAAAATGTCCTTCAAATAAGCCATATTAAGCCATTTCTGGATCATAAGTTGCCAAAAGAAATTTCAGCTTAATGCCATATAACCGACCCGCTTCAGTACCTCAATATTAAGCACACATGCTCCTTAAGCAGCTTATTTTGAGATGTGTGTTGGGATTTTTCTTTGTGAAGTCCTTAGTCACCTAAACTGGCTGATTGATGTTTGCCATAACTGGATGCGATTAGAGGGTGACATTGCTGCAGGTGACCCCTGGGGAAGTGCCTCTCAACGGTACTGGCCATGGATCATACTGCTAGAGTCTCCTGTGAGCACCAGCTCGCAAAATCGCCTCATAACTTGCCGTGTAAACCAGCCAAATTGCCTTGTGTTCCCCATATATAATGTTTTACATTTTCTAAATGTAACAAAGAAAAAAGAATCTTAGCCCACTGAGCATGGCTGGAATAAATCTTTTTACAGTTACAGCCATCCTGTCAAACGTTACCGTGGACATCATTGTTCCCCCAATTTATTTGAATGTTGCAGTGTGTTACTTTAAGCTGATAGTTTTGCTTCATTGTGGTTCTCTGATCGTCTGGTTTCTGCATTGCAGAATGGAAACAGAGATGGCTCCTTTGACATCCTGGGAACGGATATATGGGCTGCCAACACTTTGGATTCTCATGGGTAAGATGACTGCTTATTACCAACATTATTTTCAAGAGGTACAAATGTAATAAATATGATTAAGAGCAGCATCTGGTTTTTGAAGACTTGTTCAGTTTTACATAGCATAATTACTTTGTCCCCCCCGTGACCCTGCATAGGATAAGTGGTTTGGAAAATGGATGGGTGGACGGATGGTCTGTGTGTGTGTCTGTGTGTCTGTGTGTCTGTGTCTAGAACTGATGTCAGTAAATAATGTTTGTCAGATATCAGCAATAGCGTAATTTGCTGGGTGAAGACTTCAGTTTCACAACCAGAGAAGTTTGACAGTGTGCACATTTTAGTGTTGATGTTTAAAGTACATATTGGTGTCCTTGAAATGCTGAGGAAGCAAAAGATGACATTAGACCCCTAAAATCAGTAAAATTAGTGATGAAGACTATGGGTACACCTGTTCCACTTTGTCTGAGCTATTGTCAGTGGTACTGGATTAATGACATTTTCCTACCTGTGTAGTTCTGTTCTTCATCACTGTTTCTTAAACCTTGAGGCGCGAATGTTTGCGATGAGTTGCCATGTGATTATGTACAGCTCTGCTGTCATTGTGGTAGCCCTCTTCTTGTGTCCCTGTGTGGTACCAAGTTTGTCATTCAGGTTCTCGGAGTAAAAAGTTTGATTGTCTGGTCTACAAATAGAGTGGTCTCTGCTCACTTGAAATTCACGCTTCTTTGTGTGTCCTGCTGTGTGACGTATGCTAAGAGGTGTCTTTCTGCCCCCAAAACCCCACACCTAATATCACCATTTCAGAGTAGCTAGATTCCAATTCACACTAAAAAAAAGAGTCTGAATAAATGAATCCCCTTCTTGCTAAATTTCCTCCTCACTATAAACATACTGTATGGCTGTTTAAGATGGATTGATGGAATGACATGGTTTGTGCTTTGAAATAGCATGATGACCTGTCGAAAGCACAAACATTCTTCATATCAGGTCTAATGTATTTGCTGGTTAATCAGTTGGCCGGGACAAAAAGACGTAATGGTGTGAGTTGTTGGAAAACATGGCTGCTTGAGTATTCATTAACTCTGTTTGGTCTCTATTAAATTGGCTTTACTGGTGTTAAGACTGTATTTGGTATCTATTTACCGACATTTTTTTTCTATATCTAATTCTTTTATTGTTATATGTTAGCATTTTAGTTGGAAGGCACCATGCAGCTCTGAGTGTAACCTTGCTTTTTTGCACAGAGGAGCCACCTGGGATCTTCAGCCAGAGAAGCTTGACTTCTCGCAGTTCCACCGGAAGCCATACAGGGGAACACCGAAGCACCTGCCACACTTCAATAGAGAAGGGTGAGCGTTGCAGGCGCGGAAAAGCATGTGGTTAAGAAATGAAGAAAATAACCTAGTTGTTAGTATTCTACTTTTTGTAACTGGAGTATTAGTATTTGTCATTGCTGTGGGTACAGGGTGTGGTAGGCTTTAGGCTTATTGTAGCTCTGAACCTGCTGAGCAACCTGATTAACTATAGTAGTAGTATTATTATCTGTAGTAGTAGTGTCATAACGTGGACTCAGACTTTGGGCATTTGAGTCCTACTTGTGCTCTGTGTGTTTGGAGTTTGCACATTCTCAGTCTATCATGTGGGTTTCTTCTCTCACAGTCCTAAGACATGTCATGTGAACTGGCTAACCTAAGTAACCTATGGTATGTGCCTTACAAGGGCCTGGCATCCCCTTTAGGGTGCAGCCCTCTGTTTTGTCCTATGCTGCTCCAGGCCCCACCCCCCCCACCCAATGACTCTGACCAGCTTATGGGATTGGACAATGAGTAAATGGATGGACTGTTACCTTCTGAATGTCTTTTTGCTTATTTCAGGATGATGCAAGACAAACTTGATGACGATGGTGGTATTGACCTGAATGATATGAAGAAGTACCTTCCTGGCTTCCCAGTAAGTCTTGTGCCCCCCCCCCCCCCAATTCACTCCAGGAACCAACAATGTTTGGTTTCCCTTGAGAATGTGCACTCTTCCACCACCTCGTGGCAGGATTTGGTATGGTTGCAGATAGATTTTGCTGGTCTTGTAAGCAACATGGCTTTGAAACCCACTGTTGGTAGGGTATTTTTTATTATTTGTCCTTTCCACAACTGCTCAGTTTAACCCATTGGAAAGTGAATAAAAGCTTACCTTTGGTTATAAATGCTCTCTTCTGTAAAATATACTGTTGTTAGCATGAAGCCAGAGCCAATGTTAAGAAATTGCACTACCTGCTGGACAAAGTGTGATCTTTCTGGTGATGAGGAGTTTTACATGTTTTTTTCTGACCTATATTACTGCAAATTGTCTAATGACTGATGTTCCATCAGTTTGTGTTGATAAGAGCAGTTATTAAACTGTCTTGGAGATCAAAAGAGCATTCCTATATTAATGGCGTTAATAACAGTTCTGGGTGTGGTGCCATTTTAAATTCCACCTGTAAAGGGTTAAGTTAATTTGGGAAATTCAGTTGCAAGAGCTGGTGACGATGTTTCTTTTCTTGTGTTAGATTCAGACTTTATGGGGAAGTTGACAAGTTTTCCTCCTTATCGTAGCCTAAATCATATGTAAGAATATGCATATTCCATTACATTCTGAATATTTTTGTCAATTATTTCTTCTGTTTTGGTTTCTTCATTTTTTTCCCCCCCACGTCATGTCAGTGTCAATAATGCAACATTTAAACTGTAGTGCCTGTTTGACATCTGTTTAACGTGATGCTGTCCACTTTTCAATATAGAACATAACTGTAGCTTTTGATAACTGGAAGATACTTTTCATATCGAACCCTGTCCCACATTATGCATCATTATAACATGCCGATGAGGTGCAGAACGCCAATTATAGCTTGAGTTAAAAATTGTCCTGAACCAGTGCAACTCCCTTGAACATCACTAGTGGTAGATATATACTTTCTCCCACGTCTCCAACTTTATATGATAAAAGTAGGAGAAGAGCGCCCTCTGGAGTAACAATGGTGAAATTTCAGTGGCTTGAAGTCATTTTGCCATTTTGTATTCACGTGCTGTTTTAGCTACTTGTGACAACATAAATATCATGGTCACTTCCATCCCAAATTTATGTTTCTTACTATGATTTTGTGAGTTTTACCATGCTTTACTTTCTCTCAATTTGGGGCAACACAACCTTCCATCCAATTCTTCTGACCAGCCATGCTGGACAAGGTTGCAGAGGGGGGCCTGGAGCCCATCCCAGGAAGCACAGGGCACGTGGCAAGGTCTCACACTGCATGGGATAGCAGTCCACCACAGGGGACCCGCAGGGACACCGACGGGAGGTGCCAGTTAAATGCAAGTTTTCAGGTTGCCTGGGGAAATGGAGGACCTAAAAGAGGCCGGGGAGACACAGCAAACCCCCACCCCCAGGGGTGTGATGAGTTAGTACTACCCACTGATCCCCAGTGAGGGAACATTTCACCATCGCTCGGTCATTTACGTTTCATTTTAGTTTGTGTGGGTTTTGCTTTGTGGATCCTGCAGTATCGTCTTACAATTCATACATACTGTTCAGGTGAATTGTTGATTCTGTCCCCACTAGTGTCCTGCTGTGACTTGGCATATCGAATCGTGCCCAGTGCATTCTGGGATAGATTCTGGCTCACCATAATCCTGATAACAGTTGAATAGATGGTGGTTGTTCTAGTGAGGCCTTTTGTTTTAGCATTGCATTTGCAAAGATGAATGCGTATAAAAAACTGGAGGCTAATTCTATGCTGTAGACTGTAAAAACTGTAATTTCACTCTGAGTTGAGTTGAAATGAAAAGTTTGAGTACTACAAAGTACAGTGCATGGATGTTTATTTATAGATGTGTCCTTCATCTACCGAGCAAGTGGTCATTCCGGCAAAGTCTGTCCCGCAGCACAGTGGATGGACTGAAACCTCAGCATTCTCCCAGAACATTCGAGCTGCAGCTGAGCTGTCCGGACTGGCTTGTATATCCCAAAGCCAACTTCGGGGAATATTCATTTAAAAAATATTTTTTGGTGTCAGGATTAATTTGCCCACACTGCTGCTTTCCAAATCACAAGACCAGCTCACAGTCGATGCTGTGTCAAAGTTTTAAAAGAACCATAATAGTTCCTTTTAATAAGCATGGCTGATGTATTACATTCCATTGGGCAGGACCCACGCTTGTAGTCCAGCGCATCCACAGATGATCCTTGTCTGGAATTCTCCTTTTGGAGCTTTTAAAATGCACCTTGAGGTTCTGTGTAACATTGTCTTTTTCCTAAAAATCAATTAAATGGTTAATTAAAGCATTGCTGTGGCCACTTACTCAGCTTGGATGCCTCTGAGAAGGTAGCTTACCTTCATCGCTTTCTCTCGGACTACTTAGTGATTGGAGCATCTGTTGCAGTCTGCATAACGAGAAGTTGTCTTTTTCTAGATGTTTCCTGGTTCTGTAGTCAATTTAAAGCCAGGTTACCTCAGAGACAATACATTTTTGTTGGCGAACAAATCTGGGATTTGTTTAGAAGGCTGACTGAATGTGTAAAATACTTTCAGTTCAGGCACTGGTACTGCATCTGTAAATAGATCGGAGCTGTAGTTAGATGAAAGGCCTATGAGAGGTGGCTGTAGGATTGTGCTCTTGGCCTGCTGTCTGCCAGCCATCTTGATGGGCTTGGCTGCCGGCGGTGTGACGCAGTGGGATTGAGAAGACCGGCTCCTTCTGGTACCTGGGCCTACTCAGGAGGGACCACATTCACTCCTGTACTTCACAGCCCTGACCCTGAAGGGAATGAGCTCGCAGGTCTGCTTCTGGTCTACTCCACACTGGTCCTCAGCAGTGTATGTGCAGAATCCTAACCTTTGAAGGCTATTTCAAAGGAATGAGACCAGTTTAAAAGCAGAGAGCAGAGTGTTACGAGCCGCATAGATTTAGCATGCATTTCCGTTTGTGTTAACATCTTGTATAACGTTTAAATGTACTTTTCTTGTTTATGAATATTTTGAAGTAGAGCTTCTATTGTTCCTTTGTGCTTCCTTAACTCACCATGTAAATGACACTCTCCGGCCTCTGAAGTTCAGTATTGTGTTTTTCACTCGGCTGTGAAAGGCGTGATTATGGTAAATGCTGTCCGTGTCCTGATTCCACCTCTCTGCAATCCTGTTCTTCACCCAGTTTGGTTGGGCCGGTTCTGGCAGGCTGCTTCCCATCTTTGAACAACCTTGCGCGTCATCCCTCTGAGAACTCCCCAGGCTTGTTTCATTGCCATTCTTTGCACTGATCATTAAGCGTAACTCAAATGCGTCAAGTTTCACATTCAGTCTGCAATGCACAGTGCGGTTTATAAGGAAGACAAAAAGGGGTTAATAAACAACCTGATGAATGAGATTTGCCAGTGACGTGTAATGGAAATAAAACAGACAGCAGTGTCCCATCCAGTGTGCATTATGAGGAAACGCTATGGATTGTTAAAAGATATTCTGCTCTGTCGCTCCAAGAGAATCAGCAGTCTAAAGCTGTGAAGTAGCTGTGTGGGGAATTTTATCTCTTATAAAAGCTTTCAAACATTGGAAGCCTCCTAACATCATAACTGGCAATATTTAGGAGTTCTGTTTCATCCTAGCCTTGATAAATAAAGCCCTCAATATGCTTATTATTAATGTTGCCCAGATGCTGCTTCTAAAAGTTTGGAAATCGATCCTAACAACTGAGTTGAGTTTATTCTTCTTGTTTTTCATAACTATGTTTCATGTGAAGAAATCAGTAAACATTGCCTATACCTGCTGTTTCCATGCTTGTCCTTATTTGTTACCCCGGTGGTGGTGGCGGCGGCGGCTCTCAGAATAACGAGCTGGTATTATTCGGTGCTTGGTTAAACTGGTCCATCTAGTACAGAGTCACTGAGGACACAGCCACTGCTGGGTGGAGAGAGAGAGAGATGGAGAAAAGAACAAAAGGATCCCAGTCCACCTTTGTGGCCCCCAGGCCTACGTGCACAAGAGCAGGAGTCTTCATGGGGAGCCCAACACCAAGACACCCCTTAAGCCCTCCCCTTCCCTGTTTGGCTAGACAAACATGACTCTGCTGTCCGGGACAGCAGTAAGCGTGGCGGGGCCCGGTGACTCCTCCCAATCACCACCTCACTTAACCCCACCCCCCACCCCACGCACAGCAGAACAATTAAGGGGTCAAGAAAACTGCAGTGCCTCCCCCCTACACCCTTTTCCTGCTATTGTCTGGACTGTGACTGACTGCTCAGGAACGTATGCTGGGTGGAATGAGGAACACACGCTCACTGACAGACATGGAACCAGGGTGTCTCATTCAGAATCAGGTGGTGCTTTCCAGTGGAAGAAGCCCAGGTTGTCCGCTTTTACACGTAGGCACTTATGAGATTGTGTCAGTTTGCACGTGCAGTGTGGTACTTCAGCATAAGACACACGTAATAGATGTAAATGCTCATATTTTGCACAAATTTTAAATACAAAATTGTCATTACGAATGATATCATCAGCATAACAATTTAAGGGAAAAGTTGAATCTTCAGAATTCTTGTTCCCCTTTTGACAGCATGCACTGGATCTGGCATTGACTTTAGAAGTTTGTGCAGACCCCAAACCATCCCAGCATGACTTGAGGATGGTCCAAGGAGCATCCCGTGGTGTTACGGAATGCTTGGTTTTCTCTGTCTTCAAGAGCCCCCATCAACGTTCGGTGGTGTTGAGTTCAGGTAACTGGGGAAGGAAGTCCCTAATCGTCAGTACTCCGCACTTTTCTTTGGTCTTTGAGTAGTTCTTGAAAAGTTTGGAGGGATGTTTGCGGTCAGTATGCATCCTTCTCCACAAAGATTCAAACCAGAGGGTACAGTATGTCTCTGAAGGATGGAGTGATTTTCCTCTGTCAGGGTGCAGGTGTCCAATTTCAGAGTAGGCTAAACCCAGACTTGAATATTCCACCCACATAATTCACTGTTGTTTTGATGATGCACTGTGATATCAGTCTCTCTTCTGTTTGTTTCCTTACACACACCCTTATGTCACTGTCATAAGCCTCAAACTTACAGCCTATTCATCTGTAAATTGGGCTTTCTATCAGTGATCCACTGTTCAGTGCTGGCATATCTTAGACCATCCTCAAATATGGTTTATTTCCAGGATTAAATAAAAAACAAAAGTACAGATTTTCAATGTGGTTTCAGACTTTTGGAGCCCACTGTAAATATGTCCAGAATTTGTATGCATTTTTGATGATCAGTTTAAAATTACACGTCCTCCCATCACTGTCATTTTTGAGTTGTGGCCTTCAGGAAGTCTTGGTTGTCGTCTCTCCTGTCATAAATTCAGAATGGAATTGGAACAAGAAAGCTTTCCTGATAAACACACATGAATGTGGCAAGTGAGCTGCTGTTTCCATCACTGTCAATACGTGGTTGATAGCAGCTATGAAAAATACTGTCAGCTTGTTAGCTGTCCTTTACTGTGCTTCTGGGGCCTTCACCGGGCCTACATGTGTGAGTGTTCATCATTTTAGTATGGTTGCCTCTTGATGTGTGATGGGACATAAGATGGCATTTTTGTACTGAAGAGGCTCAAAATATTTTTTAAGTTGCAGGATTCCAGGCAAAGAGGTAAGAAATGTGAATTTATTCCTTAGTCATTTTTAAACAATCCAGCCGTATTATTCTGACATGGGGGAGATTGTAGAACATTTTTACACTCTTGTCTGTACTTTGGTTGCCTGGCAACATGGTAGATGAAGCCCTGGTAGCGGAAAGAATGAGGAATTTCTTTGCACTTTGGAGTTGAAGCAAGGTTATGGTCTCAGACAACTCACTTAAATTGCACAAAAAATATACCTTTAAGAAAGGGCCTATTTGTGTTCAACAAATTACTTCAGGCCACTAGAGTGCAAAAGCTTTATTGTGCTGGTGTATTCCATAAATTTGTTAACAATCTTGAGTGCTTTTCCACATCAATTGCTTGTTTTGCTAGGAATTTACCTCTCGCAAGAATTGGCTTGAATAGTGAAAACTCGTGAGAATAAAAAGAAACATTTTTATGGATCTGAGTTTTGAATTTCGTTTTCAAATTGACCAGGTCATCTGTGAAAAGCTGTGAAATAAAGTGACACTGTCTGTAGTGTAAACACTGGTCCACATCATAAGTAATTTAGCACAAGTGGTGAGTCGTTTAACTTCTTCAATATCAAGTCTAAGAAATGAAGTGAAATTTTCAGAGGATCATGCGGACTACATGCGAACAGATTGCCTGTTTCCAATGACCACTTTACTGGCTGAATTCAGTTAGTTCTCTGTTTTCTGTGACCAACCACATAAGAATCTGTAGAAATGTCATGACCATCTTTTTGCTTTTAATAACCAACTTTTTGTTATTTGATTGGTACAGCTTTTGTTTTTTTTTTTCCCCCCATTCAGAATTTTTCCTTTCCTTGTTTACTTTTTAATTTCTACTTTCATAACTTGGTCTCTTGTTGCATCTTGGTAAGATTTTAATGGCGGGGGCATTTAAATTACCTTTAGATTTATTGTAAGGCCTCTCTGATATTGCTGTTGAACTAAAAAATGATGATATGGATATTTGTATATGGCCAGAGAAAGAGATCAACGCAAACCTGTTTGGGACACCACATGTTACATATTCTGCTTGACCAATAGGATCTCAGCAGTCTCCCGTGGTGGGTGTTCATCTCACTGAGCCGTTTGTTAAATGCTTTGACAAAAGCCGATAGGTTCCTTAAGGTATTTGCAGCATTGAGAAGGTTACTCCATGGAGCAATTTGTCTCACACATAGTTGCATCCAGATTTGAGCACACGGTTATTCAGTCACAAAGCTGTACAGTTGGTCTCAGAATTTAGATGACTAATGTTTAGCTTGTGATAAATTTTTGTTCATCTACCATCAGCAAATGTATTATAGCTACAAATATGATATGCATGTCATATGATTTCTTGGTCTTATTTGCTGGGGGTTTGAACCAGCAACCACTGCTACCTAAATTCTGCAGACTGGCAACCCCGATCAGGAAAATTTATATTTCATCATTTTCTTTTGGCTGCTCCCGTCAGGGGTCACAGCGGATCAACTGTCTTCATCTCCCATCTCCTCCTGTCCTCCGCTGACCCTCCTGTATAGGATATAATCCACCTGTGTGCGTCTTCCTCCACTCTTGTACGTCACCCTGTGTTCCTCCCTCTTCTTAAAATACATATTCAAGGAAAATTTATATTTATTCTGCTCTCATTTATTGTGTCAGTTGTGTTAGTCTTGGCTAATTCATCTGCTCTACAGTTTGCATGTGTTGTTTATTTTAGTAGCCTGACCGATATAGTCATGTTGACTCTCACTTTGGCCATGTCTTTTAGCATCTCAGCTAGTTCAGAGTGTAAACAGAGCGCAGTACGGCCATTACCCACAAATAGAAATGATGGCAGGTGTATGTGGCGATGCACCTCGATTGACCACTATAACCGTACAAACAGACACATAGTGTATTTAGGGCTCAGCATTAGTGTGCAATCTTTGTAGAACATTAAATATTTATTTCAAACTATTAAACATGTTAAGTTTTGTTTACGCGTCTCATTAAAAAAAAAAAATAAAAAATTACGTTTGACAATTAAAAAAAAAAAAGCCCAGGGTTTTCTCACAGATTACCACTTACCTAAAGAGTGTTCCTAGTCATGCAAAAATATATATGTTGTTGAAAAAAAATGTTTTGTTTATTTTAGTAAAGTTCAGCACTTTTGGGTGCTATCCAAAAAGGCATAAAATAAACAGGTAATGAACAATGGAAAAAATGTCTTGTGAATGTGCTGAGGTCAACAGGATAATAACACAGAGGGGGTTAAAGGAAGTGACCGCAAACATCTGACTGCTACTTCCCTTTTTTTTTTTTTCTTCACTTCGGCTCTTTCAACTCCCACTTAGCGAAGTTTAGAAGTCCTGCAAACTGTCCAGCCCTTTCTGGAATGTGCCTCCCGCTTCCGTCATGTTGTATGGAATTTATATTGACCCCTGTGACTATAAGGAGGTAGGTGCTGGCTGAGCGTGGAGTCAGTGAATGTGGACTTTCTCAGGTCTTTCCAAATTGAGAAACTGCCTGAGGAATTCTGAAAATCCTGTCAGTTCTTAGCTGAAGACCCCAGCTTTTTCATGTTAGAGAATGGTTTGTAGATTGATCTGTTTTGTGGTATGTGCAAGTAGCAATTTATATGAGCAATTTATTATTGAGGGTGGCTCAGTGGGTAGTACTGTTGCCTCGCACCTCCAGTGTTGAGGATTTGAATCCCATCTCAGCTCTGTGTCCGTATGTGTGGAGTCACCATGCTCTCCCTGTGTCTTGCAGGTTTTCGTCTTGTTTTCCGCTGTCTTCCTGCAGTTCAAAGACATATGCTTAGGCTAACTGGCGTCTCTGAATTCCCCGTAGTGTATGACCATTTTTGCGAGGGGACTCATTTGCTGTTTGTGTACTAGGAGCCATGGCCTTAAGACGCGTAGTTTACTGGCACACTTTAAGGTCGGTGTCTCCCCCCAGTCGCCGACCTCCTGGCAGGCAGCCTACTTGGATGTGGGAAGGACTGCTTTCCAGTGCAGTACGTGAGCTTCCATGTCACGTCCACAGTGCATTCGGGCTTCAGTGTGCTTTGTGGTGAAAGGTCACTGGGGATGTGCTTCAGTTTGGCTCTCACTGTATTCATAGTTAGCTCTCTATACATCTTCACAGGATCATAATAAGTGGATGTTTGGAGCATTAAAAAAAGTCCATGTAGAACACTTCCTCGTGGCAAAGAAATGTGTTGTTTTGGCTGATTTATGCTCCCATATGCTCATTAACACTGAACGTACAGGTAAAAATATATATTGTAGTGGCTGAGGATCCTCTGTATTGGAGCAATGTGTGTTATCAATATGATGCATAAAGCGATTTAAGTTTGCCGTACAATGCAGATACTACCAATCCTGTTTTTCTGGAAATTACGCTTTAATTTGTATTTTTATCATTATCATGAGAAAGCATCATTAATGAAATGTTAACGCTAAACTCGCATGGATCAACGTCTGCAGGATGTCTATGTTTGAAATATCAGTCTTCCCATGAACTGTAGCGGATATTAAAAGTTAAATCGTGTCATTTTCACATCTATCAGTCCATAAAAATGATTATAAGCATCAAGGCATAACAGAATTGTCATCAAACACTAAAAACCCAATCTGAGACTTGACACAGTGATACTGTACATTTTTAACTGGTGCTCCTCTTGCACTTAAAATGTAATTTGATAGTCAAAAAGCTTTTTTTTTTCTCCTGTGTATCATGAAAGGTGTTGAAAGTACATAGATTGGCGTTCTGAGCCTGTATTATACTCACCTTTTTAACTGGTCCCAATTAACTCATTCCAGAAAAGTAATGAAGAGTAGGATAGATTTTTATCAACATTAATGTGAGGTCTTCCTGAAATCAATGGTGTCTCTCCATAGGGTCCCTTAGTGAATGCATTTCCTTAATATCAAGCCCTACTACCATCACATATAGAATCCATTAAATTTCCTTAAGTGAGGAACTAAATGATCAAATCTGTCATCACCTGTGGCCACTTTATTAGTTACCCCTACATAGTGCTGTGTACAACCCCCATCTTTCTCCAGAACCAGTTCAAGAATTGTCGAGTTGTGTATTTATAGATGCCTGTCTGGACAACATTGTTCAAGGAAGCTGTTATCTTTGCAGTTGTGGCCTTTTTGTTGCCATTAAGTTTGGCCTCTCTCCTTGGACTACTCTAGTTAACCAGGTGTTTCTCACTACAGCTCCTGATTGGAAGTCTTTTGTTTATTGTGCCATTTTCTGTCAACTCTAGATGTTCGTGAAAGTCCCAGATGCTGCAGCTGCCATGTTTGGCACTGACAATCATATCACATTTAAAATCACTGGGGTTACAATGTGACTTGCATGTGACTATCCATGCAGTGAAGTAACCCAAACCCCTTGACCGTGACTGCATGCTGTATGTATTCCAGTTTGCTGTTTGCAGGAGCAGGCTGTTTATTAAGTACACCTTATTAAAACAATGCAGTCAATGAGTGTAAATAATGCAATTAGCTTAATATCTTTAGACAGGATAATTTTGGCAAATTGTGCATTATTGCACTTAATAGCACCTAGGCCTAAATGATGATATGTTGGGTTTTGTAATTTTCCTGTCTACCCATTGGGAATTTTTAGTTAAGTGCCTTAGGAAGTAAGTAGGTGTAGTCAATATCAAAAGCGAAATTTTGCCATGTGCTGAAATGTTACCTGAAAAGGTGCATATGTTGCAATGCACTGAAAACATCTGCAGGGGGAGAAAGGAAACAGCCTGTTTTCAAACCAATGTTCATTGTTTTTCTCAGATTTAACGATGAATAAATGTGCTGAAACTGAGATTAATCATCTGGTCGTAATTATGAAGTAGAATGCAGCTAATGAGGATCTTTTTGAGGGCAGCGGTAGCTGAATCAATCATTTTGGTCTCTCCTCCTCTCTCGTCGTTGTTATTCATTTTTTTCATCTTTGAACACATGATGAGCAACAGACAAAGTAAATGGAGCTAAACAGTGGTGGTAGTATGATATTATCCAGAAAGTGGTTACCTTGGACATACCATATAAAAGGCATTATTTGCTAGCTTACAAGTTTTGCATAGTACTTCATTTCATCATTCTTCTTTTTACCACATTTTGTAAATGAATGCATTTTCTCTGGTTTACTCGTGTGTCACCTCAGCTGGAATCAGAGCACGTAATCGGCCAGTTTTTCATTTTCCTCTTTACAGCAAATTCAGTATACCGGCTACAGTGGGGCACCAAGGAACATCGTTTGAACTGCACTATTTACGAAAGAGTACACAGAAGAACCCGGCGAAACAGTAAATGTACTGTCCAGCGCCACCCATTTCCCTGGCAGGATGCGTGCCGTGCACAGCCTCCTGTCTCTTCGGAGTCGGTTCTTGCTCAGCCTGCATTTTGGGGTGGCGCCGTGTGTCAAAGACGCTTATTAAGATGCCACAGAGGGCAGGAACTCTATTACATGGCTTCGGTTCCACATCTGTGTCAAATTTGCACTGACCAATCAGGGCCAACCCAGCTGCAGTAACCGAGTACTCTTAGGAAAAACTGAGTAAGACTGAGAGGGTGTTATAGAAGAAAGGAACGCCTGCAATGCCAGCATCTCCTGCTCCGACATTTTGTTTGTGTCCTCGTAATCCTCTTAGTAACAGGTTTTCTTAAAAAAAAAAAAAAATGGTCCTTGAAAAGCCGCTGTTGCTTTTGGTCTGAATATTTGTTGAAGTTTCGCCATCATAGGTGTACCAGTACCTAGACATTCTTGTCAGGATTATTGTTGTTTAATATCCACTGTAAGAATGGTGGTCATGTGAAACATGGTAAGCCTACAAGGACTTGGACAATAGCAGGCTAATTTAACTGGTGTCAGTTACATAATCTGTTTCCGTCATGTTGTCCTTAGGGTGCATGTTTGCAATGGTTAAACAACCGTATCTTTGGCCATATAAGGTTTTATGACACTTAGATTTTGGAACAATAAAATCATTATTACTTTCTTATAGAAATTTCCCCATCACCATATGTCTGAAAGACATGGAATTTGGTTATCCAGGTAGAAAAATTGGCAAGGAGCTAGTAAACTGTCTTCTTTTCAGCATTTGCCCATGTGAATAGCAGGCAGTTTAAATGTCCAAGATAAACTTCTGAATGTCTAGGATGTAAATGTCACGTCATGCTTGACTTCACTGGTCTGGGCCACAGTATATTTCTGTATAACTGTGCACTTTTAGTGAACAAGAAAATTGTTTTCAATACAAAAAGGCAGTTCAGACCAGCTTTCATGGGGCTGGTGGGCAGAGGGGAGTCAAACTCTGCATGTTGGGGTCTGTGCTCATGTCTGGAAGGTCATTCCTTTGAGTCCCACAATTGCAGAGTGAGTAGAGCATGGTCCTTAAGCCCAGAGACTGTTCCCGAGGTGTGAGATAAATGGCTGACCCCAAGCTTCGCTCTCATCTGTAATGGGTGATATACGAAGACTAAAGAATTCTAATGAACCTGTGCTCTTACTTGGGCAAACAGCCAGTGAAGACTCAAGTTGAGTATATCCAGGAAGCCCATGCTTTCTGTCTCACAATACGTTTTGACCCATTGTCACACTAACTTTTATGTGCTGTTCTGAAGGTCACAGGTCACACGTCACATAGAAGCAGAGCCATCAGCAGGGCCTGGTTGAGGCCTACAGTCATGGACCTATAATACTGCTGTCTGATTCTGCATTGGGGGCAAAATAACCACAAAGCAAAGCAGGTTTTTTAACGGTTTCCTGTGCAGACTGTGCCAGTCTACGAATGGTGATGACTTACTACCAGTAGTACTGAACAAAATATGCATCTGTGACCATGGCAACCAGAGCTAGTGGTTAACCAACCCTGAATCTGACCCTTCAGACTGAATTGAAAAGTGCTCTGTGCTTTGAGGGACATATATCCTTCCCTTCAGAATTGAGTTCTGATTTTTGCTGAAGTCAACGCCTGTAAATGCTTATTTTCTTTATTTTACCTAACCACACCACGTGCTTTCTTGAAAAAGGCATTTGCTAGTCATCTTTGCAAGACAAAGATGGGGGGGTTAACATTCATTATTTGGTCTACAAGTAAATGTCAGGTAAAGTAGCAGATTTTGTCTTTTAGGGCGACACCAGTGGTAGTGATGGGACAAATGAGGCTTCAAAATATGGTGGTGGGTGGGAGTATACTGAACTAACCAGTCAATGCTAGCTATCGAGGAAATGTTTGCTTAATGTGTTACTGGTGAAAGTCCATTTGCATGCACTTTCTTTCCTCTCCTGAAAACATTTTGTTCTTCAGGGAGACAACTGTTATCTCTATATATGTTGAAACACTTTTGGAAATGCAGATGTGATCCTCAGCCATGCAGATAAATTGTGACATAACTTAGTCCTCCATCTTGTCAGCAATGTTGTTTTATTTTTTCATGTGCTGTAATCGTGTTCCCTCCCTGGAAAAAAAACTGTGTGCACTTAGGGATGTTGGTTCTCATCAGAAATCTCATTGCAGGTCTACCCACCGCACCCCAATAAAGCCGAGATTGCACAAACCAAGAAGTTGTTCCGACGGAGGAGGAACGACCGACGGTAAGGGCAGGGATTTAAACCAGCTCCGTAGCTCTGCTTGTCATTTTTCAAAGTGGACAGCGGCTGTTGTAAGAATCGGTGAAACAAAGTTAGCTGAATCTGGGCTGCTGGTGAAGGAGTTGATGCTGTGTGAGGGTACTAGGAGTTGGCAGTGATTAAATCAGCGGAATTCTGGTGTCCGAGTTCTAAAATGTGGATTTTAAAAAGAAGGCATTTTTTTTTCATCTGACGCATTTCTAAAACGGGTGGAAAGTGAATTAATTTTTTAGCATCATTTTAATAATGTTCGGAAGCTTCTGTTTATTACTTCTGTCTTTGTAAATTGCCAGCACTAATGGTTTAATATGAATGTAAAACATTATGATTTTATCTTCTTTTTGTGTGTATTTAATGAAAGCAAGCCAAGTTAGTTCTCAAAGTTTTGCGAGGTGATCAAGGTGTTTTCCCACACAACAGAAATGTCATTAGTTTATTTATTCATAATATTTTGAAAGTGTCCGTAGTTTTGTCTGAGTCTGTCCCACAGATTTGATGGGCATGATTGGTGTGTGGGTCAGTACGTCCTCTTTTCAGATGCTTCTATCATAGCGTGGAGTTGGGCCATGGAATCGTGACAGCAACAAGACTATCTTAGCTTTTAATCCAGCTCTCATTGCACCCTGCACTGTTAATGTAACTCCTGAGTTTATTCTTGCACTTATCCAGAGGATTTTTTTTTTTTAGCAAAAAAATACTCTTTTTAAATTATAGCCCTTATTTAAGAAAGAACTGCCATAGTGTACTGAGAGTCGTGTGGCTCAGCTGACTGCGGTGAGGAGTGGAGCCCATTAGCTGAGTTGTCTAATTACTCTGCCACAGGCCTGGGTAGTTCAGCCAAGGGGTGGCTTTGAAATCCAGGCCCATCATTAGTCAGGCGGGTCAGTGCTCCCCTTCACAAACATAACACTTCAAACATTCGCTGCATTGCCGACTCCACGGGATTTGCTGCCCAATGACTTCCTGCACCTCCCATTACCCAGGAGAAGTCATTTACATATTTAGCTTGGGGACAAGTATAAGCGAGGAAAGAGAGCGTAGGGATAGAAAGTTCAGTGGGCCTTGAGAGTTTGGGCCCGTGAGCAAAGCCTTTAACCCCAACAGTGATATGATTCATATGCCAACCATGGGATTTGAACCCACAGCCTTCCGGACCTGGACACAAATCCATATCCTGTTCTTCTGTACATGACCATGTGTAGCTATGGAGCACATCTCCCACTTCTTACAGTGTTTTAGGCATAGGGCAACGCCATGAGTCCACTACCCCTGGCCCTTCCTGTATTACAGCCATGTTTGCCACAGCATGTGGCGTGTAATGTTGTTGTGTTGCATAACGCCATCCCAGACCAACACAAAACATGCATCATTCACTTAAAAAATATTAAGCAATGTGTCACCATTCTATAAATTACAATGTGGTTAACGGATAGCAGTTTGTTTTTTATTATTATTATTATTATTATTATTTCTGGGCTACGCATAGGGATCAGTACATGTGGAGAACTACTGTGACAAACACATACTAACTTTCCTGGGTGGATGCTGAAGACCAGCACTTGGGCCCTCGAGGCTCCGAACGTCTGGTTTTACCTTTCCCTGTACCTATGAGTTCATCATCTGAGTGCTCCCATGTCATTCCTGCTGGTCGAAGTGAAGTCTCAGCTGGAAGACTGACCCTCTCCAATGATGATGAGAGACTGCTCTGAGCCCCGCATCTGACCGCCCCCCAAGTCTGGGCAGGAGAACCATTTTCCCCCGTTGCGTCAGGCACCTTAACGTAGAAGGACCCACCACACTGAATTTGGGCTTGGCTCATATTTCGTGTAGCCATTAGAGATACACTTCTTTATTTTCATCTAATAAATCATGCGCCTCATGGTCCCAGTGGCTGCTCCAGGAATTTGACTGACCTCATGAAGTGATGCTTTTTCCTGTTCTTGGCTGTTCCTGCTTCACTGTTTAGAGAACATCACAGTTAGGATGCTTATGCAGATTGTTCTGAATGGCCACTACAATGTTCTTTGGTAGAATTTCTGGTCTTTTATATGTTTTTTTTCCTTTGTCACCAATGGACCAAAGTCTTTACCCTGGCTGAGAACCTTAAACGTGAATTGCATGATGTAATCTTGTGATTCTGTGATTAGTTTAAAAAAAATGTACAAAAATATGAAAAGATGGCTAAGCTATGATTATTCTCAAAACCATAAAGCCCACAGAACTCAACTTTCCAGCTGGATTTAAACATCTGGGATGCCGCTATAAAAGAATAATCCATATTGAGTATTAATTGTTCTCTTTTTGGGTCTTTTTTTTCCAAAAAGAGAAATAATTATATGATTTTAAGTTATTCAGTGGGAGAACATTGATAAAACTAGAATAAGTCACAGATAATGAGATGACCACGTTTAGTTTCTCATTGCATACATTAGCTGTAATGATTAGCAAGGCTACTGGAGTTTCGCTTTAAAATGATTGTGTTTTATTATTACTTTAATGTTATTAAAATTCGAGGTACTAGCACAACAGTGTAAATATTTTCTTTTTCAGGTAAGTGGGATTTTTTAGTGTGCTTAACAGCATTTGGATTATTTTTTGTGTAATTTTTCTGTGTTATTTTGCATTTGCTTGTTTGAAAAGTGCCCAAGTTTTGGAAAGCCTTTTCATTAAAGATGAGCAATTGCCCTTAACAGCACTTAGTGTTTGTCAAGCAAGAGCAGTCAGCTTGTTTCTGATGGCGTAAATAGCAATGATATTTGTATTTGATACACATGTGCACCCAAACATGCACACTGCTGGCCTGACACATCACACAAGCAGTAAAGACAAAAACAGGCATTGGGAAACTGGTCCATTTGTCGTAATGACTGGTTGACCAGGCTGTGCAGATGAGCTTTATCCCATGGTTTAGCTGTAAAATCAGAGCGGCAGTTGAGCGTCGACAGGGGGAAGTCAACCTGCTAGACACATGCTGGCATGTCGAGTGCTTTGAAACGAAGCTTGATTTACAGGAAGGTACTTCTCGCTCTTCATTCAGGAAGCCTGCTTTTTTTGTTCCTAAAATGTTTTTCTGCATCATTCTGAGTGTCATCTCTGTGAAACTCCTTGTAACGGTTTACTTCTTGCGATGCACATATCGTAATGTTAAAGTAAATGTGGGAAGTTTCATCAAGGCCAATTCCTCTGTCGATCTAATATTTATAACCAGTTCTTTAAGGTTTAATCAAATTCTGACTGCATACTATAGTGCAATTGGTAGACAAAATGATGAAACTGGTTAACCACCAAGTTTACAAGAATACATATACATTTCCTCAACGTGCGTCTGGTCCCTGATCATGTTGCAGGTTTTAGAAACATAGTGTTTTCTTTGAGCTGTAAAAGTGAAACCTTTATTTTTTAATTCTTACAAAATGTTCCTGTTTGCAGGCAAAGTTGCAGTCCACCCACAGAAAGATGTTAATTTGCTAGGATGTCATGTAATGCATTTGGAATATGAGCTGCACCTGAAATTAACAGCTGTTAAATGGTACTAAATGCAGTTATATTAATCGTATGGGTAACAAAAATATGATCAAAGAATGGGTGGCAGTAACACATTTACTGGAAATGTGAGTCCAATACGAGGGAATTGAAAAACTAGCATTATTGATGAGGATGAACCCACCAACCTGTAGGTGGCACTCTACATTTCATGGAATCTTTGAATATAACACAAAACCAAAAGGTTCTGCCAAGTCTCCATCACACCCCCAAAGCCCTTCTCTGTAGACAACACAGCTATCCCTCTTAGCTCTCTCTCATCGGTAGTCAGCTACAATAATACACGCTAGAGAGCAAACTGTACCCAGGAGGCTGAGTATATATACCTCTCACCTTGACACAAGGATGACGAAAGATCACCAAAACAATGACTCTTCAGCGTAGTTCTGCTTATTTCTCGTGTCCTTTTTTTTTTATTTTTTTTTTTATTTTTTTTTTAAATGACTTGTGGCAGCTGAGGTTTATTTGACCTGCGGTATTTCGTGAAGAGGAAGTCCCACATATAGAGCTTAAAGAAATGCTCCTGATAATGTTAAGGCTATGAGTATTGCTGCTTGGTTTAAGTACACAGTCTAGATCACCTGAGCGCTGTGGGTCATTGTACTGATGGTAAGTGTGTCAACACATTAACATATTACACTCTAAGCTACCATTGCATTCCCATGATCACATTAATTTGACCATGTAATTGAGCCTGCAGTTGTTTTGCCCTATGTCGTTCTTTTCCAACCCCATCGCATGTCTGCCTGTGCTGCCCTCTCACCTATTCCTGCCTGTCCACCTTGTCCATACCACTTCCTTTACGGTCTCTTGCTTTTAGACACACACACACCTCCCTGGACCAGTTAATCGTGGTGCTGCCCTACGAGGGGAGATGGCAAGTGGCCAGGTCAGTGACAATTCAGAAAGGCCATGGGTGATGGTGGAGAGGGGTCATTATGGTCAGCAACTAAGGTTTGCTTACCTCCAATGAATTTTAGATCTTAATAATATAATCTCGTTAGAATTTCAAGAATGTATTCTTAAAGCCATTTCTGTGTCTGAAAATCTTTTTCAAGGGTTAAGCTATGTTGGGGTCAGGCTGTTATCAGAATCACGTTATTGGCCAAGAATGGTCACACATGCAAGGAAATTGTGTATTCGTGGCACCTAGTAATGTATCTGTTTCTATGTCATGTGTACTAGACACATACCTAGGACACAATAAGACAAACAGCTATGTGGGTTGTACTGGTGTGTATATATACAGTATATTACAGATTATATATAATGTGGAATTGGTATGAGTGCATAAAAATGACTGGCAATGCAATGGTATAGGAATGAACATTTTTACCAGTAAAATAAGTTATTTACAAGAATCGCATGGTTATTTTATTTGGGTGAGGTACCAAATGTATAAAACTCAGATGATTGGTACATTATCAGCAGTGGCAGTAAACTTGCCACCACATGCAATTATTTCTTAAATGCGGGCTCATCGGAAGATGTTTCTTTAGTCTTTGAATCGGCTAGCACACAGCTAGGGGGTGTGTGAAAGTCCTCAAGCTCCAGCAGCTGACAGAAACGTCTGTCATCGCTCTTGTACGGCTGAGATGTGAGCGAGGGCCCATGCTCACACCTCGCCGTCTGGCACATCTGAGTCGACGCCTCACGGCGCAGATCCTAACGTAATTAGCGCGCAGCTGTGTGCATGAAGGCCAGGCCCACTCTTGCAGGTCTAGATGTTGCACAGCCAGTGCAGTGAGACTGTGTTGCTAATTATAAGTTCAACTTCACAGTAGCTTTGCTAGTTTTTTTTTTTTTTTTTTTTTTATAACGAAGTACTCAAATTCATTTTCCTACGTGTGCTAACGGCTAATGAACATTTAAGGAAAGGTTTGTGACATCAGTCAGGGTTGCCTTTATAACTGCTCTGTTTCTCCTTGCCATTGAAATCTACAGGCCAGTTTGCCTGCGTGAAACAGCACTGTGGTTATTATCGCTTTTGCGAAAAGTGGAAACGGTGAAGACGTATGAAAACAGCGCCCTGCACGAAGAAGGAAGATGAGTGATCCGGAGGCTCGCTTCCCTTTCAGGGTCGTTTAATTTCATGCTCGTCTTGCAGTTTGACCCCTTATATATCTGGGGACAAAGTCTGTGAACCCTTTTGTTGGAGTCACACTGAGGCCATGGCAGTGACTTGAGTGGCAAGTGTGTGTGACAGACACTCAACTGCTATGCTAGCTCCCAGCAAAGGGGAACTGTGAAGGCCTGACATCCTGGCTGTTGACTGCAGTCATTACACACAGGGAGCATTAGCACCTGAGATGTGGCCAGTCCTCCCAGCTGTGTCTCTGGGCATGAGAAGGGTATGCTAAGTCCCTCTGCGTGTGCAGATGGTTCTGTCATTTAGGCCATACTAGGCAGGATCTTCGCTAACTCTGGAGTGACTGGCAAAAACATTTTTTCCCTCTCCATACTTGTGTTATTAAAGTTGAGTACACAAACTTACTTAACGCAATAGAGAGAGGATTCCGATTGTTCGGAGATGCATTCATTATTAGGTCCAGGTTAAATATGAGTGGGCTATTTGTATGTTCTTTATACTCTTCTTGAAAGTATTTGAAATACATATTGCTTACATGAATTATGGTTCTTTTTACGATGTACGAACTTTGACATTTCTTCAAAGTGAATTTGCCCAAACAATGGTACTACTTCTATTGGCATTTAAAAAAAACGGTTGGTGAAAATGAATTTTGAACGCAAGGGTCGTGGGAAAGCTTTTTTTGGAAGTAGATATTATTCACTCTGAACTTTCTTCAGTTGCTGAAAGGCAAAATTTAGGTAACGTACCTTCACCACAAAATATGTTGTTACTTCTTGGGCTGACAGCCTTCTTTAGTTTCTGCTATAAAATTTTCTTTTTGTCAGTTTTTAAGGCCATATGGATAACTCAGTCAAGCTGTTTACTGCCCTTCCTTAAATATTTTATAGTGAACCCCCCTCTGCCCCCCCTCCTTTCCCCCCCTCTGTGAGGCTACTGGCGTGCCAACTGGGAGGGTCGTGGGGGGTCCGGCCTGTTAATAGGTCGGACCAGCCCC
>JAACJT020000095.1:12386288-12432055 GCA_009936485.2 Gymnarchus niloticus | reverse complement strand
CCCACCTGAAAGGGATGTGTACTCCACTGTCCCGCACTCCAACGCCTCTGCACGTGCAGCCGTACAGCCATCCTCTGAGAAGTGCCTCTGTCCCCAGCCACATGGATGTTTGACTGATGCCGGTTTGAATGTGAGCACTGTAGGAAGAGGTGTAGAAGACCAGTCTGGTGTGGGGTGGGAGGTACCAATAAAGGCTGTAATGACTGTAGGTAGGAAAGTAGGAGTATGTCCCATAACCGGCCTCTCTGGTGTATGGGAACGT
The DNA here is from genome assembly GCA_009936485.2 of Gymnarchus niloticus. Lineage (NCBI taxonomy): Eukaryota > Metazoa > Chordata > Actinopteri > Osteoglossiformes > Gymnarchidae > Gymnarchus > Gymnarchus niloticus. The sequence goes on along the minus strand of JAACJT020000095.1, from coordinate 12,431,793 downwards.
GGAGTGAGCACAGTGCAGTTTGTTCTTGGAGTGACTGAGAACTGAAAGTGTAACGGAATTGTGGGACGCGGGTATGTTTTCCTGTGAGGTGTTCGTAACATACTCCATGCTTCAGAGAGCAACGAAAGCCCTCTTCCTCTTGGTCATGTCTGGACCATTTAACTGTAGGGACAACGTGACAGCCCACGCCTCAAGCTTCACAGATTAGCACGAGACGGCTTTCGCGACAGTCTGATTTTGGTCAGTCCTGTGGTCTTGTACTTCCTTCAGCAGCTCTGTCACATTCGTGCGCTTTTGTCTTTAAAACGCCACCCCCACGACACTCAGGCGCCCACACAAACACCCCCTCGACCACCCACACTCTGAGAATTGAAAAAATAAAGCTGAATATTGCTTGTGTACATCTTCCTGTGCATGCAGAGGAAGCTGTGAAAGGAAAGGGTGAAATTAAAATGACACCCCGTTCTAAGCGATGCCTAAGCAAGAGTGTGAAGGCCATCCATGCCATTAACAGAGTTCGGCAAACTGACAAACCACTGCCATCCCAGGACCCTTTGTAGCCATACTGTGTAAATCCACAGACGTACACTAGAACACCCCACAAACACAGGGAAGGGGCAATTGTACGAGCACTTGACATTAAATCGTGTGGATCACTCCGTTAAGTGGGATTCTCGCTGCATAATCGTTAAGTCCCTCACCGAACTGTGAAATCTAATCCCATTTGCATCCATAACCAAATGTATGCATTTCCTGGCACGTCTAAGAATGCCGATTTACTGCTGCAGACCCCCATGTGTAACCATACCGTACTATGGTATTTGACTTGTTACTGTTTGCCGCAAGTCTGACTAAATTCAGCCAGTGCTGTATTGCTACCTCTGGCCGCTCAAACGTCAAGCGGTGCCCTTAGTGCCCGGCCGCTACTCAGCCCCCATAATGCACCTTCACAGCCACGTGTTTTATTCGGTAGCAGTCTCCGGATCCCGAGCCCCCCTCCACCTCTATCCGGTTACTGGAATACTAATTAAAACGATTACAGTAGGGTACAGTACTGCTCTTGAAATTCTACTCATGTTTAAGTCTTTAACTGGCAAGGGGGCACAGGGGAGCCATACGATTTGGGACTAGAGAAAGGAGCTTTTCATGGGGTGTACTGCAGTGTGATTAACCGTCGATGCGGCTCTTCTTAATCAAATCAGTTGTATGGACGACAGCAGGTGAGAGGTGAAAAACACACACCCTGCGCACTTCACACAGTATGTGGACAGGAGGTCGCGAACAAACTTGGGAGGTATCAAAGAAAACCCAAGAAAAATGTCAGAACAGCAGCTTGTCAAAATACACTTGCTTAAGGAGGGTTGTCAACATTATTAGCAAATTGCAACTATAAGTGGACAATTAATCTTGATAATAGGCAATAATATCAGTGTTATTATAGGTATTATTAATCTCTAAAGGCTGAGCAAGGAAGTTGAGCAAACTTCCTTGGCATATTATTTAAGCTGAAATTTACGCAAAAAAAGTATTTTCGAATGTTGTTTTGACTTGCCACCAGATTAAACACATGCTGTTATTTATATAAGGTACTTACAGTTTTCCAGAGAGTTCCATTTTATGACTGTGCATGGTGTAGACAATGGGCTGTTTGTTATCAACCAAGCGCTGTAAGTGGCCAAGAATTCATATTCAGCTGGACAACTTTTAAGAAGTCTCACATACTGACCCAAAAAAAGCAAGCTCATTAAAAAACAAGCCAATTTTAGACAGTTTAAGGGTCGTGTACATTTCACATAATAAATGATATTTTTGCTAACCATAATTAAACTGAACCTGAGGAGCAATTTATTTTTGTCTGCCCCGTTATTCGATGTAGCTTGTGTGATGGTATCGCCAGTTGTCATTTTCTTTGAGAGAGCTTGGTTTTATTGTCTGTGAAATACCAGGAAATGATAAGCCATCTGTACTTAGGTACTGACATTGATCTTCTCTTTTTAAAAACTGTCTTCTCTAGCAGTAGATATTATATATTTTTATCTGCACATGAGTGTTAACTAATCTTCTGAGTGGTTTAATTGGTAATGGTGTTTCCCCAGCTGGGCTTTACAGCTTGAATCCCATTTTGAACTGTGTTATTAAACAGTTGTGACTGCTGGATCCCAAGAGAGGTAAAAACTCCCTGCTCCAGAGGACGGGAGTATTTGGATTATGGTATCATGGCTACAAAGCTGGTCACAGCTTTTCCACTGTGCGGTTTCAGCCTCCCATTTTCGTGGTGCTCTGTCTTGCAGACTGAAGTGTGTCCTGAAGGCAGGTTTCATGCGGCTGTGTGTCTGAGTCCCTCATTTGGTGGGAGGGTAAGCAGCAAAGCCCAAATAACTGACCAGTAGCTGGGTTTAAAAAAGAGGGAGAACATTTGGTACAGCTAAAGAAATCAAAGTATGATCTTAACACATAGCAGAACTTTAACACTTGGAAATCAGTAAATGTCATGTCCATTACATGGATTTAAAAAATGGATTGGACATGGATTTAAAACAGTGATTTTAATTGGCATCTAAGGAGAGAAAAGGTGTGCACTACAGAGCTAACTGTTTAATGAGTCACACTCCAGAGAAGTGAAGTTGGTAAATGTACCAAACACTCATTTCTTAACATAAGAATGTCTCTCACTAGATGGTTTTGCAGTTAGAGATCTGGAATTGCCCATGATCATTTTTTTTTTCCTAATTACAAAATCATGTTGAGTTCTTAAGAAAATTCTCATTGCAAAAGAAAAAAAATAAATGCGAAATACCCTAAACAATTGTGTAATCTAAAAGCTGTATGATCAGAAACAAAAACCTTTTTCTATGCAATACATTTTCTATATATTTTTATCTTCTGATGGGAATGTTTTTAATGCACACTGAGGGTTGCCATGTCAAACATGCTGTATTTACTCAGTTGTCAGTCTTGTGTCAGTGACAATGTGTGCATCATAAAAACCAGACAGGAAGATATTAGAACGTGAAGCCATAACCAATGACGCCGTAGTTCTTAATGGCAGTGTTGCTTATGACAGTTATATTGCACTGACAGATATTGTCTTTCTGTGTCTATTATTAAATTTAAATATATTCCATGACAGAGTTGCCCTACTGGGACAAAGAAGACTCATTCAACGTTTGCCCCACCCACGAGACAGTTATGCAATAAGTGTCTTGTGTTGCTTTATAAAGGAGACAGCTATCTGTTCATAGACGCCAAGATTCCACAAATAAGTCATTAGAAAGCAAGGATACTTACTTGTCATGGGAACCATATCTATGTCACCTGTTCCTTCTAACGACTGTTGGGTGTGTGTGCATCTGTACTGTATCTTTCCATCTCTTCCCTGTTTTTCCTCATTTCTTTTTTCCCCCCATTCTGCTGAGATTAGTATGGATGTTAGAAATAATTTTATTAAAACTACTTGTACCAAAATAGAATTGCACCAGAAGTTATCCAGCCATTGAAGTATGTCAGATTTAGCTATCCAGACAATCTGGAGAAATGGTACGTGAACATCTGTTACCGGCTAGGGGAAAAAATTCTTACCCAAGTATGTGTGCCGTATGCGAGACACCTGCGTTTTTGCAGGTGACGTTCTGTCAAAATGACTATTAAATCTAACAGTTGTCATACATATGTATTTAGACATATAGTGCATACAAGGTGTAGTTTGGTCAAAAAAGAAAAATACACAATACTTACAATGCATAAGAAACATTTCAGAACATGATTTGCGATTCAGCTCATTACACAATCTGTGGTCAATTTTCTGAAATACGTTTCCGTTTTGCAGTTGCATCGTAAATGATTTGAATGTTCAGTAGATGATAAAATAACCTCAGTTTTATGGTTTAATTTCTTCGTGTTAGGTTGATAACTTCTTGCCGTAGCAAACTGGTGATGTGCGTGTGTGAAATTTAGACCAGCTAACCCAGTGTTGGTGGTAATGGTTCATTTGATTAGCCAATACTTTTTCTAGGATGTAACTACTTCTCTCCAGCCCCCAGAAAACACAGCTGAACCCTAATGCCCAACCACAAGTGTAGTCTTGTCTGTGAGCGACACCCATATTATTTTGTGCTTTTCCCATTCTGATGTTAAAATACTTACCTTGATATATTGTTCTTCCATTGTTTTTTTTTTTTTTTTAAACCCGTTCTCCTCTCCTATTCCCTAGTAAAGTCTCTGATGCTAATGCCACATGGTCGTTCATTGTCCTACCCAGTGCGTGTGTTGCACCAAGTTTTACATGTGGCCAGCAGTGTTTGCTTCAGAGTTAATAAGGTCATTTTTACTGCCAATTGAGTGTTAACCACCAAAGCGATTCAGCTTTTTTTTGGGTTGCCAGACAGTTTTTCCTAAGAACATTAGTCACAGTCATTAATAGGGGTGTGTTAGAATTATACATGCATAAAATTCATAATGTATATTTTTAAATTGTATATATTTTCATATGCAAGTGAATTAGGTGAAAATGTTCTTTATTTTACGCACAGTGTTGATTGGGTTTTTATGTTATTCCTGTGTAAATAACTAGCTATCTTTAAATAGCTGTGCTTTTCCTGCAGCTCTGTTCATCTATTCCTGTAAAGTTGGTTTACTAGTTCACCCAGTGCTGATTTCACACTTTGGCATGCGGGCAAGAGGCTGACTTGAGGCCCTGAAGGGTGGTGGTCTGTCCTGCCACTCGACATGTCCAAATCTGTAGAATACCGCCACATCTGCCGTCGTCATTTGATGAGGAGTGGAGGTGTAACATTATTTTATTTTAAATTGTGCCTCACGCACAAAAACATGCTCTTTTGAGGAGTAGCGCCTCTCCATTTAAGAGAAGCTAGATGTTTGCTTGTTCGTTTACTGTAATTTCCACCCACTTGTCCTTTTTCCTAGTCTTTGTTCTGGGTAGGTGGACATGACCCCTGCACTTGACCCGAGTCCATATAGCATGTTTGGAAGTTCAGCCGTCTGTTCAAGGGCCAGGTAAATTTCTCTAGTTTGAGAAGGCCAAGCCGTTAAGTGGTCCAGTCACCACGAGACCCCCGCACGGCCCAAGCAGAGCCAGCTTTGACGTGCCAGGACTAAAGGTGCTGAGAGGAGTGCCTTAGGATGTGGGGCTTGGCAAAGGCATAGGAGAGTTCCTGAGAAGAGGTGGCAGGTGCAGCACGGAAACTGGCACGGGTAGCAGAGTCACCCCTTCTTCTTTGTCTGACAATCTGATGACGTTGTAGGATGATACTTAGGGACCGGTTTGGTTTGTGGAGGAGTCCCAGTGGATTAATAATAAAGGGGGCTTTTGTATGTGTTTCTCAGTAGTCCGAATGTACTTTACATCCATCCTGGTTTAGATCTCGGGTAAATGTGAAACCCCTTTAAACTGTTGTTGTTATGTCCAGTGAACTTACCCTTTTTTTTTTTTTAACAATACAACTGGCATTGTTAATGCCACATTTATTGCTTATACTATCTGTATATTTTGTGTAGAATGTATAATATTGTGTATGCATTTCTTGGTGTTTGTTTTTAGTTAAATATCAGTATTAATAATTAAATGTTATATGATGATTAGTTCTTTACCTAACTGAAGTGCCTGTGGTATTTGTGAGTCACAGTAGCATTTTTTGTGTGTTTTTAGTTGTTGGAGTCTTCAGAAGTAAAGGAAGATGCAGTGCTGTGCTGTTCTATGGAGGTAGGTGTACGCGAATCTAGTGATACAACAGACGAGGCTACAAAACCCGTGGCGGGTGGAAGTATCCCCAACTAACCAATCAGTGCCGGCTATCGATACCCTCACCCACCATGGGTTTTGAAGCCTCATTTGTTCCATCTGTGCCAGTTGCTTGTCCGTAAGAGTGCTCTTCAACTCTCCATATTTTAACAGGTGGATGTTCTCCATACCCCAGATGAAAAACATTGAGGAAATAATTGCACTTAGTTAAGAAAAGAAATGTTGACATACCCATCTGTAATATAATATGAGAAGTTAATTAACTTCCACTAATCATACATAACTCTATTGTACGGCAGTTCAATGGCGATTTCTTTTTTTTTTCAAGCTTACGTTTTTGGGTAAATTCACAACATGAATTTGGGATTAAGATAAATATGGTTTTAGTTAATATAGTTCCAATTTTTGATGGTAACAAAGATCTACCATTCGGATAAATAGCCAATTAAGTCCTCATGATAGGTGAAATAGCATAAATATTTAAAGAATATAAGCATTTAAAGAATACTTAGACCTGTTTTTCTCAGCAAATGACTAAACGTGTCGTTAGATGTGATGCTGCCAACTGACGAATAAAAGTTGTCAACAGGACAGAAAAAAATACATTAACACATGAGCTCTTTGACTCATTAAATGTGTTGGAATAATGAGCTATTCTTGATAATTGTCTGTACAAATCTGCAGTACAGATTGTTGCATTGCTGCCGATAATTAGCCAGTAAGTTTTTATAGGTAGTTGTAGGGTCACCAGTGCAGCTGCAGATGTTTACTGACTTCTAAATTGTTTCGAAAATGGTTGCATACTGGCTTGGAGATGGTGCGGTTCCTCAGGCACTCGGCCTCTCATTAATATCTTGCTCAGGGTGTCAATGCCCTGCTACCCAGCCAAGTGAATGCAGCACAAAAGAGGGTGTAGCTTTGGCCTCAGTGCAGAGAATTCGGGGCTTTGACTTTTTTGTCCTTGGAGTTAACAAATGGACTTTATGCACTGGGATTGGACCCGTCATATGTATATGGGGGCTGGTATTTTACAACAGCCGGGTGCTGTACTCTGTTGCCTTAATTGTCTGTGTCATTGCCCTGATGTTCTGAATGCTCTCTATTATGCCTTGTACTGGCACCTGGAGTGTGAAGCTCAGTTTCAAGCCCTCCCGCATCTCCTACCTATGTTACGCCCATTAAAATTTTTCTTACCTCTGAATCAGAAAATCCTCAGTGACATCTGAATATGGTTCAATACCACTGTACATACTTTATTAATATTCTTGGCACAAATGACTGGTTTAATATGCATAGTTATGGAATAAATAATCATTGTTCCTTGTTTGTTGTTATTGGCATAGATATTCAGATGCATACTGTAGCTAGCCTGTGGCCCACCTTGTTAGTGAAGTATTGGGTAGAAGCCTGAGTAAGGGGTGCTAAGTGCCTCAGAGACCTTTGTCTGGCTCTGCTCTTTTGTCTGTGTCACGTCCACCCTTTCAAAAGGGGCTCGATGCCCCTGGGCAGTCACCACGTCTCCAGACTCTCATCCTCTCTCGCCCACTCCCCCCGGCAGCTGCAGAGCACCGGCCGCCTCCTGGAGGAGCAGCTGCCGGAGATGATGACCGAGCTCCTGGCAGCGGCACGGGACAAGATGCTGTGTCCGTCCGAGTCGCAGCTCACGCGCTCCCTGCTCCTGGAGGTCATCGAGCTGCACGCCCACCAATGGAGCCCCCTAGAGGCGCTCACCACACAGTACTACAACAGGACCATCCAGAAGCTCACAGCCTGAGCCTACTGGATGCGTCTGCCATGCCGAGCTGCAGCTGGACCGTCCAGGAGCTCACTGCTCGAGCCTCACCCCTCACCCCTCACCCCCCCACACCCCGCGTCACTCTTTTGGGGGGTGGACATAGACTGACTTGACGCTGCCGACGCTGCCTGTGACAAAGGGGGTCTGTGTCTCACCCGTGCAGAGCCCTGTGGATGACAAAGGAAACACATGGGGGGTGAGGGGGGGGTCCCAGCATGTCAGTTGGATGGAGGCGGGGATTTGGCTTTTCTTCCTCTCTTTTGTGTTTGTGTGCCAAGTCCCCACCCCTCACCCCCTCAAGAAAAACACTTGCTCTCTGTCCCGTGGAGGTCACAGCTAACCCTTCAAGGTGTCTCCTAAGAGGTCAGATGAACAAAATTTGGGAGTGCACTCGTGAGTCATTCCCTTTCCTGCCCCACTGGGCCTTTATATGGCTGCTGCCACGGCCTGCCGGCCAGCTCGGCGGCAGATAGCCGCCGGGACCTCAATAGGTGGCACGCTCCGCAGGCCCCAGCCCTCTTGCCCTATTAGCTGTGGGGCCAGGCTGGGGGCCACGGGCGGCCCCTACATTCTGAGGGCTCTTTTTTTTTTTTTTTTTTTTTTTTTTTTTTTTTTACGCTCCCCCTTCAAGCCGAAACGGCTCGTGCTGGTGTCATTCTTGCTGTTGATGATTTTATTTTATTCCTTTAAGTCGTGCTTAAAAATGCGTGGTATTTTAGCGTATACTTTATTGCACAGGTTTGATTTGTTTTGCACTGCTTCGAGACAGTTTTTTAAATAAGGAAAGCAACCTGTCTGAACATTTTCCTCGATTGCATTAAAAGCTCAAGAAATGGAATTAACAGAAGAGATGCATTTGAAGTAGTGATTGCGAATGTATTTAAAGGAATTTGGGAGAGACTATTGATTTTGCCAGCTTATACAGTGTGTAGTATGTCTTTTCTAAATAACATACATTGTGAAGGACTGTAAAGAATGATGTAAATTTGACATTCCCTTGCAAGTATACGCTTTTAAATTAAAATCAAAAGTTGAAAAAAGGGGCTTTGACCATTTTGCAACAGATCATCTCGTGCAAGTCTTTCCTGAATTGTCTCAGATTTGCAGATGCTGAAATATTTTAAGCATAGTGTCAGTCCATAATACTGGCTTCTGCAAATATGTATAATACTATACTGTCAAGCCCAGCCAAGAGTTACGTAATATATAATCACATAAACAGTATTTACAAATATTCAGCAGAGCGAAGTCAAGATATAATGGTGCAGGAATTCCTTAGGTGATTTTCAAATGTAGGGCTTACAAATTATCTGTTGAGAATGATTGCTGTGGTTGGGTGATCAGCACCCTTCAGACGTATTGCTTGTGTGTAAGTTCTTAAAATACTCTCTAAAGCACAGATTCTATCTCTGTGGACAGTCTTGTGTTTTAATCTTGGTCTTGCACCAATAATCCAGCTCTTGTGCTATTTTTTTATTTGAAGATTTATTTAATGTCATGTTTTTTTAAGGGGTTCGGCTGATGTAAGTTATACATTTATAATACCAGTTATGCTTGCCTGTTTAGTACATGTGTCAGCTTTCTGTGTGCCAGCTTGTCGTTTTATTGGTTGATTCACTTTGTTAGGACCCAGTCTCCAACTTCATCTAAAGAACGGCGGTTCTCGATGCCTTTTTAATTCAGTGCCCTCACTTTGTCCACATCTGTGGCATTTAAAAAAACCACTGCATGACTACTGCGAACTTGGATATCGAGCAAAAATAAGTCATCATTCAGCTTGAAGTAGTTGAAAAATGAAAAAATTTAAAACACTGCCAGCGTATCATCTCCTCCCATCGATTGTCAGTTTCTTTTACGTCATGAAATAACCCTCAGACAGTCTGGTAAGATGAAGGATGTGGTCAGCGGCTTTAAATGCCCTTTTGGGTTTTGTCTCTGCATCGCTTTGGGTTCTATATAGCTCTCTGGAAATCTGCATTCATGAAGGTGCAAGAAAATTTCCACGCATGCTGTCTAGTAACCCGCTCTTCTTTGTGGCTTTTTTATGACCTGTAGTTGACGTTATAACTGTAAAACATTTCTATCATTTATGCTAGTTGGCTATGCTGATCTTATTCAGCTAAAAATGAAAAAGCATACAGAACCAGCTTAGTTCTGTACTTCATGACCTTGTGAGGTGTCCGGGTCATCTGATCGCACTTTGTCATCTGTATGAATTCCCAGCCATTAGCTTTCATTCCAGAACCTTCTGGAGTTATGTGTTATACTGTGGCTAGCTTCTGCCAGAGAGTTCCTCCCCCTCCAGCCGCTGTCTCCAGGCACCTGCAAATGTCCTTCAAACCATGGCACGTGGATCAGAATTCTTTTTTTTTTTTTTTTTTTTTTTTTTTAAATCGAATTGAAGGACATGTGCGGTCAGTGAGAAGTCAGAACGTGCGTTTTTATTCCAGTAAACTGACATTCGGCAATCTTTCTGCCTTTACTTTCCAGATGACGTTCACATATTTAATTGATATCGATTTATAATCAATAAATGGGCAAAAAACCAACGATTTCTGCATTTCCCCAAGGAAGGCATTTATTTGCAGTGCTTTAATCGGTTAGAAAAACGCTAAAATATCTCACAGGAGGTTGTGTTCTGACAGATTTAACAGGAATGAAAATACAGAAAAATATGCAGTACATTGGGGAAAAAGCCACAAAAATACTGCATTCTGTACCACAGATATTTGTGAAAACCAATGTTTATTAAATGGTAAAAACAAACTGCAAATTAGAGCTGAAGTGAAGATGCATTGGTTTGATGTTCACCAAAAAAAAAAAAAAAAAACGGTTATTGATCTGACCGAACATAAATGCATTGTCGTAAAAGCTAGCACTGTTTTGGAATGATGGGCATGATTCTGTAATAAAAAAATCTGAATTAAAGTGTTACCAAGGAAACAACTGAAGCTTTGTGAGATTGGTCTGGATTTTCAAAAAGCTACTTTTCTGTGTTTCATATTTGTGATTTGTTTCACGGACAGATAAGCTACTTTAGAGGAATGGGAGATTTCACAGCAAACATAGAAATTTAACTGGCAGGATGGTATCTTAATCATAAAATAGACACAAGCATAGGAAAGTGGGAGTATCCTGAACTGACCTGATGATCTATGATGGCGATAGTTCAGGATACTCCCACCCACCACAGGTCTTGAAGCATCATTTCTCCCATCACTACTTGGGAAAATTAAGTTGTATGTTTTGTCATATGGAAAGGATTGTTCAGGGTTTTTTTGTTTTTTTGTTTTTTTTTTTTTTTGTTTTTCTAAATATCTTTCTTTTTGGTTTTAAATATCTTTTCAGACTTGAGTTCACAAACTAGAAATAAGAAATATTGAAGCAATATTGCTTTATTAACCCTGAAACATTAAAGAACTGCAGTGATTGTTGCCTGCAATTAAAGTGCATTTTCATGATCTGTGCAAAATGAATGTCAACTTTAAAAGGTGATCACATAGATCGGGGTAAAAAATGTCGCTGGTGACAGTGCGTACCATATTAGTCTGTACAGGATGCTCACATCTGCTTGAAGTTACACCAGAATTAGAAACAATTGCATCCAAAAGTCATTTCTGAAGTTTAAAGTGATGTTGTTTAGCAGTTAAATGAAATGATAAAACATTTAGCATTTAATAGTTATATTTAAAGGTTGTTGTGAATTCTTTTTGAAAATGGGGCCAAATTCATGTGCCCTCTCCCTAAAAATGTGTTGTGTAGGGCAACTTGAAAAAGGTCGGTGGCCGGATCAGAATCTGAGCCCCCGGCTTTCCTGACCTGTTTACTATGCTTATATTGTAACGCTATATTTAAGCCCAACTGGTTAATAAAGCTATGCTTTTTCATTTGGGTAAACGGCCTTGCCTGTCCTGCTGTGAGGAGCTGTAGGCAGTCCCTGGTGTTCATGTAAGCTTGGCCTTTATGTTCTGCAAAAGGGAACTGAACAGTCATATTCTCACATCCTGGACTGGCAGCTAGGAAATGATGTCATGACCTGTTCACTTCCTGAATTAACTGCTTAATGATTCCACTAGTTAAGGTTGCTGAGTGAGCCTGAACTTCATCCTGCAGAGACGGAACTGCTGCGTCCATTCAGTCTATTAACGAGTCCCTCGTTGTGATTCACTCCTGCTGAAGTTAGTCTGGTTCTTCACTTGCTGTGGTGCAGGATTAACGAGTCAGGGTTGTTATTCATTAGTATCATTTCCTGGTCTCAACTAACCAGCAGTAAAAATGAGCCAAGTTTTGTGGGTATTCTAGCTTCTTGAATTCATGTGAATACCGATAATCTTTTGTTAACTTGTTGATTTCTTCACTTTTGTCGTAAAAGGCTTGAAAGCAATTTCAGGCTTATAAAGTCAATTGTCTAATTAACTGATGCCTTGAACCCTTGCCAGTTGATGCATTACGTAATTGATGTGTATGGAGATAGTTGGCGCAAGTAATACTTCTATCGAAAAACACCTGACGAAATTTGACAAATTAGTAACAAATTGTACCATTTTGTGCTGAAGTAATATTTTTGTCCCTTTGCAGCCAGCTGTAAATATCCTTTTCTAGTTCATAAAAAAATAAATAAATTCCTGTGCAGTTTTACACACCATATTCAGTAGTTCACCCTGTCCTTGTGAAGCAGTTGGCTGTTATAACAGGAGGTTGGATGTGTCAGGAGAAAAGCATTAGGGAGTAGCACCTGATGTCTTTGTTGTTGCAGTCACTGTAGCACCCTGTTTGCTTGATGTGACTGTTACCAAGCAACATGAAGTTCAGCAAAACTTCCTTCGGCAAACCCTGACCATGGTCATAGGTTTTTACTTAATCCATGTGTTTGTCACTGGTTTATTGGTTTGACTTTGAAGTCATTGCTTAATGTGTATTCATATTTATGGGTCTCCAATATTTAGGTATCTATTTTAAAATTAATTTTATTTTACCTTGTTTCCTGGTTGAAATAGGGATTTTCAAGAAAACAACCACTAGTGTATATTTTTATTTACAATCTTTTGGTTTCTATAAAACGTCTTTTTTTCCCCCCTGCTTAAAGGCTGCGACATTACTGAATTACGGATTGTACCATATGCTTGACCTAATTAATTTATAGCAACAATGAGTAGTATGAATTTAGAGTATGTCACAATTAAATTTGCTCTGTAGCTTAAATCATTCCTAAACCAATTGACTGAAGTTTGTAAATGAAGATTTCACATTGTACATAATTTCACTTCCATTTGTTCCTTAATGTTTGTTTGTGTTTTGTCAACACCTTTAATTCAAAAATAAGACAAATACTCTTCTGTATAAAGTGATCTTGGAAACCTTTAGCATATAAACTTTTTGTGAACTTCATATTAGTAGTTGGTTGGTCCACTCACTGGTATCAGGAAGGATGGAGTTATCAAGATGGATCTGTCGATCTACAGCTCATAAATAGCAGAATTACCATACAGGTGGTTTAACAACAGGTAGATGGGGCGGGCTTTGCGGCCTTCAAATGGGACTCTGTGTGTCGCTTAAATTAAAAATCCTTCGCATCCCACCGTGCTTGGCTGTTTCATAGTTAATTATGCTGTACTTGTACATTGTACACTGTACATTGTAATTGAAATGTTTTTAATGCCTACGTAAATTTATTTAACCAAAAATTTTTTTTTGCTTGTATTCTGGACTGTTCAGCCTTTTTAGGGAAAAACTGGATGTTTTGCATCTGTTCCATGATAAATGGATAAATTTGAGTAAAATTTGAAGTACCATTCGGGTGTTTAGGCCTTCAGTTCACAAGATTTAAAAAAATTATTTATATATACACTACAGGCCAGAAGTTTGGGCCCACCCTCCAATTTTTTTAAATATAAAGGATGCACTGCTTTTTCAAACTTTTATTACAAGAAAACAGTAGAAATTATTAAAACAAATGTAACTGACTGGTTTTGAAGTGTAATGTAACAATATGTAAAAAAAATTTTTTTTTTGAAGCGGTGTGGACCACACAGTACCTTGGCATATTAACTTTCTCTTTTTGACCATTTTCATTTCCAACCTTGTCTCTTTCTTTTTTTTATTATTTTACATCTTGAAACAAACACATGCGCCTCCATTCAGATCCTGTGGAGGCCCGCCTTACTTTCAAGCGATTGGTCTGTGCGTCGTTTTATTTTGAGTTCTCATTTATCATGTCGTATATCATTCTTGGTTAAAGTACACTCTTTAACTTCCAGTTAAAAGACACCATGTGGCAAAGGGCTGCCCAGAAGTCACGCCTGCAACCTGAAAGCATGTGTCGACATTGATTTAAAAACCTACAGCTCAGTACCCAGGTTGAGTGTTGTCGATACAGACCTGGGCCACTGACACATTTGCATGCATTTTCTATTTGTTTTCTTTGCGTGTGTGAATGCATTCAAATAAAAGCTGCAGTTTGAATTCATAGCAAGCTGTCATACAGTCAAGGCTGCAAGGTGCCCTTTTTCTATACATTAGTTTGGCTTGAACTGCTGCTAGTGATTAAAGATTCAGGTGCTAAGCACACCTCCTCTGGTGTATTGGCATCTTTATAGGACACCTCATGTAGAGCAAAGATTCCAGTCTGGATGTTCCTCGGCCCTCGTGGTGTTTTACTACACAATGGCCTCTCAGCAAAAACAGTGTGTACAGTGGGGAAGTAACACAGGTGTTTGTGGATCGATATCCCTGCTTTACTGGCCTGTAAAGAATACAATTACTCATGACTATCGGATAATATTCACTATTTTATGCTTTAATTTCATTTATTAATACAGTAATCATGTTACATTAGGCATGTCAAGGGGCTACATCACCAAATGAAACCATAATTTGTTGCCGCACCTTTTGATCATAAATGCTTAGCTCACCTTTACATTCAGCTGTTTCAGTTGGTGTTTTAACCTGTTGGCGCCATCGAGCCTGTTGATATAAAGGTTTATATTTTTGAATTATTCAAACAAAATAAAGCTTTGGTAATGATTTGGAGGTTGTTAAAATTATTTTTTTAATAACTGATGGTGCTGTTCTTGACCAGATAGAGAAGAAAAAAGTTGAATCGAAGTAAGTCTGATTGCAGCGGACTAGCGCAAAAGCAGGTGAATGTTTAAGAAGTTGGATTACTTAACAAATAACAAACTAATGACAATAAAATCATATACAATTTAAATGATGTTGTCTCTGTTGTCTTCATCTTCTGTTGTTGAAAAATTGGAGAATATGGAGGTTATTTTACTTGTATAATTGTGTATGTTATGAGGGATTTTTAAATTTGTGAATATAGTTATACATCCACAAATTTCCTCTATATTCTCAATTTTTTTAAGTGCACGCCATATAAAAGTTTGAGTTACCCAACATGCAATGTCATGTTGCCACTTATTGAGATGAAAACGTCGTTTTGAAAAACTGTTAATTTTCGTAACCCCTTTTTTGTTTAATAATATTTATTCTCATTTCATTTTGCTTTTCTGAAACAATAGCATGATTTAAATACCTCAGTATAATACGCAAATGTTACATTTTTTGCACATTTTTATTTTATATGCATCTTGCAAATGTATGCATTTTGATATATGCAAAACAATATAATTGCTGCAGTTTTTCCATTTTTTTTTTTTTTATATCGGCTGAAAATGAGTAGTGCTGTCCTGCAAGGACTGCTATGGCTGTTCTCAACCTTGGTATATTAAAATCTAGCCATTATATTATGAAGAACTGTGTCCTGTGTATTCTTGGTTTATATCATCTTGGGGTTTTCTGACATCCTTCTTCAGATCAGACTTGGCTTCTCCCATCCCATTTGAGCAGCTGACAGTATCTATGCATCTCTTTAATATTCTAGGATGCATTTCTGTCTATAGCTGCATATCACCTATTGATTTTGTAAGTAGTCCTTGCATAGTAGGCAGCAGCTGTCTGTTCTCATTAATGGGAGTTATATCTAGAAATGACCTGCCTCACACTTTACTCTTCCTACTCCCGGGACCTATTCTGAAACTCAGACTTTCATTTAAACAGGATTCAAGTTAAGTCAGTGGTTTTTTACAGAATACTGATTATAATCTGGTGAGTGTACAAAAAAAATCATTAAAATAATTCAAATGTTTATCCAGCAAAAGTGGTAATGTGTGGTAAATATTTTTTCTGTCAAAATTTAGTAAGCAGTCCCATTAAAACCTACTAAGTATCAAAGAAGCCATGTATAAAAAAACAGCGGACTGTCACCTGAGCTGGGAAATGGGTTTGCGTTTACTTGGACCCTTTATTATATCTACAGCTAATGCATCAATAGAGGGCCTGTAAAGTTCAGCCTCATAACCTCTCATCTGATGAAGAGAAGTGAGCCAAAATACCTGCATGGCAGAAAATGACGCATCAGAGTGTCTGCCTGCAGTGTTGCCACGTGTCCCTATTGCGAGGCTCTGAATGCCATTTTCCTCCCTTCACTCCCATCATCTGTAGCCATGTGCTCACCACAGTCCTCGCACCCAGGGAGGTCTGACCAGAGTCACATACAATACGCCAGGACTGGAATGAGGAAGGCCAAGTCCTTAGGGCAGTTGGACTGTGCCATACTCACCCTTTCATACCTGACAAAGGTCAGTATTTAACCCTTAAGTTTGTCCACAATGGATGGAGGGGGTCACTGTGGGGTCAAAGGTTTCCTAGCTGCCTAGTTGTAAGACATGGGGAGCATGAGCCACCGAATTGCGTCATGAGTCAGCATTTGGCTGTGAGGCAAACAACGCAGAACCCTTCTCTCCTGTCAGTAACTGTAAGCATGTAGGTGGACTTCATCTCTTCGGTTTTCTCATCGCCGCCTTAACCAGTCTGCCACCGACCACAACGAGAATTCTGTAGACAAGTTCTGCTGATGAAAAGTGTGGGAGTTTTTGTTTGCCTCTTGCCTAATTAAAATGAACTCACTGTTGACGTCTGCCAGGTGTCACGTCCTCCTTGCTTGAAAATGAATCATCTGTGACATTTTCATACCTGCAATGTGATGGACGTACATGTGGGATGGTACCTTTGCAGATTTTTATTTAAAGTTGGACATTGATTACAGTTTATAAGGGGCAACATCATTAAATGAAATTCATACTGTATATATTTTATATGGTTTAAACACCTTTCAGTATCTCTGCTCTCTTTATATGTAGATGACACATCTAAATGAGTTGATTACCAATGTCCTAGTAAGACATAATGAGTTAAAAGGCAGAGAGGATTCCCCTGAACAGGCTTGTGAACTACTGCATTAAATACATACATACTACATACTGTCTGACTAGTGGTCGTCAGACCAAGATGGCTGACCGCAAGCATGTTTTGTGCATTGTATGAGTCCATAAACACAGACAGGACCACCCAAAAACACTGTTAGATATGTGCCACCTCCCTCTAGCAAAAAAATGTGCATTAAATGGCAGTGTCTTTACACTCAGATTGTATGTAAGCAGTTCAAAAAGCCATTTTCCAAATATTCACTGAATAACAGCGGAAGTATTTGGTTACTCATGCACTCTCTGTGGTATGATGTGAAAGGCCTCTGACCGCATGAACCACCATGCTGTAAATAATTACCTCCTGTCTCCTAGCTACCACATGCATATTGCTTTAAGAAATCTACACGCATTTCCAAACCCCCCTGCAAAAAAAAAAAATCTTTTTCTTTGTTATGCAGAAAATCTTATCCCTTTTTACTGTTTTTACTGTCTGGAGCCTTTTAGTCTGATATCCAGTCCACATTTCTTCAGCATTCATTTGCATTTTTGGTCAGGTTAGTATTGCCTTAGCCTAGCTTTGCAGCTTACGGTCACCCCTAGGGCACCAGAGAACCAAAGACAGCTTACCTTTCTGGTGTTTCAGAGCCTTACAGGAAAAACAGCTGTTTGCGAGGCTACTGCACCTGTGGGGGGTAAGGCGGGTGTGCTCAGTTAATCAAACACACCCCAGCCATGCACTTCCTCACATGTCCTGCTAGTCATAGACCACAGTTTATAGAATATTATTTATCCTTTTATTATCTATATTCTCTTCTTAATGTTTGCTAAATGATATGCTGTTGATGTTGGTGTGTGCTGCTGGCTGTAAGTCCAGTCAGCTTTAGACGCCACTCTTCTTGATAAAATGGCATGGCATGTCCCAGGTAGACAGCAGCTGTAAATGACAAGCTTTTCACACAGTCATTCTTGAAATACAGTGCTCATTGCATCCTTATGAAAATAATGTAAGAAGATATCCTCCATTCTTTTACTGCTAGCCCTACTGACATCTTGTAGTTTAACTACAGTGTCATTGTACAGAGTCAATTCACTCTTTAAATTCAGCAGTCTTAACTGAATGTTTTAACCTTAATGTTATGCATATCCTTAAACATTTTTGCCATTTCTTAATTTTCATTATCATTTCTTTATTTGACATTTTTAAAACGTGTTTTGTACTTCAGAGTCACCATGCTGACCCCTTTGACCCTACCAAGCCTGATTGAGACAGTGGCACCAGGCTTGTCTGGAGATCTGTATCTGTGTCTGTAAATTTGTTGACCCTTCTCAGTGGAGACATTGCTGGCGATGTCTAAATGAGATGGAGCATGGTCAAGGTTCTTACGTGAGTTTTTTTTTTTTTTTAATCAGCATAATGATACCTTTCATTAACATATTCACACTATATCGCTTGTTAGCATTTCAGCTAAACCCCCCCGCCCCCCCGCCCCCCACACACACACACACACTTCTAATGACAAAGACTCCATCACTGGTTCTGAGATCATTAAATTAGTGTATTGCATTATGCACAAAGGATATATTGGTCTTAAATAAATATTAACAGTTGCACAAAAAGCCCTTAGTTAACTTGTGTCCGATTTTTAAAAACAATATATACAATATATAACTATAATATATAACAATATATAACTATAAAATATGACAAAATTTCGGGACACCTTCTTATGTACTGGCATCTACTGGAATGCAAAAACTCCACCCCTATTTTCTTTTAGAAAAATTATCCTCATGTTAGTTACCATGATCTATTTTTAGAATAACTGCTGAGTAGAGCTGTTTTTCACCTGTAATACTGTATTCAACATGCATTTTAGGGAACATTTAGGCATCTGACATTTGAGTATAATACTGGAATTGAATAAGAACAAGCAATTTGTTGTATGAAAGATTCATAGCCATTTAATTATTTTCAGTTATTTTTTATAATACTGAATGAACTTTACTGCTTGTTCGTTGACCAGCAAAGATTAGGTTTCAGATAGCCACTAAAGTCCAAATATTAGACGTAGGCATGCTTTTGTGGTGAATTTGTTCAGCAGCAGTTAGTCACCTCTTACTTCCACCATCTCCAGTCTCCTTGGAGTGTCACCTTCAGAGTTTTGAGGTCACCGAATGATGAGATGAGGGAGATGGAGGTCATCCCAGGCAGAGGTGGATCTGAGCTTTGGTGTGGCTCAAGCTTAGCACATCATTCTAAGATGGAAGCAAGACAAGTCAAAGAGAGAGGTAATATCATCTGGTAACAGTGTACACACTTTGTCTTTAGACTGGATTCAGTTAGACAGTACAACAGTGTCTATGTTGTCTTACAATAATTATGTCCTAAAGTACATGTGATGCTCAAGATACATTCTTTTCCTTTGAACACAACTAGAAGATACAACATTAGAAAATGGAGAAGAAGAATCAAAATGGGCAGAAAACAGAATAGATATAATGTGAAGTCCTGAAGAATTTGTGTTCTCTGATAAAGATTTTAAAAATGTTTCTGAAATGAGAAATAACATATTCCTTATGGCAATCACAAAATCTATGTGCTTCTGAAATATTCATGCATTTTATGGGGCAAATTTAGCATTTTCTGAGGTTTCCTTTTGATTATACCCTAATTTTGGCACAAGTGCACCAGCATTGATGTCAGTTTTCTTAGTACTACTACCTAGACACTAAATTATTTACGTAATACAACAAATTTACCAATTTCTTTCAGCACAGAGGCTGCCAGCACTGATCTTAATAATTTGGATATAGTGCAGTCAGTTTGGATTGGGAAGATTAGTCTATATGTATACTCTTGCTAAGTGAACATACCATGCAGGTTGTGACCAAATGACAGACATTGTGCTCAATAGGTAGCTGAGAACCACTATTCTACTTATTGTGGTATATTATAGTTTAACTGATGTAGGAAACGTATCTCCTTCAATAACTGAAGCTGGCTGTAAACAATCACTGTTTGCGGTCTGCATTAAATTAGATTTCACCCAGTGTCTTTGTCGACCTACATATGTATTGTTTAGATATAGATCAGATACCTGACAAAAAAGTCATAATACTGATTTCAGTTGATCAGTTTTAAAATGTCTGAGAAAAGTCTACATAAATACATATCTTGAATGATAATGGAACATTGCCATACAGAGATTTCAGAAGACAGTGCTAAAATTAAAATCATTATGAAAATTATGATTAAATGTATTAATAAAATTAAAGGTTATACCATGGTAAGTCATTAATAAAATATTTTTATATATGTGCTGAATGCTTCCTTTGAAGATTAACATCTAGTGACAAGAGTGGACAATTTCAAGCCCTGGGAGCCATTGGATTGAGGAACAGAGTTCTCTGAAAAAAATCACTGTTTAATAAATAAGGAAAACAGTTCAAGAGTTAATTACACCACATGGAAGTGCCCTGCTTCCTAGAGTCAACCAAAGTCTTTGATTGTGTCCTCATTACTTCACCAATCCCATTGCTTGCCTTTTGTCATTAGTTGTGAAGTTAAGATGGGGCTTCCCCTTCAAACCCTTTCAGATGTTCTGAATTTGTGAAAATGCCATTATGTCACAGAAGGTAAATCTCAGCTACGGTGCCCAAGAGGCTCCCTGAGGAAATTATTTTGTTTGCTGACATTTATGAGCAAAATGTAGTTATTTTTTGTTTGCAAACTAGTGCTCCTCCTCTAAATAAGAGTTCATGAAACTTGTTGTACTGCCATTCTACAAAATCCAAACACTGTGTATTTTGTCATTTCAACTTTTATGCACTGTCTTCTTTACATTCTCTCTCTCTCTCTCTCTCTCTCTCTCTCTCTCTCTCTCTCTCTCTCTCTCTCTCTCTCTCTCTCTCAGTCCCTAGCTAGCAACTGGAGGGGGGAGGTTGGCCCCGCAACCAGCATGCTGCTGTGGGGACCACTGGATATCAGACTTGCTCCATGACGCTTTTCCACGCTTTGTGGTCCATGGAGATGGCTCTGGCCAGATTAAGGATCCAATTTTCATACAGTTTCTTGCCTGGCTTCCCCGGTTCTGGTCACCTCGGCAGAGTGGCCACCCTCCTCCTTTTGCAGCCGGGCGGAGTTACATTAGTACTGTTTTGTTCAGTTGTGCATTGCTACATTGTCGAGAATAGAACATACATGATATTTAGTAGACAAATAACTCTAACCATAATCAGGATAAATGGCCAATGCTATTATCACGTATGCTGCATGATAGGCTTGGTGTTTATAATTCATATCTGGCCCCTTTAATGTATCTTTCAAAGACTCATTCAAGGCTTTTGTGCTTATTATTTTTGTGTTGTGATGTGCTTGAGAGATTCCTCATACTAGGCAAATAAATAACTGATTAGGTTTTGGGTGGTTGCACACATGGGATTTGGCTAATCCGGTGTCTGTGATGCCAGAAGCAGTACTCCGTGTCCAGTCATCCCCAGATGTCCCAGTCCATCAGTCCCAGTCCGTCAGTCCGTCATCTTCTGCACCGTTGTTCTGACCTAAACTGACACACATCCCCTGAGCTCAGGCAGTGCCCAGGGGGAGCCCACTGTTACAACTGTTATTGAGCATATTCTTAAAAATGAAATGAAAACAATTGTACAAACTTTGAAATGATTTCTCTACATTTGCTTACATTACAATTAGGATTAAATCAGTTGAAAATTTATTTAATCTTTGTTTTGGAATTTGACTTTTTTTTTAAAGTACAATGTATAAACTGATTTATTTCATTAAATGATAGTATATAGCACACTGTAACCAAGTGTGGGGACATCAGTAATGTACAAAAAGTTCTAAATAAGAGAAGATAACCATTTTGGGGAAAAGTGTCTTGCAGTTTAAACAGACACAATCGACAGGACAACAGCTGCAATATCACATCCTCCACATGGTCCAGTGCATTAAAATATTTGGAGATTTTATAACAGCTCACTGTCCATGCACACAGAATAAAAGTGAGCATTAGTCTCTGTTTTAATGATATTTGTTGTTGTTTTTTTTTTTTTTTTTTTTTTTACTTAGAATAACGCAAGAGCACAACTAAACAATGATACACTAGAAGTGTAATTTTTCTTGATTAAATGGACTTGATATAATCTGCATAAATTAGTTTGTATGAGGTTCTGTGTGTGCTGTTACATGTTAACGCATGCAAATCCTGCGGAGGTGGAGTATTCAGATGCTGTAATGCCACCATCAGACAGTGTCAGACATACGTGAATATGAATGAAGCAGTCATTTAAATATGTCCACAAATTTGCACTGAGAACCTGTGCATTTACATGCTTTATAACTATTTTCATATGTTATACCTTATTTTATGGGGAATAATATTTGCCAAGGCATCCTTTAGTCAACAATCATTTGATGTGAAATTTCCCTCTAAGCTCATTTCATTTCCTTTAATATCCAGTTCTGCTTTCCTATGTCTTCACAATCTTTCATCCTTGTACCTTTCTTTTGATGTTCGATATCATTTTTTGCATTTGTCTTTAAATGCTGTTTAACTGTGTGGTAGCTCTATGCTATGCTTCTGCATGGTGTGTTTTCCCCCTTTTTGCTAAGTACTCAGTAGACAAGGAAGACTAATTTGATCCCAAGTAGCTTGGATAAAGGGTTACCATTATACAGAATAAATCATCAGCCATTTGTGCCTTGCATCCCCAGAGCTGTCCTGGCAGTAATTGTTCAGTGACACAACAATCCGTCTTCCTTAGAGCTCAATGACAGTCACTGTGTTCCCCAAACACAGTGGCTCTCTAAGGGCTCCAGATGGACCCGTCCTGTCTGGTCCTCATATGAAATGGGGCAAATTCATTTAAGACTCCATTCTAAATATTCTACTAAGGCAGCAATGCTGCATAATTTGGTCAGCAGCCAATTAGCATTTGGCCTGGGCTGCTATTAAATCAACAAAAAACAAAGGTAGCTGTTGCAGTCTGCAGCCTAATTACTTATGTCTGGACTCTTTATAGATACTTTAGACACACATTGTGTGTACAGGGGCTTAACTGTTAGCTTTTCTTAGTAAACTGTGGAATTACTTCACAAGTACGTACCACATCTACAAATCTGTAATGGATCACCATGGTACATAAAATAAAAACATTCAAATGCAAGTTGAATCTATAAATTATTTCAGACATTAGTATAGTTTTACACTTCGAATCATCTAAAACCTAGAGTTTCCTATAAAACTTTAAAATGAACTGATTTTAATTTTCAGTTGACTAGTTCTAAATTTTAACCAAATCAAAATAAAAGTGCTCTCTCGGTCCCAAATAAATGAATCAATAAACAAACTAATGAATATAAATAGGCTCTAAGAGACTGTCATCCCATGTCATGAAATTAATGTATAGCCATTTCATAACCTGGTCCAGAACTATCCCTGAAAAAAGATCAAGGTCAAAGGGTTTGTTCATAATGTTACCATAAGCAAGCCGCAATATGGAAAAAAATTGTGCACGGGGACTTAGAAAAATTGCCTATTTATCATGTATATAATGGAATACAGTATAATTTTCACAACTCTACAACCTTTGTGGCCCTGACATTAGTTTGGTCTTAAACCACAAAACACAATGGAAACAAGTAATGGGAAAAAATAGAGGCAGATAAAATACTATAAAGTGGGATAAACATGTTAGCTAATTTCATAACAGTGCTGACAAGTGAGGATTGTGCTTTATAAGGGGGATTTTTCTTATGGGACAATCCTGATTCTTTTCTAAAGCATTTATGAATGAGTCTGCTATTGATATCTTGCATTGTTTTATAAAAGGCAAAGGCCTTGGAGAAATGACTCGCATGCAGTGATGGTTAAGAAGTCCTTGCTTTTGGTAGGAGAGCAGACTGCTTTACAGTACTGATTTTGGCATTGTCATTTATACCACAGCAGATATTCTGGAGGAAGGAACACTGGAAGCTGAAAACTTCTGCTGGTCTGTGGAAGGAAAACACATAGACTCTGCTTATGAAATTCTTGCATTTTTTAGTTTTTTATCCTATCCTCGGGAAATAAAGTCACATAAGTTTTTTTTTTTTTTTTTTAGTAAATAAATGAACAAATAACCTATGAAGAGTTGTTAGGGATTACATAAATTCTCAGTCCTCAATCTTTTATTTCGATAGCCTTTCCAATTTCACATTGTTTCGCATTTTGAATCTTGTTGCGTTATAGAATACTGAGTTAAGTAAGTATGAAGTCCTGAACGCGCGTTCAGAAAAGTCAAGCATTAATGTTCCCACACATAAATACAAATCACATGATGGGGGAAATGCTGTAGAGTCCACACCCTTTTTGACTGACACATAATTAGACATTTTAAATAATTCAGTAGAGTAGTACACGGCCCCTGCCGCGGCTCTGGAACGGTACCAAGTGGAATCTGGGACATACAACGTGTGGTGCGTCTCCTGTGGCTTGCTTGGAAGAATGGGATTAGCTTGCCAAGCTGTTTATAGAATCCTCTGGGGGGGGGGGGGACATTGGGGGGGAGGTGAGGAAGTGACTCAGAATCTGGCATCTCACTGGAAGCTGGGGAAGTGAGGTTTCATCTCAAGGCACTGCCGCCATTATACTGACAAGGTTCAGATCACAAACCAGCATGACACACATCTTTGTACTTAACATACATTTTGCATTTAAAAAGAAAATACAATTAAACATTTCATTAGACAGCATATCTGGATGAGAAGATTCCTTCAGTTGCATTTCTTAAACATTAGTTCTTTTCATATTTGTCTTAGATTTCTGCAGAGTAGCAGCCCTGTACTGAATGTAATGAAATGTTATTACTGATTCTCTATTTCAAGAAACTGTTTTACTCTACGCATTGTGTTAATCTTGCTTATAAACTGCTTTGGATCAAAGCATCTATCGAATGAATAAATGTAGCCTGTGAATGTATCAGCCACTTATGTATTCACAAAGGATGTTTGTTATGCAGATTTGTTCAACGCAACATATATGTTAAATGTTATATGAAACCTTGAAATCCCAGATACAGACCAGCTGGTCTTTATATCATCTCAAAGATTAATTTGTCTTGCAGCAACAGAATACTTGTTCCAGGAGTGAACTTAGAAACTTCCAGAATACCTATTAGTAATCTGATTGTCATTGGAAACAACAAGAGATTTGGGTTCAGAATCTTGGACATTTCACTTTAAAGATAAGCTGAAAAAGTCAGCTTAATGTAATTTTTTTGTTTGGTGCAAAATGATAGAAGAAATGTTAACTTTCAGAAAGTTGCCTGATAAATAATAATAAATGATTTGCAGTTTTCTGAAAAAATATAAGCAGATTCCAGTAGTAATGTTAATAATTTTTATATGTCTTTTCACTGATACTTAAATACCCAGGGGCAAAATTAAATGCAGTTTGATGATCAGATCTTAAGATTCTGTTTTATTTGTGTTTAATTTGCTTCCACATTCAAGTAAAATTAAACACTTGATTTTACAATAGTATAGTAGCGTTTTAATTCTCTTCTTCTCTCATCTGGAGAATACCAATAATTGTGAGAATTGCAATTGTGGTTTTCACTGGTAAGCCAGGTTTATCAAAAACAAAACTATAATATCTAATATGAAACCAGACAAAAGGCCTGTTTGCACTATAATACCTTTCTCTGCAATAAAAACATCCATTCAGCGCACATGTACTTCTAGGAAAGACTAGCAAATTGAACTGACAACTGGCAGATTGTTTTCTGGTTAGGTCTTTAATATAACTTAAGTCATGGTTTCCTTGGATCTCTAGGAAGTAATGTACCTCTACCGCCATCCTCATCAGTCCCCTTGGCATCAGTATTTCCTCCTTTTGTCATAAGGATTTGCAGCTGAGCTGCATCCCTGTACCATAATGAATGTGTAGGTTCGTATACTACCAACATATTCCTAATATCTTGACATTTCAAATTTCATACAATCTTCAAATGTCCTGCAGGATATATGCTAATTACTGTTTCAGTGCCTCTTTAAAACTACAAATGTCCTTCGATTATTTTGAAGAAGCATGTATATGGAATAGCCTAATTGAATTCATCATAGCTCTTGGTCTATGCAAATTATAATGCATATTACACTATACCACTTAATGTTATAATAATTATGATTGTGTGATTATAAAACTTTCCTCTCACAGTCCAAAGATATGTGATCTAGGCTGATTGGCAATTTTAAATTGCCTGTAGTGTGTGAGTGACTGCATGTGTGACTGTGCCCTGTGATGAATTGGAGCCCCATCCAGGAGGTCCACCCCCTTGCATCCTAAATTGCCTGGGTAAGGGTCCCGGCCCCCCACAACCCTTGGTAGTTTGGGTGGATGGATGGATGGATGGATGGATGGATGGATGGATAAAATTCCTAGTGTTTCTTAAGCAGGGTCATTAATTTTTTTTCCCATTCATTTTGACCATCAAAATGCTAGTTTTGGCTGTATTTTTGTTGTATATAATTCAAAGTCCTTAATGGCTAATCGCTTAAGCGTATCAGTTACTATGTCTGAGACACGCATCAAAATTAGTCGTGAGCTTACTGGCATACGATTCCAAATCACTCAAAATCATTCAAAACCTATGTTGAAACCTGTCATTGTTCAGTTACCAAATCCAGAACATCAGGTCATCTTGATGCAAATCATCATATGGGACAAAAGTTTGTTCAGTGTAATGTTGTTCTGTGTGTACCGCTGAGTTTTCTGTAGTGTTTTTTTCTTATCCCAGTGAAATCCTACAGAAACTGGATCCAGTGGGTTCCACAGTCTTCCTGAGGCTATAACGGGAAAGGACTGTATATATACAGAAAGAAGCATGCACTTTCACTAAGCACGCTGACCTTTCTGCAAAACTCATAGGGATGTAACTATCTTAACGGTGAACTGAAGCTGAGTGTGTTGAACACTCTAGTAATTATCTAGATATGTTCAATAGGCAATATAGGCAATAGTATACTTTAAGGAACAAAAAAAACCTTTAAAACACTTCAGAACTTTATTTTTACAAAATTAATTTTCACAAGGTTACAATTAAAAATAAAAAACATAAAAATAGAAAACAATGTTAGAAAAACGTGAAGAAATCCATTTGCTTTTCAGTTATTCACTTAGAGTTACAGTGATACATTTTGGATAAATCTGAATATATGTAAAACATTTTAGAGTGTAAAGAGTGAGGTTGAGACTTTTACTCACAAGCTTGATCACTTTAAAATACCACTATCAGCACCCCTCTCATTATGGTAATCTAATAGCAGATGTCGCTTTATTCTCGTGCATTATGTCAGTTTTAAAGACTGACAAAGTTACAATGAATCCCAGGTTAATGACTTAAGGGCAATGCATTCACATGGACAGCTCAACGTCATTTTCAAATCTGGTCCAAGTTTCCCATTCATCATTATTTCATTATATAGCCGATGCTTATATCCAAAACACATTTTCAGAACAATTCTGCTTATATTTTACTGAGCCACTATTTCAGGTCTTTAACCAAAATACTACAAAAATGGCCCCTTGTATGTTTTGAACACAGCCAAGTCTTGCTACCTAATTATTCTTTTACAGTTTCATGCAGTTCCACCTACACTTACAATGAATTAGTAACTCCAAGTAATGTTTTTTTTTTACTCTACCCAGTACAGAACCCAGTCTATCCATTACTTCCCGAATCTCTAAAAGTTGCTGGATAACAAACTGGACAGGATGTTTAAAAAACCCTTTAAAAAACAAATAGACCTTTTAAAAATCTTCTTTAAAATGTATAATTGTGTATACAATATAATAACAATTCATAGTAGATAGTAAGCAGAATCATTTTTGTGAAAAGCTTCTTATATATGCTTAATAGATGTGGCACTGCAGACATTTTATGTATGGGTAAAAAATTTACATTAGCCATTTGAGAAAAATTGCTGAAGTTTTTCCAAGATCTTAACTAATACTTCATCTTTCACTTCAGTGGTCCTCTTGCATGCAGTTTTATAGATGAATTAGAAGAAATAAAGGTAAACATTCCACCTCTAGTCCCTGGCCCAGATGTTCCCACAGAAATGCAGTTGTCTGACTGCATAAAGTTAGCGCCACTGCACACACTGTGAGACCCTTAGGGCACTGCTACATTCCAGGTATCACTGCACCCCGCAGCCACAGTTTTTGTCATCCTGTTTCAAATCCCATAACTCGCCTGAGCTCAGACATCCAAAATTAGGTGGTAATTGGAGCCAGATGTGGCTCTGGATCTCAACTGCTCTCTGACAACCAGCTCTCCTGCTGTTTCTCAGCTTCAACATCTCGCTTGCTGGGCTGTTTTTAAACACGCACACCAATGACATACACGTGTGTGAAAAATTCTTCTCTGTGATCTTTTGTTTTGTTTTTTTTTGTCTCTCCTTAGCATTACAGATCTTTCGTAATGTTGATTTTGCATGATATTTCTTTTCAATTGCAGAAGTTGCTGTAATATTAATTGTTGGTGCAGTTTCAGCCACTTTACTGAAATAGTCTGAAATGCTATAAAATCTAACATTGCTTTAAGATTATTTTCCACTGTCAAACTCAATGAGTAAGACAGTAGCAGAGACAATTTTTAAAAACGCTTTTTCACCAATGATATATAATAAATAAGTCCCCATTTGCCATAAAAAGAAAGGGAGAGGAAATGAGCAAAGACTTTTTTCAGGATCAACTGAATTTAATTATTCGAATTTTCCTAACGTTTTTGAATGTTCACGACTTAACAATCAATACTCTTCAGCACTTCTAGTGGTTTAACCATGTTTGTCTAAAATGTCATGATTTTACATGTTATCCCTTGGCTAAGAACCTCTTTTCTCAGAGTAATGATGGCCACGGGGCATTGCTCTGCACTCTAAGAACAGAACAGAGTTACCGGCACTTGTGTACAGTGGCAGGCTGAGCGGAAAGTCTTAATTAAATACAAATGTTTATCTGCAGTCAGCCTCCCTGGCTTGGTGACAGGATAAACCACTAAAGACTGATACAAGCTCTTGGTTTCATTACATTTCATTACAGGAAAACTCCTACATTCTCCCCTCCTCCGGCCATGGTGGACAGTCAAAGGAGAGGGGGAGAAGCTATGGTTTCACTGCTGCTCTTTGATCTTCCACAGTTTATATGCCTGCTTTACTTAATACAATCGAGTCATTCATTGGACACACTTCAATAACTTTGTTTTTACAGACCTTTAAGAACAAAATAGAAATTGCACACTGGCTAATGAAAGGAACACTGATATGATCTTTAAATAATTTTTCATTAACATAGCAGATATTCCACCCTCTGTTAATATCCACTTCACGATGACCCAATATTTAAGGTTTTTAATAAGGTGAGAAACAGAACGTATGTGACTTCAATCAGACATAATGTGGCCTGATACATCAAGCTGCAATGGTCCTGAGGTCAGATGTTAACTCAGAAGGTGGGATCTTTCACAAGCAATTACAGTATTTCAAAGCAAAGGTAGCAGGCTCTGTAGTTTGGCAGCAGAAACATGCATATTAAAACACATTTGATTTTGCACCACTTGCTTGTAGAGAAACTGAACAGGGAGTTAGTGTGTATGTGATAATCATTAAACACCCAGATCTAAGGGAAGCAAATCTTCACATTATTACGTACATGTTATTCCCTACACCACTGCAATACATTGTAATACTTAGATCCCCTGTTCAGGTTTTTACTTTAAAAACATTAGTGTAAAGCAGTATATGATAGTCTAAAGAATCTAAGGTGGAGAAATGCCTACATATTTTAAATTTTCAGATTTGAAAACAGATGGTGCAGTGGGTAACACTGTCAGTTCACACCCTTGTAAATTTGGGCTCACATCCTGCATAGGTATATAGTTTGCATGTCTAAAAGTCCAAAGATATGCAGTTTACTTGACCTGGTCCTAATTTCTGTGTGTGCGTGTTGAATGATGTCCCATCTGGGATGTTCCCCTGCACTGTGATTTTTGGGACAGGCTCTGTGATCACTGCAATCCTGCTGTGGCAAAGTGGTTATGGCAGAGAGATGGGTATATAAGTGCATCCTTTATTAAACATTTATCCTAATCAGTTACATGGCTCATACCCTGCGCTTTTCGGCACAACCCTGCGCTGGATAAGAGATCAATGGATAGATGGAAGGACAGATGCTTGGGAGGATGGATGGATGGATGGATGGATGGATGGATGGATGGATGGATGGATGGGACATAGGTGCATGATTGCCTTTGGCATGTTGCAGAATGATTGGTCAGCGGAAGCTTAGATGTTCCATTACTTAATCGGAGTTTCCTCTGCTATGAAAAGCTTTGACTAGCTCAGAAATCTGGAAACATAAAGCAAACATTTGCAAAGAAAGCACATATCTTGAAGAAAGAGCCAACATCACAACTTTGCTGACAATTCTTCCCATAATCAAGCAGCATTAATGAGAAAAGATCATCTGCATAAATTCATTAGCCAGAGTAAATTCTTGGAGGTAGAAATTAAGCTCATTGTCTTTGCAATGCAATATGTCTGAAGTGATATAAATGCTTAGATGAAATTCTTTAGTAGAAAATCCTGCCCGGATATTTGGCTGGAATCTTGCTATGCCTGCTAAGATGTAAAGTGCAATTTTGCAACAAGGATGTTATGATGGGCAGAAACGCTACATATCCTGCGGATACCGGGCCTGGCTGTTGGCGATTTGGCAGGGTGCTTATCTCTGAGGAAATGTGTGTGGTCTTCCCTACTGTTTTAATTTCTGTCTTAGGAACAGAATAAAACCAAATACGGTCATTTCTATCACTTGTAAATTGAAAACAAGACAATGCAGACACCTTCATCATTCAAAGCTCTAAGTAAGTCACTAAGTAAAGTAATAAAGACACAATTAATTGTAGTCTTGAGAGTATTGTCAACTGGTTAAATGTGCAAAAGAGTTATTAGTGCTATTGTGCTGTTGAATTGATTTAAATATGCCTGTACCTCTTTATCATTGTTGCACTCATAACATCACAAAGATATACAGTCGAACATGATATTACATAGCATCTATCTATCTATCTATGTATCTGTTTGCCTCTGTCTGCCTGTCTCTATGTCTGTCTGTCCATCAGTAATTCAATGTAATTCAGCTTTTAAACTTAAATTATTTTTATTCATCGCCGATTTGGGTAATTTCCGATATTGTCATCATCCAGATGCCATAATGTCTTTGGTCATTAGTTTATCTTACAGTACAGTGTTGCTGGTGTCTGAATATACTGTGATGTGCTGCTGTTGGTGGGACTCAACATGAACCTATGAGGGTAACCAATAAGAATGTGCAGCAATTGTTCTTTGCTCAATATGCAATTTTTTATGCAATTCTTATTTGTGCGGATGGAAAAGAAGATGTAATTGCTAGTGGCTATACTAAGCTGTGTTTTGAGATGCCCTGAGGCGCTGCTGAAAATGTTATTAAGAAGTCAGGGAAATGACCAAGTGAGCAACTCAAGGAATGTGGGATTAAATATGAGAAAGCAAACTGTCACAGTACCTTTGGGTGAAGTAATCAACTTCAGCAAACATCTTTAAAACCACACTCTCATAACTGAACTGATAAACATCTGAGAAATGCCAAATAATGCACAAATGCATGAAAAGAATGAAGGATGACAGGAACTCTCTATAAGGCTCAATTTGGATCATTTAAACTAGATGTCATTAGTTTAAACACAAGCAATAATATGGTTTTCTATCATTGAATAATTCTGGTCAGATATATTCTTGTAATTACACTTCAGAGCTAACTATTAACTGTAGATCTTTAAAATAAGATCAGTATGATAACCATGATTATTTTTTGGGCCTGTAAAATCTAAGCATTCATACCATAATGTGCTAACTGCATTCCAGGAAAAAATGTGCTATGGAAATTTGTGCTATTATAATTTTAATGTGAAAGCTGTGGTTCTGAGGTAGTGGTTTTTTTATCTCACAAGATAGGCAGATCAAGGACTTTCCAGTACAAGGTGAAATCACATTACAAGCGTGTTAAAATGGGCTATAGGAACTCATGAGTGGTTCCTATGGCAGTGGGAGTTTTCTTATTGTGATTGAATAATGGTGCTGTTAATCAAGAGCGGTTAATTTTGTATGATTAGGCATGCTCACAACAAAACATGTTCATTCACTTATTACTGGGTTGATAAGTCTGAGGTATGTTTTTTAGCCCAGAAGACACATCCAAACCTTGATCCCTGAGACAGAACCCCAGTGTAGTCCATTTCATGATATAACTGCCATTTTACTTTTGTTTGTGTTCCTTGGTCAACAATGAAACTGTTTTCTTTTTGTTCTTTCCCATAATTTGGTTAAAACCATCTCTATACCCAAATAAAACCCTTCTTTCCATTCCCTAACCACATGGTTTTGTTGACCCTCCTGTCTGACACAAGTCACTCTGATCAACAGTTCCAGGTTCTGGAGCGCCTAGAACCAATGAGGTCTGTTTTCCAGAACAAAAATCAATACATCCATTTCTAGAATGATGAAAAATAAAATGACTTACAGCGTGCTAGCCTATAGATAAGAACTGTTCTGCAAGAAGAAATAGAAGTTCTCTTGAATAAGGATATAGTTATTCTCTACTCTTTTCTCAATGTTTATTTAGAATGTAGAATGAAAAGAGCATGGAAATACATCAGCAATACCCTCAAGCATCCGTTGAAAGACACCCAGGAAGTACGGATCCAATTAGCAACTCTCTCTCAGCAGTGACATCTACAAATTTCACACACATTCTTCTCAAGCTGGATGAACACCATTAATATGGTGGACAATGGCCCTAGCTAGCGATTTAAAAATTGCTGCAGTAAAATACATCATCAAAAGCAGGAAAACGTACAAATTAATTTGAATAAAGTTACTTTCTGGTCATTTATAGTAAATTGATGAGCAGGCACACCATATTTACAGCGGCTGATGCTCACTGATAGGGTCATTTTAAGGAAATTTACTGACAAGGGAATTTATTCACAAGGCTTCCTACTGCGATACTTTTAACAATTTTCACCTGGTCCCTAAACATGTAAATGTAGTAAACAGATGAAATTATTACATGTAGTTTCATGATATCAAAGGAAAGACAAAGCCATATGATGTTTATTTCCAATTTACTTTTCCGTCTTGCAGCCTTTTGTTAAAGTGAAATGATATACCCCTGGGTTTTACTTAGTATGTCCCACAGCAGTGCTATTTTGGAATCTATTGAAAGTGTTTTTGCACTACAGTCCGATTGCATGAGACTTCAGTACTGCTGAACAATCCCCTCTGCTCTTGTCAGTGCTTTGTGTGACTTCAAACTGCATTTCATTTAGCAATTTATTTAAATTCATTTTTAAGAAATAGTTCAGAAATGAAAGGAAAACTTCCTAAAATGCCTTTAAACAAGCATATGTAACAACATTCCCCAATGAAAAATATTAAAGAACATTGCTAAAAATGTATTATTCTAAGCAGCTGAAAATGCACAATAACTGGTCATATTATGATTCCAATGAAGCCTCTCTGTGCCACCTCTGTGGAAAGTTATTTCTTTATTTCTACACCAGCTGGTTATCTGATACTTCCAACAAAAGCTGATTTCCATTTGTTTTGTTTTTTTTTCTTTTTCTTGGTTATGTTTACTCCCTCGATCCAGGAACCTCAGTTGAAATATCTTTCATCGAATGTTGAAGCTTTTCAGATCAGATGCCATGGCATTGACAGTATTGTAAGTGTATTAGCAAAGGTTTCCTTGATCTACGAAGGAGCTGATATCATAGGTGTAACATTTATGTGTTAACATAATATTAATAGTGCATTTACCCGTTTTAGTAAAGTTTATTATTTTGTATATGGCATCTAATAAGGCAACTACATTATGATGTAAGTACCGGCTAGGGGTCCTGAGAGAGCGATTGGGTATAATAATGAGGCATGAGTTCACGCATGTTAGCCTGCAAATAACAATAAAATTACCCAGAAATTTCAGCAGCTGTCCTATTATTTAATTTTGTAGAAAGTGTACAAACAATACATGGTGTCAGAATAAGGAACAACTATGGATTTCGCTGGAGTTCCCTCGCCACAAATTGACTAGGATTCTCTCATCCTACCGGGAGAACGGAAAAACTTCTGATAGCACGTGGAGTTGATGTTTTCTGGCCTGCTGAAAGGCAAAGACGAGGAAGAGAAATGCAGCTACTTACTCCTCTGGACTGGGGACAAAGGGAGAGACATTTTTAATACATGGACTCACCCAGGAGGAAGCTAAGGTACTAAAAACATATTATGATTGTTTTGAAGCATATGTCATGCCTAAGACAAATATGACATTTGCTAGATGCAAGATTAATGAGAAAATGCAGGGGATAAATGAGACATTTGAACAGTTCGTAACAGAGTTAAAATTGCTGGTTAGACTGTGTTTATGTGAATGAAGATAAGATGGTTAGGGACAGAATAGTGTTTGGAATAAACTCTGCAAAAGTCAAACAAAAACTTTTAAGTATCGGATCTGAGCTAACACTAGATAAAGCTGCGGACATTGCTGGATTGCACAAGATAGCACAAGCACAAATGAAAACCTTCGGTGCAGGCATCACCAGCGGCCACGTGCATGCAGTTCACAGACCAATAGCAAGAAGCACGGCACAGAAAACACGCTTCATGGCAGAGAAGGCAACTAAAGATTTTCAACCAAGTGACACAGACAACAGGCGTACTCAAAACTGTGGCTACTGCGGAAATTAAACACATGGCAGAAAAGGCCAATACCCAGCTAAAGGTAGACAATGTAAAAAATGTAGGAAATTTAATTACTTCACTAAAGCTTGGACAACTGGGAAAGGCAAACCAGTGCATAGAGTGTGCGATGCGTCAGACAGAGAAACAGACAAGCTGTTTATCGATGTAGTAAGAAAAGAACATTCCACTGAAACAGAGCAAGCCTTTGCAGACATAGCAATAGGAAGGCAGAATGTTAAGGATTCAAATTAGACACTGCTGCACAAGTCAATGTAATTCCCACAAGTGCGTACCATAGCCTATTGAGTGAGTGCAAGCTGCAGCCTACCATACGCAAACTGACAGGTTATGGAGGAGTGCAGCTTGCAGTAAAAGGTACATGCAAGTTGCAATGTAAATACAAGGGACGTGGCCTGATGTTAGACTTGCACATCATCGAGACACAGGCGGCCCCAGTGTTAGACCTAAAAGCATGTGTAGATTTAGACTTGATTAAGCTAGTCCTATCAGTGACCTCAGCAGCAGACATACAGTCAATAGCAGAAGAGTTTGCCAATGTTTTCAAAGGGATTGGTCTGTTCCCTGGAGAGTGCAGCATTCACCTTGACCCAACAGCAATGCCAGTAGCATACCCGCCAACAAGAATTCCCCTTGCCTTGCGCAGCTGGTTAAAAGAACATGCAGAACATGGAGGACTCAGAAATCATTTGCAAGGTGGCTGAACCAACTGCATGGGTATATGCACTGGTGGTTGTTGAAAAACCGAGGACAGGAAAGCTCAGAGTCTGTCTTGACTCTAGGGACTTAATGCCATTAAACGTCCCCATTACCCTCTGCTAACAGTAGAAGACATCACGCCACAACTGGCAGGAGCACGCTATGTTTGTGTAGTGGATGCTCGATCAGGATGCTCAGCTATAAAACTTACAGAAGAGTCTTCCATGCTCATAACATTCAACACCCCGTTTGGACACTACCGTTTTCCATTTGGCCTCATCTCAGCCCAGGATGAATTCCAAAGGAAAATAGATGAAACATGCCAAGGCCTCAGTGGAGTGGTTGCCATCGTGGATGACATCCTTGTCTATAGTGCAACCCACGAGGAACATGAGCAGAACCTCCATGCCATGCTACAGCGTTCACGAGAGAAAGGAGTTCAGCTCAATGCTGAGAAACTCACAATTGGAGCCACCGAGGTCAGTTACTTTGGTCATCGCCTCTCAGCCGAAGATGAATTTCATAGAGGTGTGCACGCTTGCGAAGCAGATGTCTGCGTCAGTAACGTGCTCTGGGCCCATTCCTGCTAGGGTACTGCGATGAAATTTACAGCAGATTATCGTCGCTACATCGTTGGCTGTCGGAATGGTGCCCAATAAACGATGTGGGTTTTATATATACAGTAACTGGCAGACTTTTTCGGGCAAACCTGAACTTTTGAAGAGAGACGGAATTCAACCTACGTGGTCAGGTGTCGCACTCTTCTTAAAGCATAGCTAATAGTCTTAATGCAAAATCTTGACTAACCAGAGCCAAATCCAGGCTGCAGACTCGGATTAACCGACCATCTGCTAGCTGCTTAGAGTTGTCACCTGAGGTTCATAATACTGAGACTGTGTCTGTTTCCCGCACTTTTAATAGTAGAGGACTATTCCGCAACAACTTCTGCTTTAATAACTTCATAAATATCAAGTTAGAACCGTTGTCACAAAGTATCTGAGGTCAGGCTGAAGTTGGGACTCTGGAATGTGAGGTCTTTAACCCCAAGGTGTTGCTTATAAATTATCACAACCGACTCAAGTCTTAGTATGCTCTGCTTGACGGAAACGAGAGCTTAAACAAGATGATTACGTGGTGGTAAATTAGTCTGCCCCTCCTGGGTACACCTACAAACACAACCCTTGTCCTAATCGGCAAGGTAGTGGTGTTGCTGCTATATTTAAGTCTCATCTCGCTGTTTCTGAGAAGTTGTGGTAGAAATTTAGCACATTTGAAATCCTGGTCCTTACTGTCGGCTCATGTGCTCATAACTCCCCATGGTCGCTTACTCTTGTTGTCGTTTATAGACCACCTGGGCCGTATAGCAGTTTTATTCAAGAGTTTTCTGACTTCCTGCCTGATCTAGTTGTTACTACTGACAAAGCTGTAATTGTTGGGGATTTTAATATCCACATGGAAAATGACTCATCCTTGCAGTATGGCATTTGCCGTTCTGCTTGAATCTGTTGGTATTGTGCAGAATGTAGTAGTGCCTACTCACTCCGGTAACCACACTTTAGATTTGATTCTCAGCCATGGTATCCCTGTGTAGTATGTGTCTATCCTCCCTCTAAATTCTGCAGTCTCAGATCACTCTCTACTAACATTTGAAGTACTCCTGGGATCTGCTACTCTGCCTGTTTCCAAAGCAAGAGTTAGTCACCGAATTACTCCTTCAACTGCGGCTGCTATCATTAACAGGCTTCCCCCGCCATTCTCCCAGATTGGTAAGCCCACAAATGAATCTGAGCTTGAACACGTATTGATAAATACTGATCACTCACTTTGCAGCAGTCTTGACTTGGTTGCTCCTCTTAGGAAGAAAGTGCTTAAAGATAAAATATGCTCCTTCGTATACTGACTATACGCATGAACTTAAAAACGCTTCAAGAATATTGGAGTGTAAATGGTGCTCATCAAACTTGGAGGTTTTCAAAAAAGCATGGAAAGAGAGTGTTTTAAAGTACAAACAAGCCCTGATCACAACTAGATCCACATCTCTCCTGGCTGATAGACGACAACAAAAGTAATGCTAGGTTCCTGTTTGATTCCGTGTCTAAACTAACTAGGAATCAATCCGAGGTATACCCACAAATTGCAACCTCTCTCAAAAGCAACAACTTTTTGGCATTGTTCAATGATAAAATAACTAATATCAGAAAGATAATCCAAAGTAGTACCACTGCCACAGATTGCTGCCAGAATCCGCTCGCTCCTGCTGTAATGGATAGAAGTAATGCAGTAACGTTGGATTCTTTTACCTCTATAGGAGAATCTGAACTTCTGAACCTAATATCCTCCTCTAAAACAGATAGCTGAATGTTGGATCCTATTCCTACAAGGCTTGTAAAAGAGATTGCTCCATTAGTAGTAACTTACTAAACTTGATTAACTCATTACTAAGTCTTGGATATGTACCAAAATCACTAAAAGTAGCTATTGTCAAACCTGCTCTTAAGAAACCTAAGCTTGATCCTAGAGACTTAGCAAATTATAGGCCATTCTCAAACCTTCCCTTCTCTAAAATCTTGGAGAAAATAGTAGCAAAACAATTGTACTCATTCCTACAGAGCAATGGCATAAATGAAATATTTAAATCTGGGTTTAGACAATATCACAGTACTGAAACTGCATTAGTGAAAGTAACAAAGGACCTACTTATGGCCTCTGATCGTGGTTGTTTTTCTTTGCTGGTGTCCTTAGATCTTAGTGTAGCATTTGATACTATTGAGCATGACATTCTCTTAGACCAACTAGAATCTTGAGTCGGTATTACAGGGTAGGTAATGTGTTGGCTACGGTCCTATCTCACTGACTGCTACCAGTTTGTTCATGTTAACAATGAATCCTCTGATTATACCAAAGTTAGATGTGGTGTTCCACAAGGATCTGTGTTGGGCCTGCTGCTGTTCACCCTGTATATGCTGCCACTTAGTGACATAATTGGAAAATATGGTATTGATTTCCACTCCTATGCTGACGACACACAACTATACATATCAGTTGAACATGGTGAATTGCCTCATCTGTGAAAGATTGAGCATTGTCTACTAGATATTAGGAGCTGGATGGCCAAAAATTTCTTGCTCCCAAGTCAAGATAAAACAAAAGTAATGCTGCTTGGTCCTAGAGTGCTTCAAGAACAAATTGATGTAAAATTTAATGGATGCTTACTTAAACCAAGCACACTGGTTAGAAATCTTGATGTCTTAGTCGACCCAGACCTGTCCTTTAATGCTCACATTAGCAACATCATTAAAACACTTTTTTTTGTATCTGAGGAATATAGCGTTGGATATTGTTGTCCTTCAATGATGCTGAGAAGCTAACTTGTGCTTTTATCAGCTCCAGGTTGGGTTATTGTAATGTTCTGTTTTCTGGCTGTAACTCTGGGTTGTTACACAGACTTCAGCTAGTTGCAAAATGCTGCAGCAAGAGTGCTAACTGGAACTCAAAAAGTTTGATCATGTTAGTCCTGTATTGCCATCTTTACACTGGCTTCCTGTTAAAGCTCATACTGACTTTAAAGTACTAATACTTGTGTACAGGGCCTTGCATGGTTTGGCTCCAGAATATTTGTCTGATTTTTTATTTTTTTTTTGGTGCCTTACCCCCCCGCTTGCTTCGCTCTCAGGGGGCAGGTTATTTATTAGTTCGAAGAGTGAAAAAAGCGACGCTGGGCTGCAGAGCATTCTCCTACAGAGCTCCGCAGCTGTGGAATGGTCTTCCAACAACAGTGTGGGACTCTGGCTCACTCTTTATCTTTAAGTCTAGGCTTAAAACGCACCCCTTTAATCTGGCTTACAGAGACCTTAGGTAGCTACTCACTCCCCAACTGTAGGTTATAGGCTGAGGTGTAGAACTGGGTGGGGATCAGTGCCAATTGACTTTGGATGAACTGTTCTGTCAGTGCTGTCACTCCTGCTTCACATGTTCTGTGTGTTGTTGGAGTGCTGGCATTCAAGGATTCCTCATGCCCGTGTCCCCATTGGTCTCTCCCTCACAGTTATGCTGCCATATATAGTTATGCCGGGGCTCTTGCTATTTTATTTGTAATTATTCTGCCACCTTATATTCCTGCTCTGCTCACATACATTTCCCCCGCGCCCCCCTTTTTGGGGTGCTTCCCTTGGAAATTTGGATTCAAGAGATCCCCCTATCGTCTGCTGGTCTATCATGCCCTCCCTCCACTTCAGCTGTCCACACTGACCGGCTTGCTGCCTTCTGAGCCACTGAACCTGCTCTGATCACTGGACTGCAACCTCCAATACCCTGTTGTCCTCCTGACTGTTACAACATTGTTCTTATTTGTATTAATTAATTTGTCCTGCCTGGTGCCAGCCAGAGGAGGATGGGCTTCCCCCTTGGGTTCCTCCCAAGGTTTCTTCCTTCTGAGGGAGTTTTTTCTTGCCACTGTCACCACTGGTTTACTCTCTGGGAACTCTGGGCCTGGGACTATGTAGAGCGCTTTGTGACAGTGCTTCTTGTTAAAGGCAATATATAAATAAAATTGAAATAAAATTGAATTAAATATGTGTATGTTGCAGTATTCAATACGATAAACTAACACTCAGACTATAGGAGATGTTATCTTGAAATCTGTACTTTCGTTGTTGTCATCATTCTTAAAGAAGGGGGTATAATATTTGTGTGTTAAAATATTAACAGTGCATTTATCCATTTTAGTAAAGTTTATTATTTTGTATATGGCATCTAATAAGGCAACTACATTATGATGTAAGTACCGGCTAGGGGTCCTGAGAGAGCAATTGGGTATAATAATGAGGCATGAGTTCACGCATATTAGCCTGCAAATAACAATAAAATTACCCAGAAATTTCAGCAGCTGTCCTATTTAATTTTGTACAAAGTGTACAAACAATACAATAGGTTCAGCCGAGTTATACATTGTTACATAACCTGTTATTAAAACATTACAACTGGAGACACTACAGTCCACTCCTCATTCAACATATAGAAAACTTTGGTTTTTTTTTTCTTCATTTTACCTTGATTAAAAATAGCGTTGACTGAGATGCTGGACAATTACAATGCCATGTTTTTGGACTGCTCCATTGGGGTTTAATTCCAAGTCAAGCTGCTGAGATTGGTCATTCATCCCCTTCAGCACAATGTCAGTGCTGTTTCAGCAGGGGCCCTATGCTCAATCATTAGTGGTGATCCCCATCAAGGTGGAAATACATGGCACCAACATTCAGGAGTATGGAAACCTTCTGTGCTTTGAGATTGGCCACATTACTTTATTGACAGCTAGTCAAACACCTCCAGAAGAGCAAACTCAGGCGTCAACACGTCTCCTTCTCATAGTCAGAAATGACTTGGGAGTAATGCTATGTCCTCCATAATTTTGGCAAAGTCTCTGGCCTGCTATTGCACTGAAGTGGCAAGCTTGGTAAGGCGTTTACATTTCCATTTGGTGGTCACACAGAATTCTCCCACTATTCTGTTCCCACAATATGAACTCATGCCGCTCTGGTTAATTAACCTCAAATTTACTCTTAGTCTAACAATGTGTAAGTGAATGTGTGTATGTGTAAGGATCCTGTGATGAGTTAGAAGAACTTGAGGCAGGGCATCATTTTCAAACGCCTGAAAAAGCGATGTGTCTTTAAAGAACAGCCTCTCAATGTG
Organism: Gymnarchus niloticus; assembly: GCA_009936485.2. Taxonomy (NCBI): domain Eukaryota; kingdom Metazoa; phylum Chordata; class Actinopteri; order Osteoglossiformes; family Gymnarchidae; genus Gymnarchus; species Gymnarchus niloticus. The sequence goes on along the minus strand of JAACJT020000095.1, from coordinate 12,390,727 downwards.
AAGGGTTAATGTAAGGATGAGGCTGTTTCTACCGGCTCTCCAACACATGATACAAAAAGGCTTATTTGGTCTTTTTAAATAATGACGTTGGAAACAGAATGACAAAATGGCAAGTCTCATAATAATCATCCAATAATGACTCATAACTAGACTAAAAGTACAATTAAGGCAGGATTACTTTCTGTGTGATGGGACAGGATGCCAGTCTGATGGAGAATAAAAGAGCATGAGCAGGACCGAGATCACTGATAGAGAAATAAGGAATCACTGGTATGTGGGCTGCACTATAACCTGGATATCATTTGCAGGCACCCAGCCTGTCTGTTTTTACATGCAAACATGCGGGCTCTTTGTTTCAAGGCAAAGAGGAGACAGCACCAATGTGTATGAGAGAGTGAGAGAGAGTGTGTGCTTGTAATGGGGGAGTGGGGGTGTCATCTTGACTCCCCACTGCCCTCCTGTCAGACGCTTTAATTAGATAAAAGACGCGGATTAAAGGAAGCCCTCTAAAAAAACTTCAATCTGGCTCCGTGGAAAATTGATTTATGAAGTATTAGCAGCAGCAATGGCGGAGTACCCTCTGCTGCCAAAGTTCCTGTTCTCCAGCCTCCCTGGTGGTCCTCTTCCTTCCTGGAGTGTAAAGTGAAGCAGGACCCCCACTAACACCCAGGCTATGAGGTTAACTGGGCCTGGAAAGCATCCCGCTGTCAAGTCCTGATTCTTCAGAAGAGAGAACTTTTGTTCTGTCCCGTTGTCTGAGAGACTGGGTTTACTCTGGACTCTCACTGTTTGCGCCAATGGCAGTTTCAGTGCTATATGTACGTATGTATTCTCTGCCCCACTGATATATGGCTTTGGGCAAAAACATTTACCAAATAAAAAAATAAAATGTAAAGAAAGGCAACGCAGACATCATTCAGATTCAGGTTGTTGGAATGCTTACTCATTCAGTGTCCATTGGCTTCAAAAGTCTAAAGATAGTGGAAATACAATACATTACAAATACAATAATTCCGAACAATATGAATACTGCAAAACAATACAAAACAGTGCAAACTACATGACATGTAGTCAGTGCACACTTTATAGAGCTCATATGCCAACCTGCAAAAGCAGCTTGGTTCACTTATTGTACGATATCAATGTTCCCTCTATAATTGTATGCATGGTTGCAGTTTGCTTGTATGGAAAGAGGTGGACTTGACTTTTACATACTTCACGTGTTACTCGGGAGTCCGTGACATTTGAAAGCAGGACCAACACGATTTGCTGATGGTGGATCACGTAATCCTAACAGGTTCTGTCCAGTTCAGCTAGAGCTCAGTCTCAGTATATCGGGATCAATACTTTAAATGTAAGTTGTTCCTGTCTTAATATCTTCCAGTCTAACATGGGTCAAGGCCACCCGAAATGCCTTTACAGCAGTGCTGGTTAAGAGGAACTTTATTCCTTTTCTTTATAACTTGTATAGCTTCTTTTTTGCTGGGCAGTTGTGCTGGGATCATTTGATTCTAGAGTTGAGGACAGACAGGCACAGACAGGGTGCTCCCTAATCTCATTACCACACAGTTTATGCCAGCGTGATTGAATTTTCCTTTACTAGAGCAGAGCATCCATAAACTGACATATCAGAATAGGGGAATAAGAGTGAAAAGAGGTCCTAGATAAAATAATCACATCTTCCTGTCTCAAAAGGAATTTTTTCTAGTAATTGATCACTACTAATTCATGAAGCAACAGAGTTCTGATATGTTCAAGAATAGCTATTAAACATCTTCCCAGAAATCTGTATTAAATCTATATTTTAATTTTATCATTGTCATCAGATTAAGAAATTATAGCACGGTGGCTAAGTGGGTAGGACTGATATGTGCGTTTCCTATAGGGACTTTGGTTTTGGGCTTCAGTGCTGTTACTTGTTTCGGATTTTTAATATACGACATCGCATTGCAGACTGCACTAATGTATGATTTATTATCGCAAATGTATCTTTACTTACTTTAGTAAATTGAACCTTTAATATTTCATAATGTTGAAGTCATGACAAAAATGTATCCGTGCAATAACAAATTTTCCACCAGGCTTAAATTGGTTTAAAATGTTTATAACAAGAGATACGAGTTCCAGTGTTAGCATGAAATAAAATGTCACGCATGGAAAAATATTGTTCACTGAAGTAGTAATTATTCACCTTGGTAATGGTATACTGAGTATGCATAGGTTTCCCATCTTCTTTTATGCAACTCTCTCAGTACTCAGACATAAAAGCATATCCATTAATTATATCAAAAAATTGTTTATTAGTGTATCAAATTAATCAAGAGTGTATGATTTTAATATTCCTTCTGCAAGATTTCGGGGAAAAATTTAAATTTCCAGGGATCATTAACTGTCTTACTGTCTAAGAAGTATTTCAAATTGCAACAACAAAAAAGTCTGACTTTCTCCTTCAGAAACTCAGTGTGAGTCTTTCCATTTCTGTACAGAATTTTGTCTCCCATTTTTTGTCTATTATTTGGTAACAGATGTTATAGAGTATACCTTATCATGTTTCATCATTGCATGGCAGGATAAGAGTTTGGTAACAAAAACAAACACAAGTATTCAATGACAATATTTCCCAACTGGGGGTTTGCGTACTCCAGAGCTTATGTGAGTAGTTTACAAGGGGTAGACAGAAAAGTTGTAAAATGTGATTTTGTAAATGCAGAAAATATGATTGGTCACATAAGATGGTTAATTTAAGCCTTCACCAATATCCCCGAAAAAAAAACATCAAGAACTGACTGATCTTGCAGAAGTATTCCTCTGAAAAGTTTGTCACCCCCCCATGCTCACACACATTTTTCATCGCCACCCTTCCTGCTTGTATAACTTTCTCATTGTGTGTACTTTTTAAAAAAATTCTCATTATTTTATAGTTTTTCAAGAACACATTTTGCTATTTGCAGTGTGGTTAGGTTGACATGGCAGTGTGGCTCACGACTGTGCAGCAATACACAGTTCAAATCACATCATCGAGTTCGCCGATGACATGACTGTGGTGGGTCTCATCAGCAAGAACAACGAGTTAGCATACCGAGAGGTGGTGCAACGGCTAACGGACTGGTGCAAAGCCAACAACCTGTATCTGAACTTCGACAAAACAAAGGAGATGGTTGTTGACTTCAGAAGAACCAGGAGCGACCACTCTCCGCTGAACATCGACGGCTCACTTGTAGAGATTGTCAAGAGCACCAAATTCCTTGGTGTTTACCTGGTGGAGAACCTCACCTGGGCCCTCAACACAAGCTGCATAACCAAGAAAGCCCCACAGCGTCTCTACTTTCTGCAAAGGCTGAGGAAAGCCCATCTCCCACCGCCCATCCTCACAACATTCTACAGAGGGACTACTGAGAGCATCCTGAGTAGCTGCATCACTGTCTGGTTTGGGAGTTGCACCGTCACGGATCGCAAGACCCTGCAGCGGATAGTGAGGACAGCCAAGAAGATCATCGGAGTGTCTCTTCCCTCCGTCACAGACATTTACACCACACGCTGCATCCGAAAAGCCACCAGCATTGTGGATGATCCGACACACCCCTCACACAAAGTCTTCACCCTCCTGCCTTTTTCCTGCTGGAAAAAGGTACCGAAGCATTCGGGCCTTAACCATCAGACTGCGCAACAGTTTCATCCCTCAAGCCACATGACTCTTAAACACTCAAGGAACAAACTGATACCACACACACTCTCACCTGTCTCAATCATATATTTATTATTATACTGTTACCTTCTTCCTGCTCCCAGTGTCATGTCTTCATCTGCTCTTTATTAACTAATTATATTGTCACACCTTTGCACAACCTGCTACCTTCTGCATTGTAAATATCAATTGTAAATGTTCACTACCTGCTACTTTTGTATATATCACATCTGTGTACTGGTCAGCACTGCACTGTTGCACTGTCATCGTCTTTACCACTGTCTTGCCTTGCAATGTTTGCAGACATGCACATGTTATGTGTAGTCTTTTGTAGTCCTGTGGTCTGTGTAGCACTGTGGTCCTGGAGGAATATTGTTTCATTTCACTATGTACTGTACAAACTGTATGTGGTTGAAATGACAATAAAGAGCTAATTGACTTGACTTGATATGTATGGATAAAAATAAAGTTATGATGATACTATGGTTTGAATGAGGGGGTACTTGATCTGTTCTGAAATCACTGTGGGGGTGAGAAGGTAAAAAAAAGTTTGGGAATCACTGTTCTAGACCATACTACACTTGTGTGTTTTTTTTTTTAAAATCTGTTCCACAAATGACAACTTAAACTGATACTGATGGTCTTCAACCTAAGATTTAAAATAAATGTCATTTACTGACCTGTCATTAAATGCTCACATCAGCAGTATCACTAAAACAGCTTTTTTCCATCTAAGGAATATAGCCAAGGTTCA
>JAACJT020000095.1:12376077-12386188 GCA_009936485.2 Gymnarchus niloticus | reverse complement strand
GGGACTATGTAAAGCGCTTTGTGACCGTGCTCCGTGTTAAAAGCACTATATAAATAAAATTGAATTGAATTGAATTAATATAAATATGATTTTGTCCCCAGAATTAACTGTAGGACAGACCCAGGGAAAAAGTATAGCTAAATAAGGGATATTTAGTTATATCTACATCCATTTCCTGTCCATGTGTAAAATAAATACTCTAAATCCTTCCAAAATGGCAGGCATGCATGTTCTCTTGACCTTATATACTAAATAACAGACAGGAAGCCATTGTGGTACCAACAGCATATAACCTATAGAAGTACACTGATTCTATTCATTATTGGTGTAGCTTTTTCATAGTAAGGCATCTGTTTGGTTCACTTCTCTAATCCCTGTGCTTTTTTTAATAAATGTTCCCAGAGTAAACCAGTGCACAAAAACAGATTAACCGCAACTTCAGTAAGGGAAATCCGACTACACTGTTTGGCCCTAGCTAATTGCAACTCCACCCTCTCTCCTCCAACCATTTCCTGGAATGTACCCACATCAGTGTGTTGACACAAAATAGCTGCACTTTGAAATACCCTGGAACACTTTAACTCACATTCTATTTCAAAATATGTGCTCTGTACGTCTTTGTATGAAATAGCTCATCATACCGAGCATTGGCATATATAACTGAAAGAGCAGCTGATGGGAAGTCAAACAGGAAAGGCTTTTGTAAAACCACAGGCTGGCAGAACACAACTAAGAACGAGATTAGTGCCAATGGCTCTCCCCTCGGCCTGCACCCTTCTTCAGAAAGAGTCTTCCCCTCCCCCATGAATTCTGCTGAAGCTGAGCAGACACTCATAAATGTACTTTATCTCCCCCTCACAGAGAGTGGGGGATGGGCTAGGCTTTTTGTCTCCTGGAGAGGTTCACTCCCCAACGGTCACAAGGAGAAGCTCGCTGTCTCATTTGACTGCATAGCACGTACCGTTCATTTTGAGAGGCCATTTCCCAATTGCTGGTCTGAACAGAAGTGACCAGGAGATAATTCTTATGGCCAATTTGAGACTCAAAGAACCCATCCAACAACCTTCAATTTGACGCCATTGTGGTTACCTCATTGGAGGTGTTGATGGGGTAGAGGCTGCAAGGTAACACTACTTGGTCTGGAGGTCACGGGATTCACTTCCAACATTCAGCATGTAGCAGAAAACCATCATACCATCCCTCTGCATAAGCAAATGTTATCTCCCAAAGAATACATAAGAGATTCTCTTTGGACTTTCAGTATACTGTTTTGCTTTTCGATGGATTTATTACAGATAAGTATTTTATTTATCTTGACCTTAATTTGATAAGTGGTACACAATTAGTGTGACAATGGATAAATAAATGGTTCTGTATATGAACAGCTATTTTCGGTGGATTTTCTCATGTTACCATAGAAGATCCTTTTAATGGCTGACATTCTTAAACTTGGTGGTTGTATTTCTTGGGAATTATGGCTAGATTTTATTCTTGTGCTTCAGCTGGTTTATGCACTGAATGCTTTCATCTTGGATATCCTATTTGCATGATTCACGAGCTTTAGTCCAAACAGCACTATGCCCCAGTCAAGGTTCAGTTGGATGACCTGGAACAGCTCATGGCTCCTGTTTGTTTGTATAGTCTTGTGCTTTTTCAAACATGTTCCTCTGCGATCAACAGATCTGAGCCCAGCCCCAGCTCAAGGGGAACTTCACCTCATCTGTCATGCTATCTTTCATGTGGGATAAACATGGCTATCCTGTGGAGCTTCAGATTGCATTCAGTCTCTCTGTGGTTGCTTGAACTATAATGCTTCCAAATTTCATGTCAAAGGAAGAACAAGGACCATTTAATATTTACATTACGTTTACATACATTTATTAAAATATGCTTTAGTCTAAAGCAATGTAGAAGTCTGTCAGCTAATAAATAACAAGAAAATTTACTTCTGAAATTGGAGCCTTCTATTAATTTCTGATATTATGATTTTCTCAAATGATATATCCATTCACACCCTATCCCAGACCACAAGGTATCCCAGACCTTGTACCCTAAGGTACCTGGGATAGGCTCCTGACCTCTTTGCATCCTTGCATAGGCTAAGTGGCTTGGAAAATAGATATATTCATCTATACATTCATCCACCCATCTTCCAACCACTTATCCAAGACGGAGCAACAGAGACACCCAGAATCTATTGCTAGAGAGGCACGATGCTTCATACCTCCAAATTTGTCAGTTTGATTCGTGCTCCTGGTTTGCATGTCATCCCCACATTTACGTGGATTTCCTACAAAAATCCAAAATCATGCAATCACCTGAACTGTCATCTGTAAACTTTTGTGAGCGTGTGCCCGTTGTTGGACTGGCATCCTGTCCATTTTGTGCCCTTTGTTTCCAGGAGTTGGATGCAGGTTCATTGTGACCCTAGACTGGATAAGCAGTTATGCATGATTACAAAAAGTATTGATAGGTAAACAGCAGAATAAAAAAAGAACACTTTGAAGACATGGGCGACATTTGTCAAGGGTAACTCATTTCCACTGTGGTGGGGACAATGAGTTAAAAAGTACAAATTTTGCTTTCAGTTTATATAGGTAACTGTGAGATGAGCCCATGGTCTGCACTGTACTATCAATGCTATTGAAGGAAGACCGGGTGGGGGAAACATTTATTTTTATCTTCCAACCACTCACCCTAACTAAGATTATAACAGTGCCAGGAGCCTGTTCCAGGGAGCACAGAACACGAGGCTGGTACAACAAGTGCATTGCAAAGGACACACACATACACAAACTCATTCACTTTGGGCAATTCAAAGCCAGCAATCAACCTAATTGCAAGTTTTTTAGCTGTGGAAGGAAACCAGCAAACCTGAAAGAAACCTGCACGGTACCCCAAGAACTACAAAGTACACACACACACACACACACACACACACACACACACACACACACACACACACACACACACACACACACACGTGCGCACACATCGGTGGGATCCATGCACCCATCTCTGGATGTGAGAGACTATCAAGTGAGTCACTGCCCCACCCCAGCTCAAAAACAGTGATATTTAAATTTTCAAAGTTGACATTAAGTGAGACTTTCAGCAGCAACTCTGCAGTTGACTGATGTTAAAGGAATGTCCTGACTAATCTTGGCCTCGCATTCAGCAACCTGGAAAAAATGGTCTGTTTGATCATAGTGGTGTTTTAGATATATAAACTTAAACGTCCTGCAGGTAGTAAGGTCCTGAGATTTCAGCAGTGCAGTAGGCATGGATTAGTAATGATGGGACTAATGTGGCTTCAAAACCCGTGGAGGGTGGGGTATGCCAAACTACCAATCAATGCTGGTGTTAACATTTAGCATGCTCCTACTCACCATGGATTCTGAAGCCTCATTTAGCACCAGCATTAATTGGTTAGTACAAGATAGTCCCACCTGCCATGGATTTTGAACCCCCATTTGTCCTATCACTATGGAATGGGACCTTAATCTTGATTTTGAGCCAGTGGACAGAGCCATGCATGTATACAGTGTAGTTGAAGACCAAATGGAAAGCAGACCATTAATTAAGTTTAGTTTAAGGTCAACCAGAAAAGACTGGCCATGCTCAAAACAAGAGAACTAGAACCTGGAGTAGATGCCACCATGGAATTTGAAGCTTCCTTTGTCCCATCACTACTGTGTACACAGTGTCATGAGGAAGGGAAAAAAAAATTATTGATGATGTTGTAAAGGAGGAATCTTCACATCCTGGTATCTGAGATTACATGGTGGGAAAGAAAGATGTCAAGACAGCCATCCTTTCAATGGAGACTGAGAAAAAAAGGTCAGATGAGGAGCTAGGCAGAACGTTGAATTTGAAATAGAAATTTTACCCAAGAATTTTTGGCAGTGAGGAAAAAACAGGCCATGTTGCATTTATGGCATCTATCCATGCAGGTAACATTGCCTGAAAATGCAATGAGTATGAAAAAGATCAGGAGTGGATGCAGTGAATGCCTGGGGAACCCCAGCTGGAAACTTACTATAATGTAATTAGAATTAGAAAAATAGAGAATTTAAAATGTATTCATTTTGCATCACTCATATCCATATTTGGTGTATTGGGGATTGCAATCCTGAGCAATAAATATATAGTAATTGCGATAAAAAAATTCAAGTTCCATTGAATATCACAGTAGAATTATTATTTTTTTAAACGAAATCCTTTTCTAAGAATGACATTTTAACACAACCAGTGCAAATTGTATTTTAAGTGGTGTTGGCTTGTCAGTATTTGGGGGAATTTCAGAGGGCAGGACAGTGCTATAACCTTCCAGCAAATGTACTTACTCAAAGACCTGCAAGTCAGGTAAATGTTAAAATTCTGCTGCCTGTTCATTATGGGGTCAGCTGAAAATTATTTTAAATACTGTCGTTTCATCAATAATTACATAGGAACATAGGAATATTGGATCCAGTATGACGGTCTCACTAACAGTATGGTTAAAAAAAACCAAAAAAAAAAAACGCTTACTTGTTTAATCCTGCAAGAGACATTACAAACATCAGAAGGATGAACCACCCTGTCTAGCTATGGAAAGTGTACAGGGATTATAGGGAAATCTGATTTGGTTCTCTAACTCAAGATCCAAGAGAAAGGGTTCAAAATAGTACAGTGTCTTTCTAATAACCTGCTCTTTTCTCTAAATGGACTGTGGATCTCCAAATGTAATATTCATCCAAGGTTCCCACATTTGATGTTTGACTAAAAATATAGTTTCAGATGCTTTGTATAAATTTTTGGCAGTCATTGTGTAATTGTGGGATGTTTGTAAAAAATCAAAGGTGAAATACTTCTTAAAAATAAATAAATGAAATTCCAATGTAAATTCAGTCTAATATTACTATTGTAGTAGGTTCAAACAATATAGCATTTGAAAATCACTTAAAAAATGTTTTCGAAAAATTCTGTCATATGCCTATTCTCATAAAAGCTTATTTCTATAGTATTTTATAGAAAAATATTTTGAGAGTCTGTGTAAAAATATTTTCTCACTCAAAGGTTATTCCAAGTTAGAAATGTTTTGAGTAGCTGACTTTTCCATGACCACAATTTTTTTGATTGTTTTTATAACCAGTTTGTTTTATAACAATATATTATTTAGCTTTACAATATTACTCTGTAATTAGTTTGTTACAATTAATCTCTGAAAATTTGTGGAACTGTTTATTTTTGATTCACTTATGAGTAAAAAGCATATTTGTACTTAATAACACCTACAACGCTGGCCAAGATAGGCAACTGGATGGATGGATGGATGGATGGATTTCAATAAAAAGGTGTGCGTTTATATATTCATTGCAAATCAATGCACAAAATGCTACATAAATATATACCTACAGAAAGATACAAAGTAAATGCTGAAAATACTCTGCAATAATATTATTATTAATACTATAAACTAAGTAAGGTTTACAGCTGCATAAAAGTAAAGTAAAATGTAACCAAATCATACAAACTTAACTGCTGTTTAGAATACTAACTAAGTGGGAGCAGACGTTAAACTGGCAAACATCTACTTCAAGTGGCAGAAGTTTGGGTGGAGACATTCAGGACTGCCTGATTAAAGTACAGGGGTGAGTTTCAAACTTTTTCTTTCGGGTCATTTAAACATACAGGTCAAAACCAGACTTGCCTTTGATTTCCAGGCTTTCAAAACCTAAGGACTGCAGTGACTTTCCAGAAGCATAAGAGCAATGTGGAAAACTCATGTTGTTCCCTTTGCAACCTGATGTATTGTTAAATCTTGTGCTACAATGTGCTACCTGGCTGTAATTATTGCATACATTATACATACCACTTATCCTTTGTAGGAGGCCTGGATCCTATCCCAGACAGCTCAGGGCACAAGGTGAGGTCCCCCAGGACAGGGGGCCAACCCATCACACACTCCAGTTAACCTATATTGCATGTCTTTGGACTGCTGGAGGAAACCCAAGAATCCAGAGAAAAACTACAAATCACAGGGAGAACATGCAAACTCTACACATATAAAGGAAAGGCAGGGCTTGAACCCTCAAGCCTGGAGGTATGAGGCAACACTGCTAGCTACTGAGTCCCCCTTTACTTATGTTAGATAGCAAAAATTGATGAATATGCAAAATTGAAGAATATGAGTTCATTTCAGAATGTTTCAACTTGCAAAATTTTCTTAGCCAAAGACTACTTTGGACATAGATCAGAAAATCAAATTGATGTGCCTTTCTTTCTTGAAGTTAATAAAAATAGTAAAATAACAGGACAAAAGCCTTTTTCAATTAGTTCATGCACTGATTTTCTTTGGAATCCTATGCATGATAGATTTTGGACAGAAATGTAAAGGGGTGTGCAACATGCAATCAGCTTTACACCATTATGCCACAAAAAAACGATGAAATAAAGGGTTCACATAGTGTTGAATATTCTCCTTAGGACAAACCAAGAAACCATGGAGACCATGTCTCAGTTCTTGGGTAATTAACTTGTTTTTGCATTTCTCATGCTTTTTACGGGGTGGTATAAAAAAACCACGGCAGTCTCACAGAGTTGTGGCTTTGATTTTAAAAAATATACCCTTCGGGTCAGTCTGTCTGAGAAGGACCAGTAATACCAACTGCTGCTGCTTTAAATTGAATTTAATTCACCAAGTAATAATGAGACTTCAGTGAGGGGAAAAAAAAAAAAATCGCTTAATGATTTTTCTGTATTTTGGGCATCCTGTTTATAACTGTCATTAAAAACGAAAAAATTACAACTGATTCAATAGCCATTCACTGTACCTTAATCTTTTAATAGATATAGACCTATATGACTTATGACATATAACCATATAAAATTGAATTTTACTAGACAGACATGATGTTGGTCATGCTTTCATTCACACTATCTAGATAGATTCTGCTGTCTGCTTCATTGTGATCAAAATATATTTTTTACTTTGAATGCAAGATCTACCTACAACTGACAGAAATATTATTTGGTTAATAGCCAGAACATACAGCTAGTTGTATAACTCACACTGTGTAGGTTGACTGGAGTTGGCTTGGTATTGGAGAGTAACCATCTCTGCATATTATTTATTATAGAGCATTGTAATGTGAAGTTAAAGCCCAGGTGATTAACTTATAAAGAAGCAAACTCATCGAAAAAACACGTCAGTCTTGTATTCATTTAGCATTATTTTTAATTTTGGCATCTCCTTGTTTTGCATTTATATTAAGCAAAGTGCATCTTATTTTCTTTTTTAAATCAACACATTGCACAATACATAAATAATGATGCATATAAAATGTCTTCATATTTACAAGTAATAATATATATATATATATACATATATATATATATATATATAACATAAAATACATTTCTGCTTTTGTTTCACTTAAATTTTAGTCATTTGTTGAACAAGTCGTTGAGTTCATACCTCCCCCCACTTCTTCTGAAAGCCTTCCCTCCAAAGGAAAACGGGAGATGGGAAGGAAGTCACCGCTATCGGTTGTTGAAGATAACTTCCAGCCAGCAGGGGCAGCTGCTGATGAACTGTCTGGTGTAGCACTGTCCCCAACCCTTGACAAAGCTGATCTGCACGGTGAAACCCGTGCGGGGCTGCAGCGTGAACTCGTGGTCGTTGGGTCGCTGTAGGCTGCCTGCCTTCTCATAGTCGAAGGCCTTGATGGAGTAGCCGGGGAACACCTTGTGCACCAGCAGCGTCCGCGAGTCGGGATTGTCCAGTGTGGCCGACTTGATGAAGATGGGGTAGCAGCTGCGGTTGTAGACCCACACGCCGTCATGCTCGCGCGTCAGCTGGATGCCGTAGCCGATCTTGCTGCGCACCATTTGCACCAGCTGGCTCTTGTTCTCCGAGCTCAGCTGCCCAAGACAGAAGCCGTTCCCCTGAGGTAGGTCGTAGAAGATGTCCAGCGAGGGCTCCTGGACCGAGTAGAGGCGCCCAACACGGGTCTTCTCTTCCCAGTATGCCACCACGCACCAGTAAGCGCGTTCCCCTGACTCCAGACGAGCCTGGGAATCTGGACAGGAAAAAGGGGGGGGGGGGACCATTAGCAGAACAGACATTCATCATCACACGCACACTGACAGTACACGGACCTCATACTCAGACTTGTGAAAGGCCAATGCCGGCATGGAGGTCCAACTAACAACAACCGCATAATCTGCAAACTGTACGTGGTGGAAAGTGTGCTGCTACATTTCAATAACTCAACCTGAGAACCAGAGCTGTTCTAGGTACAGTTATAACAGCGATGTTTTGGGGCCAAACTTTTTAATATTACTATTTCGGGGGGGGGGGGGGGGGATTCTAAGGTATAAAACCTGGGAGATCAAACTGCTCTTATATCAAGGGCTGTAACTTCTGCACATTTAACGTGTGCTGAAAACCCTTTTACCTACATAACAAACAACACTCTCCAGACTTCATTTTGCCATCTTGGAAACAGTGAAGGAATTCTTGGAATTCTTACAAGAAAAGCAGACCAAGACACTAGAAGGCAAAACAGCAATCCAAGCGTGTTTACATAAGTGCTAATGCTTATCTTCTGTCTGGCTTCTTTATTTTTGCTGCAGGCTAGTTAACAATATTCTGACGTCAAACATGCTATAAATCTGTCCCAATCATTGTTTTATGGCAGCTTGCCTCATTCCACATCAGGAAATTATAAGTAATAGGTTTAATATTTCAGTAAGGGGATAAAAGGGAATTAGAATACCCAGAAAGCAAACAGAATATAATTCTTCCCTTGGTACGGGATGAATGTTTTTGGCTAGAGAACACTAGGCACACAGAAATGCAGAACTTACAACTGCTCCAGCCATCACTGCTAAATTAATCATCATGTCTTTTAAATCTGCACTTTAGAAAAATGAGCGCACTTCACCAAAGACAAATTCTGTTAACGCACAAAATGTGGGAAAGCAACACATTCGTGTGGCACGAGGCATTGGTTAAAAAAAAAAAAAGTTCACTATTAAAGTCAGGCAAGGATACAAACGGCGCCAAAATATTCGGCAATTAGCTGGTTAAACGACACGTCAGACGTGTCTCTCTGTTGGTTAAAAGTCACAGAGCAAATCAGGCCTCTACTGCACTGGCTACCACTCCTGTGTTCACCCGACTATTTCTTCCCCCTCGCGGGCCTCTTGTTTCCCTCCCTCCATATCTCGAGCCCACAGAAAACCGGCGAGAAGTTTCACCTGACAGTAAGGGAGGAGAGCGACTTGGAGTCGTTGCAATTTCACAGGATGCCTTTTACCTTGCAGCTCCCTTCCCTCCTAAGTGTACTGGCCATGCCTGAGTATCTCATTTTCGATTTTGCGCAACTACCGGCAAAGTATCCACCGCATATTTAAATCTATCAGGTTCTTCTCAAGCTCGTTTCTGTTGGCTTTTTTCCCCACATCAGCTACACAATTAAATCTATCAGCCGCCAAGCAAGTACCCAAGATGCCGATCCCACAGAATATCATTGGGTTTGTGATCCTTGTAGCACCCAGTATTCATGACAAACAGCAAAATGTGTAATTGCAGCAGCTGGTGCTTTGAAGTCGACAAGCACAATGCGAGGAATGACCTCACGCTCGGCTTCTGTACATGTAGTGCAGCCTTACACAAAAACGACTAAACAATGTCATCCTTCAACTGAATCATTAAGTTGTTTCATGTCTTTATATCCGTCATCTTACAATTGCTCCAGGCTTTATTTTTGCATTGTTCCAGAGGCATTTATAGCTACACCAACAGTTGCTGATCTGTGTGTCTTCTAAGAGGGTGCCTCACTGTCTCTGGTAATCGTGTGGCTTCCTGTCAGGACTTGCCATGGGTGTGAGGTATCCTCTAGAAACCTGGTTTATTATTATTATTATTCTTTTTTCCCCCCACAAACAGAGACCCAGCCATTCCCGGACGTTGCCCAAAGACGACTGTGAAATAAGCTGGGCCCACGGGTAACTTCATGGCATAAACAAGGGGGGGGGGGGGGGTGGGGAGAAGGAGCGGGGGGTCCCCCACGGGGCTGTGTGCCGGGCCCTCGGCACGGGGCCGGGCCCTCCGTGTTTTTTG
>JAACJT020000095.1:12361591-12376067 GCA_009936485.2 Gymnarchus niloticus | reverse complement strand
GAGGGGAGAATAAGGGAAAAAAGGGGGGGGGGGGGGGGGGGGATGGAGAAGCAGCAGCGGGTCCCACACGGGGCTGTCATCCTGGCCCTCGTCACTGGGCCGTGCTCTCGCGTTTTGTGCTTCTGTGATTAGCCAGCTGACAGACTATTTCATCTCTATCTGATGCAGCAGGGCAGGAACGTGTGCCAGATTAATAGCAGTGAAGAAGACTATCAGTGTGCGAGGGGTGATGAAAAATTAGCTTAAGGCCAGGCAATACTGAGAACTAAAAGTCCCCCTCACGGGTCCAAACAAGGAAACGCCAGTCCCAGGTTTTTCGGCATCATTTCCTCACTCACACAATGCAGATACAGCAAAGATACAACCCGGGGTGCAAGTCTGCTAAAAGTTTTTATTCTGTCAGATAGAACAGGGAAGACTGTGGGAGGGCAGTCGGCTTGTTCTCAAAATTGGCAGGAAGGTTCCTTAGCAGAAAGGCTCAGTTTCAGGGTTCTATGGGAGGGAAGTGTCTACAGAGATTGTGGGGGGGCATTCGGCTTGTTCTCAAAATTGGCAGGAAGGTTCCTTAGCAGAAAGGCTCAGTTTCAGGGTTCTATGGGAAGGAAGTGTCTACAGAGATTGTGGGAGGGCAGTCGGCTTGTTCTCAAACTTGGCAGGAAGATTCCTTAGCAGAAAGGCTCAGTTTCAGGGTTCTCTCTAGTCATTTAGTCAGTCCAAGTCCGTGTGCCAAGTACGCTGCCATCAAGGGTCCGTCTATCCAGTGAAGTCCTACTATTGTGGGGATAGAATGTGACTGGGCTACATGAAGGTCTTTGGTGACCAGATCTGAACAGTGAGGCCGTCATTCTAAGCTCAGGGCTTGGGAGGGACCCTCCAGCACATGACCATACTAGTGTTTCCACTCATTTGAAGTCTTGCTGTAATGCAGTATCTTGATCATCTCCACTCAGTGTTGTATATTATCTCGCTGATGTGTGTCTACATATCTGTTCAGTTCAAAATGGAAAACCACTGACGTGGTGAAAGCTTGTCATTTAGGAGGCACAAGAAGAAAAATTCTGAAGCAGATTTTGAATGAAAATAAAACTGGGTAATAGCTTGTCCCATATTCTCAAACCCTTTGTATCAGTGTTTAATCTTTTTTCATTCACTTTATTTTTCCATCAATGAGGAATTTAAAGCTGCGGTTTGTTAGTATTTTGACTTTACTGAATGTGTGTGACAAAAGAAGATTAATTTATTAGCATTCCAGCAATGTAGGTGTCATGTAAGTCAATTCAATTGCCCATTATTGGCCACGTCAGGCAATGTCCACAAAAAACACAGCACACCCCCATAAGACTGGGGACAGCTTGTTGTCTGGAAAAGTTAATGATTACTACCATCAGAGTTCATGCTGTGATCGGCGTCTGGACACGCCAACACACTGATGCAGCCAGGACAAACTGTTTTTCCTGAGTCTTCAGAGCAACAACCATCCTTGGGCTGCTCACACAAATTATTCAATTTTTGCGAAATTATATCCAAATAATATACACTATATAGATAAATTTAATAGACCAATTTTAATATAAAATTAAAAAAAAAAAACTATGAACTGTATATATTTTTAATTGAAGGAATACACAAAATTTCAGTTGTAATATAAAATTTATTTTCTAATCACTTGATATATTTAGCACTGTAGCCTAGAGAGTAATTCAAATTAGTATATGGTAAACAATGACAACCAAGCAAGTCTGCTGCGTGCACACAAGTGACGTCACCACCTCATTTGCTGGTCACTGTCCCCCATAGGATGTCAGTTTTGTTGTGCCAGATAATTCAGGAAGTTCTAATTAGGAGAAGGGGTGTGGCTAGCAAAGAAGATGCAAGTTCTCTTTCCTGCGTTCCAGAATCAGAAACCACACCTCCTTTGTTTTTCCATACAGAAATTTCCTATTAGAGGGAAGTAGAGAGCATTCTTTGTCTGTTAAAACAAAAAACTAACATAAATGCATTCATCCAGCTTCTAACTAAAAATTTGCAGCTAAATATATTTAAGGAAGCATAACTGCTTGTCCTAGTCAGTGTTGGGGGTCAGTATACAAAATGACATTTTAATTGTCAATAATAAACATATAATAAGGGGAAAAAAATGCAATTATATTTTGTTTAGACTGCTTCCCAAAGAACTAAAATATAACATGCAATATGGCCAGGCCTTCATTGACGATCTGCAACACTCCACCAATCACATGCATCATCTCTCCTGCCCTGAAAAATGTCATCCTAAACAAGGTGTGCTCTCAGCGTTAAACCACAACGCCAAGACTCATTCTGGTCTTTTCCACTCCTGTGGCAAGAAAACAAGAAACTCTGGCCTCCTACTCCTTAGTCCAATACATCATAATGACTTAAACCATGAGTGCAGGCATAGCCTCTCAAAACACAGAAAGAACACAGGCCAGAAGAGAAAAGAACTGCAGAAGAGCAGCCGCTGAAAGAACTCTCAATCGTCAGCGGCTAGCAGGCTACAGCAGCCCATCCGTCAGCACAGGGCGCAGTGGAACAAACAACTGCCTGCGTTGTTCCCCATGCAGAACGTCAGCGATCTCCGTGGGAACCGCAAGACGGTGCTTCTAAAGTAACCAGTTTGGCAAGTTTGGCACCACTCCTCTGTTGTTTTTAAATAATCTTTTTAATTATATTTAAAACACACCCCCCCCACCATCACTACTTTTAATAGACAGCAGCACTTGTGCCAAGACAGACTGGAAGACTCAGGTTCACGGAACTATGACACATCAGTGAAAGAAGAAGTCACCACAAGATGTCATTAAGATAACAGTGCGTTGAAACTGGAGCCGCTGAATTGAGCTCTCGTGGTTGAAAGGAAATGGCGTGTTACAGAAAACCTGCTAAGCAAAAAAAAAGAAATCGTGGGTCCCACCTCTTTTGTTTGAGCATTCTACTACAAACGATTCTGAGCAGGCCTGGTACAAGCGAAATGTTTCGTTTTGCCGTAATTAAAAGGATCCAGGCCTACCTCACGACTGGAAGCAAGATTCTAGGCCCTAAAAAACTCTAAACTCAGACACTAATGCTAGAGGCTCTTTACTTCCTAAGGCCATCTTTACACTACCCTTTACTCTGACGTGCTGGATTCAGAATATCGAACGTGTCATCCTGAAAAATTCTCAGGCCCTTTATGGCTGAAGCACCGTTTCTGTTCCCTCCTGTTTTCCCTCTTCCGCTGCCGCGAAACAGCGTAATGATACTGGGTGGAGAAGCCGGGGACGGCCAAAACCAAAATTAACTCCCAGCAATGAGACTCCCTGGCTGCAGGTTTTTGGAAAGGAAGCGGAAAGTAATGAAAGACCCTAGCTGTCTCAACTGAGCAACAGGACCGCTATGAAATTAAAGAGAAGTACTGCTGTCTCTGTGTGTACCCTCAGAGAACGAGAAAGAGAAGAAAAAGCATTTGTTTGGAAAGGGCATGCATCCTGCTGTACTGGTCCAGCTTCCCATTCTCTTGTTCGATTTCCATTCCGAGGATGCCCCCAAAACATTGCAGCTTGGGCTTTTTCCCTCAAAGACGTAATGTCATTTCCTGTGTTACCCTTTCCTTTCCTGTCAACCAAAATAAGCTAATGACACAGTGCATCTAATCCCAGTTTGTCCACTTTAACCTTTTGCTATGGAGGGCACGCGAGCGGACCGAGACGTGGACAGCTGTCGGCTGGTGTGAAGTACAGCTCCTGGAGACGAGCGCTCTAACCCGATCCTTTTCCAGAATGGGAACGGCTGTGCTGTCGTGGGGGCAACGGCTCAGAACCGCCACGGGTCACTTAATATGGCCGAGCCTGAATGGCGGGATGACGGAGAATCCATCGGAAGGCCGTACCGATGCAGGCCAATGCCGGAGTAAATGGTTCAGCTGGCATAACAGTTTAATAATACACCTAAGACTAAATTTAACCATTGAAGGAAACGAGCCTGTGACAGTAGGCTGGCAGCCAGGGCCTGTGCAGGTCATCTGACACCGTCGGAGAGCGGGGGTTCGAGCTGTCAGCACCAGTTCGCCGTATTCTTTTGCACAAGCAAACCAGGGTCGCTTTAGTCGCCACCGGCGAGCATTCCATCATTCCTCACCGTATGCTGCCCCACCGACGGTTGCACACTTACGCAGGCCCTATAACACTAAGCCCATATCAGCAGCATGGGGGACCTCCTGAACCTTCCCATTCAGAATCCCGCCTCTGTTTTGTTTAAGCCAGCTATATTCTCATCACTGCGCATGTATTTACAGCACAGCCTGATGAAAATAATAGGTCTGCCTCCAGTATTTTCCTGCAAGACAACCATTTGCACTCACATTCCCTTCCTTAGGTGACCCTTTGGTCCAAAGCAGATTTATATAGCTGGGTGTTTGACTGGAGCAGCTCAGTTCAGCTACTTTGCTCAACAGCATCACGACACTCTACTTTGTCTCGTAGGAACCAGCCAACTTCACCTGACAGAACTGTGTTCTTAATCGCTACACGCCCTATAGTTTATAGGCAAGGCTAATTAAAAACATACAGCGCTTTGCATTTGACTGTTGTTTTTCAACAAACACCTTTACAATTAAATGAATCAAAAATAATAAATGCAATGAGGAAAAATTAATTTATATAACATAGCAGCAGGTAATGGTAACTAGGGCTAAAGTAAAGGGCCCTTTGCTAACATTCCAATGTGTATACAGTGGTATGAACCTGCGTGTGTGTGTGAGCGCCTTTCTCCCCCACCCTCCTCCTCAGTAAATACGTCCAGAGCGTGACATAAAAAGGGCAGAAAGAGTGGATTAAAAGGTCAGGGCAGTGCCTCCAGGAGGAGTGTGTTTCTTTTGTGAGAGCCCCTGGGGGAGCGGAGTTTTCTTCTCCTGCCAGAGAAATCAAGCCCCTGGCTCTAAGCCTGGTCCACAGGCCTCCCACCCTCCCCTAACTGAGTCCCATTCACGATTGCGCCTCACCACGGCTCGAGCCCAGCCAGGAAGGAAAATGGGAAGGGGGGTGGGGGGGGGAGGTGGAGCTCTAGGAAGCGTTTGTGGAGGTTACTTTAGACTCCACTCTACTTTTTCACTTTATACCAGGCATAAAGCTTGTGTTTACCTAACATGTTGGACTTCAGACTGCGCTAAACACTAACGTCGCCATAATGGCAACGTTTCAGACTGACGCCAGGAGACTCTGCCTTCTAAACTCCAAGCTTGACGATATACGTCAGTGTGCAACATCAGCCAGAAATATTCACGTCGCAGAAAAAAAAAAAAAAAAGTCGAACAAACGGCACCTGAGGGAATCTGAGCAAATTGTGCCTCTCTGCACTTCGGGTGAGTGCAGCCTGTCCCGTTAGAATGGTCCTCTCAGATCTCTGGTAATAGGTCCGCATTAAAAGTCGCCAGACGGCTAACCCCCTGCCGTTACTGTTACTTACCCCACCTCTTCTCAGAAAAAAAGAACGGGCAGCACTTACCAACTACCATTTAAAAAACGGGGGGGGGGGGGGGCTTTTAAAGCTTTCATAATGAGAAACATCTGTACAAGATTTGAGAGCGAGAGGCAACACTAGATTTTTCTTTTCCATTCTCTCCAAATAGCTCACACTATGTACCCCATATAATCATTTCTGAGAAAGTAATACACCCCAACTAAACAATGATGCTAACTAAAAACGTACCCATTGGCGATGATACAGGGACATCAAGACACAGACCATTAAGTTTTCTGTGTTATATTGATGGGAGCTCCATTTCCTTTTATGTTTTTTCAGAATGACATTCATCAAAGACCACAGCCGGGAAACAGGAAACTGCCGAAGAAAATACCAATACTTTCTGCCCGATTTCAACAGAGCATTAAAAGATGCCGAGGATGAAACGCTGGCATGTTTCTATTCAAAAGAAAAAATAAATAAATAAAAAATTCTCACAAGCGAGATGTACAACATCCTGAGTGGGCCCACGTGACACGGTACAACACACCACAAACCCCCTCGGATAGCCAAGTGCTTCTACATACAAGTCTGTCCTCATTGAAACGTCCCTTACAAAAGTCCAGCGACCAAATTTTACCCAGCATAAAATATGCACGCTGCAAGTGAACATACTTTAATGTCAGAATAGTAAATGAGCATAAAGGACAATGAGAGTGAATACTTTAGCTCTTCTATGAAAACCTTGAGAAGAGCATGTCATCATAGTGCAGCTCTATCTCCTTCCAGAGTCCATGAAGGCCGCAGCAGAACAAAGAGCAAGACAGCAAACGATGGCTCACCTGAGAGCCCCACAGGGGCCAGGTAGTTAGTCCCCCCGGTTTCAGTGGAAGAAGGCACGGAATCTGGAGAATCTGCGGGGGGGGGGGAGCATGCGTTAATCACAGAAGACGGACAAACGCTGCAAAAGGACATTCAGAGGCTCGGTGACTGCTTTGTTGTGTATTATGCCATCTGTTAATCTGTCTCCTTCAGCAGAAGGAGGAAACATTCTCACCAATGATGACTTTATTAACAGGTATTAAAAAAAATGAAAAAGTAAAGAAAAGGTTAGCCTTTGAAGTGAAAAACAGAGCCAAAGTCTCCATATGAAACCCAGAGAGGCCCTTAGGAGTGGCAGCCGAAAGGATGCCCGCGACAGCGGATGGGTTAGAGACGGGACCTTGTCCTGCCAAACACCGGATGGAAATGATCGCTTCACAAGCAATAACCAGAACGGGACTCAAAAAAATGGCGCCTGACCGCGAGCACATATCACGCACCATCTTGTATACGCAGCCACCGTCCTGAATAAGACCAAGCCTCTCGGCATTACCCATGACCGCCAACCACAGTGCCCCACAGAGGGCCCCAGCTACAGCCGATGTTGACAGTCACTGCCAACACGACACCTAAAATCAACATCCCCTACGAGCACAGAAAGTAATGTGATATTTTCCCTCTTCCTCACAAAGTGCTATTCATAATAAATAAACAGCCTCAAGAAAAAAGAACGAAGAAAACATGTCTGACTGGTCTTATCAGCACACGGTGTCACCACTAACAGAAATATACTGTTCAGCAGGATACACTTAATCAACCCAAAAACAATGAGGGATAGACAAGAAAATAACCTCAGCCTTGAACACTGTATACAGTACATTTTCTTAATCGCATGCTTGAGGAGAGAGGAAACCCTTACTCTTTCCCCTCTGTTTAACCCTGTGCTCTCATTAGCTTTTTTTCCATCCAAAAATCACATATTTTCCACCTATTGCAAAACAAAGCTAGCTAAAAATCGACTCAGTTTGTGAGATGGGGCATACCATAGCATTGCCAAAGTTGCCCTGATAGCAATTTTCAAAACATTATTTTTAATGGGATTTCATTTCCTTAAATTTCTTGCAGTTATATGAATGTTACCGAGTGAATTTTGAGCAAATTCTCCAAATGATCACAAATAATTAATGTAATAAGTTAGAAGAAAAATCTCATTTGACCGATTCGCCTGATCACAGTGAGTGATCTGTGCTAGTGCATCATTTTCATGGTTGGCTCTTAAATACATTTCTCTTAAGTCTGATGAAAACTGGAAAATCACAACAGCTGGCATGGAAATTCTATATAGCCTACAGTGCGGTTATCCTAACAATATGCACAGTCCATCCTAGGCCTCTTTCACAGGTTTCCAGAATACCGCGCTGATTTCCTGGACACAGATCTTGGACCATAGGTCTCGGATAATCTGATTCTCTAGGCCATGAAACAGCAGCTTCAAACCTTTTGTGATTCTTGTTACAAAAAGCAAAAACAAAATCACAGATTCAGGTAGCTGCTTCGATGCCACCTGTGGTGAACTGATACGTACAACTGAATTCACATCTGAAAAAGTTAACTTAATTCTGTTACAATGTCTTCAGGGTTAATACTTTATAAAATGCCACACTGATTCCTCCCCTTACAAGGAAAATTATATTTTGGACTTATCCCACCCCAGCTGTCATTAGTCTACAGACAGACTACTAATTACAGTAAAGACTCCAGTTAATAAAGACGTTCGGCAAAATGCTTCGACATTTCATCTGGGGGAAGGGTGTTAATGGCAGACCTTCATAGCCATTCCTCATTCATGGATTTTGGACAATAGGAAATGTGAATAAGGGAAAGCAGCATAAGGTCCATTCATCTCCCCCAAGACAAATAGGGCCGGGTGACAGAGCTGCTACCCCTCATTCCCTGGGGAGCACATGTCCTTGTGTGACGGATACAAATAATGGTGGGACAACTGAGGCTGCAAAAGCCCTGGTGGATGGGAGTATCCCAAATTACCAATAAATGTTGGCACTAGTGGGTGCTAGGCAGCACTGATTGGTTGCTTGGGATACTCCCACCCACCACAGGTTTTGAAGCCCCATTTAGCCCCAGTATTGATTGGTTTGTTCAGGATACTCCCACCCACCAGGGGTACTGAAGTTTTATTTGTCCAATCACTTGATACAATGTTGTGACCTAAAGAGAAATGAAAGTTGCCTCTATGACTTCCTCTTTCTTGCCGCTCTCCATTGTTCTTAAATTTCTTTTCTTTTTTTGGTTCCATCCTCAACAGTGAGATGGGGAAGTGCAATGCAAGTCAGAGAGCATGGAAAAAGGTCATGGGACTGAACTTCTAATTGTATGTTGATATTCTCTTTTTAATGATTTGCATTTGGTTTAGTCTTTCTTAATCGTCCTTTATTTGGCATATTAAATTTGACGTACTAGCAATGTGACAATTGATTAATTGGGCCCAAGTCACACTGAAGAAAAGAGAAGTTCAACACAAAAAAAAAAAAAATACACAGATCAATCAACAGAAAAAAAAGTGTCACAGAAATCAAACAGAACAATTTAGCATAAGCATAGACAGACATGGTACACTGCCAGGCCAAAAAAAAAGTCACTGTTTCAATTTAAATAAGCAAACACAGTACTTTAGGGCCAACAGTCTGGTCTAGGCTCAGCAAAGTTATGCAGCAATAGAATGAAATCAGCTGAGTACCTGAATCTACTGAATGACCAGGTTATCCCATCAATGGATTTTTTTCCTTCCCTGACAGCACAGGCATATTCCAGGACAAATATGCCAAGATTCTTCGAGCTCAAATTGTGAATGAGTGGTTCAGGGAGCATAAAGAATCATTTTCACACATGAACTGGCCACCACAGAGTCCTAACCTTAACCCCATTGAATGTTTCTGGGATGTGGTAGAGAAGACTTTATGTAATGGTTTGACTCTCCTGTTGTCAATACAAGATTCAATGAAAAATGATTGCAAATCTAGGATGAAAGAAAAAATGTTGAGACATTGCATAAGCTCATTCAAACAATGTCACAACGAATGCTCCTTGATCAAAGCTAAAGATGGTCAAATGAAAGACTGAAGTGTGCAACATTTTCTTTTGGCCGGGCAGTGTATATTAGCTGCCTGTAAGTTGAAGCCGGCATCAAAAATTAACAGAAAATTTCATGGTGTATTTCCATTTCGACATACAGTCAGCATTCAGGCAACTAAGAGTGTGACTTTAGGACGTGTTAAGGGGGCCTCCAACGGAGTTAACCTGCACGCAAATACATGTAGGCAAGTACTTGCATCAGCACACATCTCGGTGCAAAAAGATTCATTCCACAGATAAAAGTCGGCAGCAAAACCTGTCTTCCTCTTCCCTGTGTGATCCACATTTCCGATCTCCTCAAGACCCACCCCCTTGTTCCCCTTCCCAAGAGCCCCCACCCCCTCAGCTTCACTGTCCTGCCAGGTCAGAGCCGCCGGCCAGAAGTTTGTGCAGACAACCACTCCAGTGCTGGTGCCAACTGGGAATGGGCTCCGGCACTGGCCGCCGGCCATTCTATTACAGGGTCCTGGCTGGCCACGAGGCACTCCGACTCCCATAAATCAAAAACATCTCATGGTGGGCCTCCATTTTGTACGTTTAAGTTTAAAAGCCCATCTTTACGAAAACACACGGCATTGCTGAGCTGGCAGTAAAAACAACAAAATAAAAAATAGCTACAGCAGCACTGACAGACCTTCAACAATGTGTATTTTTGGATGTATATAAATACATCACTGCTAAGCATTTCATAAACAAAGGAAAGCTATAAAGTAATCAGGGATTATGGCTATACAACCATAGGCATGAAACAGCCAACTATTAAGATACCACGCCAATGATTTCCTTAACTGAAAAAAGACTGGAGTTTCATAACAAAACTTACCTGGTGGTTTTAAAAAGTCCATTGGGAAACGTGAATAAGGAGGTGGGGGAGACTCTGTAAAGAAAACGACATGCAAAAAGACTGAGTAAAGGAGACACGGAGACTACGATAAGACTTGGCATTCTTTTGGAAAACTGTTTGTCTTAGCGGTGAGGGTTGGAGGCAGGGTAGGGCAGGGCAGGGCAGGCAGGCGGCGATCGCCTTGATATTTAGCAGGCAGATAAACAAGGGGGCGCCTGGCGCCAGGCTCCCGGCTATCTGCGACTGGGACTCGGGCTGGGGTTCTCAGATAGGGGCCCCTTTTGGCTCAGCCAAGACACCGTAAAAAGCCCAGCAGCTCGAATCGGATCGGCCCTAAACTATGAACAACTACCACCATGAGATGCATTTTACCGTTTCCTTCGCTTATTCTCATTGCCTTGCAATAACTGATTCTAAAAATTAGAAAAAAAGTTCAATCAAATACCATGGTCCTTCGCCAGTATCTTTTGTGATCAGTCTGTTTTTACAAAACCGGTATCACATATTGAAGCATTTAGTACATATATATGCAATGTGGGGGACTCATGCTATTGGTCGAAACCAACAAATGACATCTTAATGAGTACGATTTGTCTAAGCGTGTAATTAATTAAAATTAATGTGACATTCAAATACTCGCGGTACACGGCTATAAGTGGAAAGGACATCAGCGGCTGAGGGTGACTGAGTAAGAAAGACAATTCAAACGTGTTTAATTCTACTCGGAATCAAAAAGAAGAAACTTTTAATTTTACAAGACAAGACGTATTTGATGGTTTTACCATAACGTAGATGAGGTATAGCAGATGGTGGCACCGTGGTCACCTTTCTCGGTATTTAGACCAAACGTTAGAGTGGGGGAATATCTCAGTGTCATTTGCATGACTTACCTAATTCACAAAGCCGACTCATATGGTGCGGGTTGCAGCAAACAAGTTCTGGGTTAATTTTCCC
This sequence comes from Gymnarchus niloticus, assembly GCA_009936485.2. NCBI lineage: Eukaryota > Metazoa > Chordata > Actinopteri > Osteoglossiformes > Gymnarchidae > Gymnarchus > Gymnarchus niloticus. The sequence goes on along the minus strand of JAACJT020000095.1, from coordinate 12,364,840 downwards.
ATAGGATTCACAGCAAGACAGCCTCTTTAATTCCGAAGAATGCCTGAGATCGGGCCACCTGAACACTTTGTAAAGCAGCAAAGGGAGCGAGTACGAGGGCTGACCCAGTCTGGAGTCCACTTTGCTGGGTAGGAGAAGGCAGGCACTTCTCACACCCCCTTTCGACTCCACCGCTTGCAGAAGCGCCTCTAATTGTTTCTCTTTGATTCTCTTCAGTATCGAGTGGGTCAATACTTTTAATTCGGCCTCGGCTCCGGGGTTAGACTTGGAAACCTTAGTCGATTTCCCCATGCAACAAGCCTTGGATCCATGCGTTCGAGTATCCGCCTCTCCGTCGCCCTCGACAGGCGCACGGCTCCTCCAGAGTCGCCGGACGAGCCCCGATCGTTTGGTCCTGAACATGCGGGACGGAAAGAGGATTTCCCGGCTAAAAAACGAGCATGATGTCCGCAAGTCATGAAGAATCCGGGATCCGAGTCCAGGCAAAGACGAGCACCCTGAAATAACGTTATGGGGAAAAACTAGCAACTTGAGCAGCTAAAATAATCTGTAGCATACGCCAGCATTCGGGTTTTTTAAAAAACCAAATTCCCTAAATGACAAGATTCTTTCAGAAATGCCACGCTTCTAACAGCGATCCACCTTCGCACGAACAATATATTATGTGGTAGCTGCAGAAATAGTAGGGCGAAAATAAGCGTAAAATGTAAGTTATAAACACTTAGCCGAACAGCTAGATAAACTGTACAAAAAACGCAGAATGCTATTCAATCGAAGTGCAGCATAGAGTATACAGATCACATGTTTAGCGAATTATTGCGAAGTGCAACAAACGCTACATTCAGTCATGCACTTTTAAACAAACACTAATGTGTATTTACGTATGCGAAATCACGGCATATAGAGTGGCAGATGGAAAATTTGAGAAGGGCTAAAAAAAAATTAAGTCGCACAAAGAAAAATATCCATTCATAGCCAAGCTTGTCCTGCTTTCGGGGAAAAAAAAAAATTTTAAATCCACAAAATCCCCAAGACGACAGCAAACATTACCGGTGCAACAAAGACTGCTGTCTGGCTTTCCTGCTTTCCCTTCAACAAATATTAGCTATATCCGTTTTTAAGAATCGAGATCCCCGACAAACATTTTGATCATTCTGAGGAAACCAGGGGATTCTTGCCAGCAGATCCAAAACGCTCCAGCAAATGCGAGACAAGTCCAAAATCAATCTGCACCAAGTAGGCACTTGCGTTTCCTTTAAAGACCTCTATGTTTCGTACCTTTCAGAGCCTTGCATCTTTTGTATATCCTTATTTTGGGTTATCCGACCTCCTTTAGACGCAGTTGCGGTGTCTGTGTGGGAGGGGAGGGAAAAGAAGAAAGTCGCATGTGTATAAAGAGGTGATGCGATCTTCCGAGGAGGTGTGAGTGTGCCCTTGCCGGTGTCAGGCTCGCTTTCCCCGGCCGACTCTCTGCGCTCTTAGCCGCGTCTCCAGTGCGCATTGGCGCGCCCCGTCACGTGGCTGTCTAGACACTCTGTCGCTTCGAAAAAGTGATTGTGTTGCGCAAACAAGAGATCAAGTGGCTCGCCGCTCGATAGAAAAAAAAAAAGAAAAAAAAAAACCAAAAAAGTTACATTAGCCTAACTTGTAAATAGTTACCCGCGAACGGCAAGAAATCTTAAAGCTGAGAAAAATGGCAGCTCTTAGCGTTCTTCTTATGAACCGATGGAGAGGAGGGCGCCAATTTCGCGTGTACGTTTAAGCGCTGCCTAATTCAAGTTTAATTATGTTTCAGGGCATGCGAACAATGTGATAAGAAAATACTCATTCGGAGAGGCATAAATTAACATACTTACTTGGTAAAGATTACTCACAAATTAGAAACCTAAGGAAACTGTCTAGTGTGCATGTGTGATTTTATTTGTTGTTAGAGACTACAATTACAAATGATATGCATTTTTTTAATAAAACATACTCAAAGAAAATACTAATATACTTAGTTGAAACAATCCTGAAGCTATATTGAAAAATATAGTTGTACTTCTGAGTCATGCTCAGATGTTCATCTTAATGCAATATTCACTGCATGCATACTGATACCTAGTTTGACCACTGTTAGTAGTTTGCTATTATAAATAGCATGACAAATCAGTATTCGTTCATCTCCCCAAAGTTTGTTCTTGAAAATAATTTCTTTGAAAGTTGGTGTTATGTTAGTGACGTTTTCATGTCAATGGGGTGATGCTGAGGGCGGCAGAGCCTTTCGGAGCCAGTGTCCATTAACCTAATCGTGTCACTGACAACGTCGAGAAAGAGACAAGGAACCTGTTAACGATCAGGTCTGCCGCTGCAGACGCGGCTGATTGCGCCTAAGAGCATCTATATACCGCCATTTACTTACTTACTTGTTTGTTATTGAAAACTTCTTCTTTTTTTTTCGAAAAATTATGTTAATGTCTGCCGATTTTACCCTATATAAAAACTACGTCTTTGGGGAAAAAATAATCCTTTAGCTGTACCATTTTAAGCAAAATCTTATACACAAAAGAATGAAATTCGAGCGGGGAATGCCCCACAATGCGAATCTTAAGAAAGTAATATTATTAAATTAACCCAGATAAGGACTACAGTTATGTCGGCAACGTCAATAAGGCCAGATGGTAGCGTGCTCCGTGTTTGTCTGGGGCGCTCTGTTTCTCGACATTGCAGACCGAGGGAAAAGCGGCCGTAGATAACATCTGGCCCTTTAAGCGGCCCCGGTGGCCGTCCAGACAGAGATCTCTTGTGTGACTAAAGAATGCCGCTGTAGCCTAATTGTGTCTTAGACAGTAGGCGAGGCGCAGTATGTTAATATGGGTGCCAGTCAGTGTCGCTGCAGGGCAGTGGGATGGATGATTATGATGATGGGATATGTGTGTTTGGGAGGCGCCGCCAGTCAATGGCTCAGTCCTATTGTTCCCAGATTCCCCACTGGCGCCGCAAAAGAGCCGCGTTCAACAAGCGAGTACCGACATTTAAGGTAGTCTAGAAGTAATCACACACTGCTGCCGCCTTTAACAAGCGAGTACCGACATTTAAGGTAGTCTGGGAGTAATCACACACTACAGCACGCAGAAACAACTTGGGGGGGGGGGGGGGGAACCTGAGACATTTTTTTAATTATGTAACCGTTACTGGACCTTTTTGTCCTTTTTTGAAGTAATTTTCTTTTAAAAAAGGGGAATTAGTGAAAATTTTTATTTTTTTTCC
>JAACJT020000095.1:12341702-12360159 GCA_009936485.2 Gymnarchus niloticus | reverse complement strand
TGGGCAGGCTCCGAGAGGCGGTGGAGGACAGGGCGGCCAGGCGTGCTGTGGTCCATGGAGTCGCGAAGAGTCGGACATGACTGCGTGACTAAACAACAACAAAAAACAGTATATGTCCCTAAATAAGCAACAACAATAAAAACAATAGTAATTATAACATTTTTGAAAATAAAAGATCTAAAGGGTATTTGAAATCCATCCATTCATTTTCCATGGTTGCTCATCAATGCATTTTCAACATTTTTCAAGGAAGGTATGCATTAATGTGAGCTATTTTCGAGTAAGCAGAAGATTATTGTAACACTTTGGAATGTCTCTCGGTTGTCCTTGGATACAGTGTTATGGATAATAGCTTGAGCGTTAAACAGTGCTCTAAGCATGCATTGTTTTGTTAGAGACATGTAGCAGACGGTATTTTTAAAACAGCACAACACACGGATGGGAGATGTGCATGTTTTTAAAGTTTATGGCACTGCATGGCACTGTCTAACATGGACAATACGGAAGAAAAAAGATACGTGAAGAGCTGCTACAATGAGGCTGATACAGCTAATCATTCAATAAAGCCAAGGTCGCTCCAATAATGTTGGGAATGTTACAATTTTCACTGAATTTAAAAAAGTAGGGAAAAAAAAGCAGTAATACAAAATAGAAATGGTCATATTTGCATACTAACACATCTAATATTCATAAATGACTAATTAATAAATGATGTTACATAGTTTACTATAAAGTATCATTCATCCATTATGCTTGGAAGCATATTAATCTGAGATACTTGGACCTGGTTCATCGGAATGGACAAGTAGCCAATGTATGTATTCACTACAACTGCTTCTGGTCAGCATTCCCATGTCCCTTTATATCTCCTTTCTCATTTGTAACTTTATTGGTGTGCGATCTGGCTGCTGGGAAAAGCTAAATGTTCTACTATGGGGCGGTCATAATGTTTTGGCTCTTTGGTATGTATATATATTCCTTAAAGAAGACTTACCTAAGTACCCATTTGTAATCTCAAATCATTAAATGGTGTAATCTGGATGGGTGAGAAGGTTGCTAACCTAACATTTCATAAAGGGGCTTCTGCCTATGCTGTGCAACCCAACAGTACCCTGTCATCATCATCATCATACAGAGGCCCTGGAACCCAGTATTTGCTTTGGGAAAGGGCAACAGGGTAATTTGCTGGGAACCACCCATGTTTAGTAACCACTAATCCCTCTCATAATAAAAATAAAATAATACCATCTTAAAAAATACAGTAAAATTGGATTTAAAATTTTCATCCATCTTGGCATCCATCTTCCAACTGTTTATCCTCAGCAAGGTCGATGGGTGTTCTTTATTTTTAAAAATTGAATCCTTATAGATAGTTTTACAATAAAAACAATACAGATGCATTAACTGAACATATTTCAAACACTTGCCATTCATAATTGGTGGATCATATGTATTGTTTTAGAATCATTTGAGGCATCTTTTACTTGCTGCTTCACCATAAATCACAGATATTGTAATATTTTATTTTTATTAAAAATTATTCATGTAAATTCCTAGTAGAGATCACACAAAAAAATTAAGAACTTTTATAGTATAACATATACAAAATGCCCATTTCAGTGGCCATAAATAGTACTGAGGTAAATGAAAACAATTTTAATAACATCTACAGCTCATATTTTTAGAACCCTGCTAAAACACATGAAAGCAAACAATATGTATATTTCAGGGGACTGGCTCAGTCTTTTTAACAGCTTTGTTTTTGCTGATTGCCAGGTTTGTCTTGTGATTGACTGTCTCAAATCCCCACCCTTCTACACTGAAAGTAATAAGGGTGTACTTCTTTAGAATATTGCCATGCCAACCCCAGAAAGACATCTTTAAACAATCTATCTGTGCCAGCCAACAAACACTGGAGACACAATGGTCCAGTTTGTTTGTCATACCTGCATACAAAAGTTCACGTGGCTATTCTAGAATCACTGAGTGCGTTATAAACAAGCAGCCACACTTCGAAAACAATTCAGTAAGTAACTGCATGAAAGCCAATGTAAATACGTAAGAATTGGAGTAATGTGTCTTGGTCCTTGTTAGAATTCTAAAAGTGGCATTCTGAATCCACCCTGGTACAGATAAAGGGTTATGGTTAGGGTTAGATAAAGGGAAATGAGTTTCTTTAAGTCTTGTTTAGACCTGTACCAGAATTAATTAGAATATCAAGATTTCTGTCTTGGTTTTTAGTCTTTAGACACCTGAAGTCAAGGTGAGCAATAATTTTTAAATCTTTACTCTTTATTGCCAAATAGAATAATGGTATGATCATCTATGCTATAGTGTGCTGGGTCAAAAACATTACTACAGCATGGGCAAATAAAATTAACTGATCAGGAGGGCTCCTTCTGTTTTGGAAATGGACCTGGAGTCCCAGCAAATTACTTAGCACCATGGACAATGAATCACACTCCCTGCATAATTCCCCGACCAATCAAAAGAGCCGATTCAGCAGCAGACTCATCCAATTGCACTGCTCCCAGGAGGGTCACCTGAGGTCTTCACTGCCAGCTGCCATCAGACACTACAGTGAGTCTCTCTCCTGACCTCATTCACAGTGTCTGTACTGCAGCATTTTTTGCACACCCTGCTGTATGCACACCACTTTTATTGGCATTTCATGTTGCTTATATCTATTTATATTATTGTCTTATGTACAGTCATTTCCTTCAAGTTCAGTAAAGTTTGTTTCCCTTCCTTGTCATTATTCAGTGTAAGGAAATTCTGCTGCATTCAATTGTTTATTAGCTGTATTCAGTGATGCACCAAGTGTACAGGACCAGTTACTTGTTTGAAGAGCAAACTAAATCTGAGTGCTGTCTGCATAACTATGATCAGTACTCATTGTCTTGCCAGATTTGGCAAGGGTGTGTCTGCAGAAGTCAGGAAAGGGATGCCCAAAAACTGAACACTGGGAGACTCCATGTGGCAAGGTGCAGTTCTCAGATTCATAAATGTCAAAGGTTTAAAAAGAACCTCTTCCTTCTAAATATGATCTGAATTAAATGTGGAACAGATCATCTTAGGTAGCATTGCAATTGATCTAGAAGTATTTTATGACTAAAATGTCATAGCACTAAAACCGATATTTTTCCTTCAGTCACTTAGTAGGTTGATAAGACAAAACTCAGGGCTGTGATGTGGTCGGAGACCAGACTGAAATCTCAATTCTCTGAAATAGATATTTGCTTTTAAACAAACATCCATCCATCTGCATATTGCTGCCCCTGGTCAGGGTTACAGTGGGGACCTCAAAGAACAGAACTGGAGTACCTAACGGAAACTATCAACATGGGAAGAACCAGCAAAATACTGAGCAGAAGCAGGATTCAAAGTCCAAGCTATAGAGGTGAGAGAATAGTACAGACACCATGCTGCCCATTTAAACATAATGGGAAATTAAATCAAACCTTACTAAGCAAATCATCTTAGCGTTAGCCGGCAGACCGATTCTAATGAGTAAGGCATATCATTGTAACAGACATGTTGAGGACACTGCATGCTGAGTATCCTCATTGTCCCCCATTTCCATAAGCAAGAGCTTTCCCTGGGGTGGTCAGTGCTCATAAAAAAATAAACTGCTAAATGTCTAGTGCAGAATGGTAACCTATAGTATCATGAGCTAGAACATTTCATTTTATTTGTACTCTGGAAATGAACGCAGTATGCTGTGGTTATAATTCAAGTGCGTTTCATTTTCAGTGCTAATAATTGTAATAATTGCTAAACAGCAGAAACAATGTTAGTATTGTAAAGAGAACATTTCACTTACCATTATGAGTATTATATTTTAATTCCATTATGATGCACTATTTGCCTCACTTGTATTGCACTTTGGAAAAAGCGTTCCTTAAAAAAAAAAAAAAAAAAACAAACAAACAAAAAAAAAAAACCCATGCTGCTGTTCTGTTGCCAGAGGTCACCCTTTCAAAAACGGTGATTAAGTCGTCTCACAATGTCTGGTACCTTTTCACTGAGACAACAACAGAATAATTCGCAAAACGTTTTTAATGGTGTTTCTTTACAAATATTTAAATTAGCAATACAATATTATCAGGAGGAAGACAATGCATTCTCAGATTTTAAATGTCAGGCTGGCATTTCACTGATTTTTTTAGTTGCAATATGAAGAAAATAAATACGTTTTTAAACTTCAGTTCATACACGTACAAAAAAAAAATAAGACATTGTTGACTGCAGTTGAGTTGTGTCACATCCCTGCTATGTAACAGTAATGTGTTCACCCCAATATCTTCATGGCCTCCACATAACAAAGCAGACATCCCTCACAAAACCTTTATATGACCTTATAAAGTATAGTAGGGTGCACACTTAAAATTTTCTTCAACCTGATGAGATTTACTGCAAAAACAAATAAAATAGGAGAAGAAAAAATAAATATACTCTTTATATTCTCACTTTGGGATTTAATGGACATTGAAACAAACATGCTTTTTGAAATGGTCTGTTAAAAAATCCAAAGACAGACAAAGGAAAACATGCACTGTCCAATCCACTGTATATGTGGACTGTGTAATGGTGATAAGTACAGATCAAATTTAAAGGAAGCATTGCAAAAAACTGATACATGTACTATGGGCTTGATCAATGAGAGCTGAGTATATAAGGAGAACAGTTGACTGGTTTGGTCTGAAACTTTATTAGGGGTACATGCCACGTAATACTTCAGTGAAATGTTGAATAATTAAATGCAAAAAAAAAAGGTATCGAGGACTGAGGACTGTTCGTTACATGGATTAAATATACCTATGAACCTTCTAAATAGATATCTATTATTAAACCTGCAGTTCATACCTTATTTTGGTCTGCTGCGTTAAGCAAAATATGATGAATTGGATTGATAGGAAAGGAAAGCTGTCAGGTTACCAAGCTGAGTGCAGCAGCAGTGTGGCTGATGTTAAATTTAACCTGAAAAAGCTGTAGACAGTCACATTTCTGTGTTGATGCAGCCAAAATGAAGTATGAAGCCCATAATCCTCTTCTGAGTGCAGCGAGAGGCACATCCAGGGCTACATACAGTACAGACACTTCTGAATGTTCACATTCAGACAAAACCAGGCTGCAGATCGCTGCTAAATATACAGCCAAAAAGACTCATTTCAGCCACATCAACCCTAAATCCCCCACTCCATGCACTTCATAAATACACACGAGTGCATTCAGCTGGAATCCATGCTGAACAACTCGATGCCTTGAGGATTCCAGTGGAGACCCACTGCAGAGTTGAAGACCAGTGACCAAACGTATGGGATGAAGAAGTCTTCAGGCTGATCCTCTTCCACGTACTTAAACTTCAGCTCTGGAAACTTCTACATGCAATCACACAAAGTAGAGGTTCAGATGTTTGCTTATTCTGTTTATCATGCATATCTGCAACCCACGTGCCCAACGCTGAATTTTTAGTGCAGTAATTTGGGCTTGCCTGCTTTATTCAGTGGCCAGATGCCAACTTCAGCTGTCCTCGATGCATAAAAGGCTCCTTTACCAATGCAAACTTAAACCTATTTTCTTATCTTACTCCTCGATAAGAATGGTGCCTGTGACTGTAAATGTCAATTGCTGAGCTAACGAAAATATGGATACTGTGGCATTTGTGCTGATATGCATGACATGAATACAAAGATGCAACGCATATATAAACACATGATCATCAGACCTTTCCCGTCTCTAGTAAACCATCTGTAACCATTTACAGAATAGAACTACTGTTAACCTGGAGCCTATCCCAGGCATCATACAGCATGAGACAGGGGATGCCGGCCTGTTACACAGAGCACGCTGATGTGATTTGTGCAATTTGAGCAGACACACACTGACCGAACCGCATGTCTAACTGTGGGAGTAAAGAGGGCCACATGGGATTGTTCAGGTAAATACGCATACAAGCAGGACACAAACTGATCCATGGAGGTCTGAGGCCACGATGTTACCCACTGAGTCACTGCACCCAAAACCATTTTATTTTCTCTGAAGATAATGTAGCGATCACCTTTTAATATGAGAATCCAATCATATTTTAACAGATACAGACACTTTCAGGAACAGAATCATTAAGTGAAGAATTCCCAAATATGAGCAATTCTGCAGACTTACAGGATACAGTAGCTTTACAGCACACATGCCTTGTAAAACTATTAGTTTTTAATAGTTTATGGCATTTAAATGTTCGGCAGAAGACAAATTCTTTCAAGACTGTCAAAACTGAAAAACGATCTCTGGCATTACGCCATTTCTTCCTGATCTGGAGGGCACATTGAGCATTCAGTCATATTCTTAATCGGTGAAATGGTGAGGACTTCAAGCATTGACATAAATTTCAAAAACCATCTCCCTTGTTATCAGTGGACATCCAACTTTGAATAATCTAGAGAAAAGCCAAATCCAAAAAAGTCCATCCCAAAATTTTTCCAAAGTAATTCCAAAGCAGGTTAATCCTCAGAAGCTCTTACGACAGGCGTTGCATAAGAGGCACTACTTTATGAGGGGAAGCAAGTGTTCCCCAGTGCCATCCGGACAGGCGGCTGCTTGGCATGAAGGGTACGCCAGCACTGCCGTAACTGCACAGCGCTGAAGGGAACTCATCTTACAGGGAGATCCAGAAGACAACACATAGCCTTCCTCTATAATTCATAACCCACACTATAAGCCGACACATGCGAGCAATGGGGAGACAGCGGGAAGATGGCTGGCTTCATTAAAAACAGCAGTACCTTGTCATTTTCAGAATGCAAAGAGTGCCTGGAGTCCCCCCACTGAGCTTTACACTAAGAAATAGCAGATATTCGTGCCGACTCACTTTTTCTCTACTACAGCACAGTCTCAGAGTTTGGAACACAGCAATAAAATAACTCAGCACTGCATCATTATCCAGCTTGAATATACAGAAAACTTACAGGAGAGGAAATGGACTAATTAAAAGGAATCTACTAAAACTCACGATTGCAAATTATTCTTGAAATCAGTTAAAAGCAACAGGTTTATTTTTGGTTCATTAAATATGCAATAAAATAAGAATTGCTCTGCAAGTCCATACTTGATAAAAGCTGTCAGCTGTTACAGTTTTGTCAAAATTGTAGGTCTGACCAAAATTTATGATTCGTAATTGTATAGCATGGTAGTTTAGAGACCTCTTCACCTTCTCCGGAAGGCTGTGTGATCAAATCTCATGGCTGGCAGAGTAATCACATAACCACTGGGCCCTTGAGCAAGGCCCTTAACTTAAAATGCTTCAGGGGCCCAGAATTGTTGGCAGTCCCTGTGTTCTGACCACCAAGTTTCTTTTACTTGGAAGATCATGGGTTTGAACAAAAGCATCTTGTTAAACGACAACAGTTTTCACTGTTAATGTGATTATGCTGGTGATGAGATTTTAACATTATCAGAACACTATCACCACTCTAGAAATTCTACTAAATTTTACTCAGAATTTTGCATGACAGAAGGCTTGCACACATTTATTTGACTTCAGGTGCCTTTGTTCTCTCCTAGCTCTTCTACGCTACAGCACGAATTGAGCGCTTAACACAAAATTGGTCCAGACACAGAACTCAAAGACACAGACCAAGACAGTCAAACTAAAGCCTACATTACATTCCAACAAGGGCATCATCTTCAACAAAGCCAGAAAAGAAGCTAAGGCTTTGAGTTTATGTAAGCTCTATTCCTCACAAAGGTTTAATGGCAACATTACAGACACAAAGGGATCCAGCCCTGCGACTAGACTCGCCTATAATTTAACATGTGTGGCTTTCAAGGCCGTCATTCAGAATGGAGGTTTGGGCCACAAGGATCTGTGTGCGAGAACATGGAAAACAAGAACATACTGTGACGAGAGAATAAATAGAGGCTGGATCAGAGGCTGTTTTGATTGATTATTATTCCTCTTATCACAATCCAGGCTGGTGTGGTGATTCTAGTCTGGATATGCAGACCTGCTGTCTCACAACCTTTATGTGCAGGAAAATAACAGCATTCTGTGAGTAAAAACGGCCAATTGTTGAGAGGTCAGCTTGTGTGGGGGGAGGAGATGGTCCACAAATTTTAGGAGGCCTATCTATGGAGCTGGCTCCTGCTCCATGGAGCCAGACTGTCTATTGCTTATCACTACAGAACAAGGGAGCCCTGGCCAAAGAACACATTCCACGGGCGCAGTTTCTGGAAGTCTCTGGGTTCGACAGGCGGAGTGACAACACACTCTCTCTTGGCGGACAGGCTGGCTCGCTGGCTAGACCAGGGTGGTGTTGCTGTTTTTGCCCAGGGGATGGATTATCTGACAGGTCTATGGCAGTCTGTACAGGGGACTCGGGACTCTCAAAAGCTTCAACGCCTTCTGGATATCTGTAAATCTGCTCATTCAGGCCCAAACACCAAGTTTACCACCGCGAGAAAAGTCAGAGTTGCTCAAGGACAGTAAATTCATTTTTAACTACACACATTTAGCCAATTTTTTATGCAACTGTGATTCATGAACAGAGCATTTGTATGTCGGATTTGTTTTCCCACAAGAACATGCTAAAAATTCTCTTTCTATCCGTAATATCAGTGTAATTCATCCTTCCATTCTCTAAATGGGGGAGGGGAGAAGAGCGTACCCCAGGCACAAGCTGCGGTTCACCCCACAAGTCCCTAACCAATGTACCATCCCCGTTCAATTTACTTATAGCCTTCATTTCACACAAGTGCCATTTATATTAACTGTATGGGAACTTGGGGGTGTGGTATGGGTTTCCTACAAATCAGCTGTGGTGAAATTGTTAGCATCCAAAGAACCAGCCTCATATCGCTTGTTGGGCTTTCCATGGTGTGAAGGTCTGAGTTGGGGGGAATGCATCACCTAGTATAATGAATTTATCTTAATTTACCTGTCTAGCTGAGGAAGACCACTATGGGCCATTTAGTCCTAAGTCCTGACCAAGGGTATATGTGTTGAAGTAGCCATTCCTGTCTGTTCCAATGGCAGTGGCATTCAGATATTACGCAGGCCAGGGTTCCCGAGACTGAAGCTGCCACAGCCTCTAGAGAATAATTACGGCAGAGCTAGAACCATACTCAATTGTAATACATGAGCATCACAAAGCTCCAAAAGGGAACCTTTATGAATGGCATTCACACAAAGAAAAAATTACTCCATTACTTAAAGGAATCAGTCTGTTGGCTTCTAGATGTCTTAAAACTCTCCAATTTAGGGTTTCTGCCATGCATTTTGAAACATTTTTATAGTACATTTGTGCTCATATTAATATTTACTTAAGCTGTGATCTTTATCCAGCAATTGCTTTCTTTATTTTTCCAGCCTTACATGTGAAATATATCAGCTTTTATTATAATAAAAATTATATTGGTCATAAATTACCTAGCTGTACCAGCCACTAAATGCCTTACTAGCAGTAGCTGTATGTGCGTGAACAAGTGTGATGATTCTTGAAGTTAGAACATGCTGGGTACAAGAGAAAACCAACTACAATGGCTTCCTTAAAACCAATCATACGGACTACAGCTGGACCTTGCCTAAACTACACTTAAGAGTAGTCCACAGAAGCCAGATCACGTTTTAAACATCAAAACTTACTCCTGTTTTGTTGTATTACTCATTCTCATTCAAATCTGCATCGTCAATGTAAACATGTATAAAAGCAAGACTGTAGTTTAGCTTAAAATTAGGTTAACATTAAAGTTAGGTTTAATCCATCTGAATGTCCGATTTCACCATTACTACTACAGTTTATGATCATCATGACTGGTTTTATTTTTCAATATAATCAAAGTGTCACTAACATTTTTCTGTGGCTCTGTCAGTGTTTTTAAGTCTGGAGAAAAGAGTTGCATGCCAAAAAAAACAAGAGTTTAACATTACAAAAAAAAAAAGATAAAATGTTCAAAACTACACATAATGTGCTCATATTTCTAAAAATGTGAGGCAGCTGACAATAGAAGTGTCTGCAAACTGGTGGTGAAGAACAAGCTGAAATGGCCCTGAGCCCACTGCTCCGGCCCAGCATACAGAGCACACAGCCTGGCTGGGCATGGGTTCGAGTGAGAAGTGAGAGGACTGAAAGGGAAGGCAATCCAGAAGACTTACTTTGAGTCGGTCTTTAGGCAGGGCCACAGCCCCTTTCCTGATGACCTCCTGGACCCGTTCCACTGACAGATCGGACCCAGCCTGTTCTAGACGAGCACTAAAAAACCCAATTACCTGTGGGGACAGAGTAAGACGTCATAGATTGAGAGTCTAGCCGTGACCAATGACAGATTCCTGCTTTACTTTAAATGTAAGCTACCAAAATGCTGACAGAACATTTAAAACATAGTTAGGACAGGAGGAAAGGGGTTGCGGCATAAGGTTTTTACAACAAAGTGGTGGTTAAGTCAAGGTTCTCCAAACCTGGAACTCATGGCAGACAATGACAGTTTTCTACAGACAGGATCAAGGTAACTGTACATGCTTCTTAATTCAACAAAACAGCAGCTTAGAAAATGGCTCTTCGGGACAACAACAAATAATTTCAAAAGCAGTTCAGTACAGAAGCCACTCTACATCAAAAAGTGTAGATTAGCAAAAGCCTAAAGAGGTAAAGGAAGCACAAAGAGCGAGCATGTCAGCAGACTGTTTCAGACCAATATCCTTGCTAGTCGCTGTACACTTTGCCCATTTGAGAAAGTATGAAAAACTCTGGACATTAAATCAATCATCTGAAAGAGCAGACACATGAACGATGGCCATGATGGCAATAACAAAAGCACTACAAGCCTCCAGTTTTCTCCCACTCTAGAAAGGCCAAGTGATCAGGAAAGGAAGAGCCGAGGCCAGCAGTTTTCCACCTGCACTCAGACCCACATGCATTTTCACCCAGGTGAGAGGCAGAGATTAGAGTCATCACACAACAAAAGTACCAAGGGAGAAGAAACACTCTTAGAAAAGGAGAGAAAGAAGATGAGATATGATTCCAGGACCTGAGGAGGGGCACATTTGGAGCATCCTTCTGGAGTATTTCATTGATGCTATATTTACGTTTCTAGAGTAGGTTCAAATTGCTGTTCCATACAATTAGTTAAAATCTTATGGAAAAACCTGCAATAAAAAGATACAGCAAACAAACCTCTTTGTGCTGCTACTCAGATCATGCATGAAGTTCATAGAGAACTTCAATTCCCAAAGTCAGCAATGCAGAATGAATAAACAGGTAAAAAGAATATTTTATGAAATGAGCATAGAGCATTGCTGTTAAAAATATTACATGGTATATGAATCCTTTAGTCACTTCGCTGGCGGTGGGGGAAAAAAAAAAAAAAAGATGATCTTTAACATATTTATGATGGAACATAAAAAACAATCAGCTTGCCATGTTGTCTGTCAGTTTATGGATTTTAACTGACTGGAAGGCCTTAATGAACTGCCTACCTCAATCTACTCCGTGTGAGCTACACCACAGTATAAACAAGCTCAGGAAGTCTATAGGGAAAGAACAGACCTATTCTAGGGGTGCAATGCCAAGATCTCAGTATATCACAAATAAACCAAACAGACAAACAAAGGAATAAATAAAAATACAACTGAAAGCCTGGCAAGCCAAATCCACAAACCTTTCCTACCATAAAGTGGACAATTATAAAGATAGTAGCATTCCACTCATAATAAATGTTAAAATTCTCATGTGTATTGTATCGTAGAGGGGGAGAATGAAGAACTGTACAACTGTATAAAACACATCATGAGAAATCAAGTGAGTCCCTGAGTCACAAAACAGCCCCACTTCATGCTGACCATGGAGTTCTCCCTCCAAGTCAGAGGGTGAGGCAAACAACATAGCTGACCTTAAATTAACCTTAAAAGTGACAAAACCTTGACCAATTTCCACTCAGTGCAATATGGGTTTTCTTTAGAATATTGTTTTAGAATCATGACATGTTAACTTCTGTTTGTGAAACTTACTGTACACGTAACTGATTCCAAGTAGTGATGGGACAAATCAGGCTTTAAAACCAGCGGTGGGTAGGAGTATACCAAAATACCAACCAATGTTGGCGATAGCACTAATACTCCCACCCACCACAGGTTTTAAAGCCTCATTTAGCGCCAGCATTGAGTGGTTAGTTTGGTATGCTCCCATTCACCAAAGGTTTGGAAGCCTCATTTAGCTCCAGCAGTGATTGGTAGTCAAGGATACCAATTCCCACTACGGGTTTTGAAGCCTCATTTGCCCCATCACTAATTCCAGGAGCTTACAACATAAGTTCTAAGCACTCCTTGACCAACTCTTCTCAGGAATGGAAATACATCATTGCATGCTATGTCAGAGTGAATACCAAGACAGAAATGAAGCAACTCCGTATATCTGACTTCAGGTTTTAACAGTAGCAGAAAATCAATAGCGCTTATGTGGTAAAAAGGAATAATTATCTTAAAGTGATATCTTAATAAAACAACACAACATGCACTTATTAGCTGGGTAAGCCAAAAGCTGTAATGATATAACGGGAAAACGAGCTATAATTAGCAGTACAGGTTTCACCGTATCCCCCAACTAATCAACTAATTGAAAGGACTTAAAGAATCGTCTAGTTAAGAGTAAGGTTCCTTAACCATTGCCCACATATTGAAACAACAAGCAGCTGTACCACATGGTCAGGGTTGTACTCTTAAATTAAAAGCCAGATTTCACAGGACCAATGGAAGCAATGTCGTCTGGAGTATCACATTGAAACAATGACTTTAAGTTGGGCTCTGAAATGCCTGTTTGATCAAAGACTGTTATGTTGAAAAGGACGGCAATCCCATTCTAAGCAAAAACATATGGGATGTTTTGACAAAATGATATACTTCTTAAAGTATTTTGCTCTTTTACTATGTGACAATGCAGATACTTACACTGAGCAAAAATGCTCAAAGTGAACAACAGATGGCTAAAAACTTAAATTAAAAAGTAGGTACAAAAAAAAATCTCCTGGCAATAACCAGAGATTTTTGTATTTTTTTTTATTTTAATTTGCAGTCTGACCCATCTACCTCTTTTTTGCAACATGTATGCCCTTTCTCAGTCAG
Organism: Gymnarchus niloticus; assembly: GCA_009936485.2. Classification (NCBI taxonomy): domain Eukaryota; kingdom Metazoa; phylum Chordata; class Actinopteri; order Osteoglossiformes; family Gymnarchidae; genus Gymnarchus; species Gymnarchus niloticus. Next base: position 12,347,048 of record JAACJT020000095.1, on the reverse strand, counting down.
CCAGCAAATCATATTGCCTCACAGGCCCATTTTAAGACGCTACTCTGGTCCTAAACAATGTTTATTCTGGACCGGACCAGGGTTCCCACTAATATGAAGCATTGTCTCCAAAGGTAGACATCCGTCATATTGACATTGCTGCTGTAATGAGCCTCTGAAGTACACAGGAAAAGCATTCCAGAATTATAGTGCCAAATTCCTGCTGGCCTCTCTCTCTTGCAACATATTCAGGCATAGTCTAGCAGCACTAACAATGCCGAGGAAGAGAAAGGAAAAGCTTTTTCAATCTGAGGCTGCTAAAATATTTAAAACATCGTTTAGTAGGTGATGGATTAAAACTTTCACTAAAACGATGGGCTAATAACGTTCATGGTATTCAAGGCTTACATGGATTTATATCCGTTAACATAATTATACTCTAAAAAAGACTGAACTGGGGTTTCTTCATATGCAATACGATGTTGTGATGTGCCAAACCTCATCAGCTGCACCAAATCGTACCGATGGCTCCCTTAACACCAGGAGGGACGGCTTTGCTTCACACCACAACGGAAAGAAACAAACAAACAAAAGCACTCTGCTGCCTTAGCTTCCATTTACCTTTATGACAGCTAGATAGAAGCTTAAGTGCTTCTTCTGAAGCAAATTAAAGACATAAAATTATAAAAAATTATATTAATCCTGGTGGGGAAAGTACTGCTTAAATCACTTTCAGAAATATTACAGGACTCATATTTAATTGCATGGCACAAATCATTTAAGAGACCATTGTTCCCCAGGTTTGAGTGAACCACTTGACAGTATACTGGGGTTGTGTGATGTCTTGTTTAAGCAGGATAACTACACAAGTTAAATAGTGGCCTTTCCAAGCAAAAACACAGGATTGAGTCGCACAATACATGACTATTTAACAGGATAGGTACAATCTGTTTAATGTCAAAATTTGACAGTTTAAAAGTCGGACAGACTGATGAAATCATAGCAAAAATGTGTGCTTCTTTATGCAAGTAACTTTTTTTTTTTTTTGATGGCTTGCAATCACAGCCAGAGTCATGCAGGCAATAAGTCATCGCTTCTGCAGGACACCAGCTGTGACTTCAGTAATGGATGGACAGAAGATGGACTCCACCTCCCAGTGTAACCCCTCCAAGGCCAGCACATTTTCCAGGACCTGCCCCCCTCTGATTGGAGACACTCCCAATATCTATCAGCATGACAGAATCACAGAACGCATATGAGAAGACAACCGGCTTTTCAGTGCAGAAAGACACACCGTGTCGACGTTCTGCATGATGTCCTGGAAAGACGGGTGGGAGCGAAACTGCTCAAAGAGTTCCCTCTTGTAGAGCAGAGCGTAGACGAGGTTGGGGTTGTGGTGCAGAGAGTTTGACAGGCAGGAGTTGATTATCTCCAGCATCATTCGGATCACCTCCTCAATTACACTCAGATCTTGGGCCTGGGGGGGGAGAGAAAAAAAAAAAAAATTAAAGTATTTCAAAAATCCTTGATTAAATGTGAATGAGCATTTTAATGGAGACAAATCACAATCATCACAACACAAAAACAGAACCCAAATTTGGCTTTTCATTAATAAGGGCATACTGCAAAGCAGCCAAGGTGAGTCATGGATGAAATTCATCTAACCATGATGACGACATACAGGAAGTAGCAACAAACAGAGGGCATATTCCGGTGGTGCATCCTAGTCAATTAATTAAATTGCAGAGATCAAATTAGGAGGTGATTGAAAATCTTTCCCAAAAATTCTACATACTGTTAAAACGGAATAAAACTGGCTTTCGCTAACAAGAAATTCTGCCTGGTGAAATGATACAAATGTTGGTTTTTCCTCATTTTACATTAATTTACTATACTCACTCCAATCAAACCAAAGATGACAGAATACAGGCAGACATTGTTAATGCCATTCAAAGAAAGAACAAAATTAGGATACAGGATCTGATACAGAGTTTCTCTTTTCAATCACCCCGGACACACACACGCTTGAAATTAAAAATACCCATAATCCCCTAATTCTGGTCATTTTTATGCACACTGTCCATATGTATTCAGTTAAGGGGGGGGACAAATCTGCAGCCACTCCTTCCGCTTCCTGCTCCTTGTGAGCCTGGAAACAGGAATGTCATTTCCAGTGAGCCACAGAATGAAAGCAGGTTAAAAATAAAACGCTCTTTCCATGGCGACCTTCAGCTGGAGCCAGGCAAGGAATCCAGGGGCACAAGGACTTCCGCCGGATGGTAGGTGCGCGCCGTGGCCGTCACGTCGAGGGTTATCAGCCGTGAGAGAGCTGCGCGGGTCACGTCACCCCGGCAGACTTTCTGGAGTCTCTTGGGTCAGATGAGACTACGCTCAGAGGGCGGATATGATATAGCAGTCTGCTGGTGAGCCACGGGGTGACTTGGAATTCCCACGGTCCTACAGGCCAGCCAGTCCATCCCGCTGATGTTATCATGCATAAGGAAAGTGCTCCAGCACTGGGGTGGCCCCCCACTTCCACATACCTGCTTTTTCAACCTCTCAGGCAAGGTTGTTAGTGATGGGAAGGAATACAGCAGAGTAAAATTATACTGTGCGTCATGGCATCACGCATGGAAACGATCCCGAGGTTGGACTGGAAACCTCCCTTCAACGTTGTAAAACACCGTATTGGGAAGGTAAGCACAACAATGCTTTATGATACAACTGTAGAGCTGGGATTATCTGCTACCTTTTTTCCCCCTTCAAGCTATGTTCGCATTTGATTCCCAAACCCCAACACATGAATAAGTAAATCACCTGAACTCAAGAACATTAGCAAAACGCTTGGTTACTGAGCTGACAATATGAAAATATGAAATTGCTACTTGGTCTTCCTTACAGATGGTACACAAAATGACAGGGTAATCGTGGCCAAGTCCCCGCATGCAATCTTTATTCTCAGGAGGCTTCAGATAACGAAAGTTCACCCACATGGATAGCCGAGTAATCCGTGACCGGCATGCTATTAGTGCAGCGTCTTCAATGAACCATAATATCAGTGTAGGGCATCGGAAAAGAATCTCATGCAATCCAGAGTTGGCAGATCCCAGCAGGAAGGCACAAACAGGAAGGCAGTGGAGGGACAGGACAAACTGGGCTCAGATACAGTAAATTATGGGCTTAGATAACATAACCTGAGCTAAGGAAAGAAAGGAGAAACCTTATCAAACATGGGGGGATGACACGTTTCAGGGGACTATATCAGGAGCCCTAGTAACAATGAGAGCTCTCAACAAACCCATGCTTTTCTTTGACAGCGTATGGGATGCTGCCCAGCCACTACGCCATGCCTGCAGATGTAGAAGATTGAATGGAATTAGCTAGGCAAAAGGTAAAATTTTCATTTCCAAGCAGTCCGTTATCATATACTGTAAATATCCTCTCTAATCATCCAGGACATAACCGAACGACATCTTCTATTGAAGTTCAATGAACTCCGGATTAACAGTCGATATTGGGAGACAGGACTGAAGTGGAACAATACCTTGTAGCAGAGTTGCTCAAATAGTTGTTCCCTGTTTTTATTTTAGGTCGGAACCTAAGTGACGTAAAAATTCATGTGGCCTCCTCTGTCTTATTTTAAATACCTATTACTGTAAAAGGAGCAGTAAAGGGTGATAGGGGAACTACTGACCTTGGTCCTGCTCATTGGGAATTTATTCATTCTGTTATTTTACAACATTTCAGGCAGTAAAGCCTACTGAGGAGATCAACTAGATGCTTATTACAGCTAGACAGACAGAGTTCCAGGCCATGGTCCCTCTGAAGCTGACAAAGATGTAGAAGGGCAGCACTCCTACTACCCACATACGCAGCAGAACTAGCAGGAGCTTCAGCAGCTGACAAAGTTTTGTAAGGCTGATCAAAATCAAAAATGGTTCTATCGAAAAGACTTTGAGAAACAAGAATTACTTCAAATGGTTAAGTCAAGAAATGAATGCGTGTGAGCACACGAACACACAGTGACACACATACACACTATTACAAGTCCACTTCAGCAGGTCATTTGAGTACAGACCAACCCCATAATATCTGGGAATGGGCTGTTTGAAAAGGAACTGCTTTAGACAACAATACAAGTCAACAAAAGGCTATCAATAACATCATAATTCCTCAGGCTCTTTGTAGGAAGTCAGTGCTAAATGAGTACAATGCAGATCAGGCACATAATAATCCTGAAATAAAATTTCAGCCTTTATTTACAAGCTCATTGGAGCCAAAGAACGTCTGATTGTGATAATTTTTCAAGAGCTCAAAAACAGGCACCATACTTACTAAATAAAACACAAAAATATATTCATAGTTATATGATAACATGTACAGAAGAATATTAACCTGGAATTAAAACAAACACCACAGCGTAACCATGCTCATGTTCACATTTTACATGCAACTCCTGAACCGCCAACTTCTACTTTAAATTGTTTTACATGATCGAATCCTTCTGCTACACAAGGAATTGCTAAGTCAGCTATTGATCTACTGTACACGTCAAGTAACAACAGCAAGGCGTGATTCAGGACACAAGGCAGAAGTGATGACAAGGAAACCTGCTTGAGAAAGCTGAGCTAAAACAGCTTATGACAGTAATGAAATAAGCCCCTTGGTGACCAGACTGCTGAGCCGGACGCGACGGGCTCAGAGTTCTAGAAATACCGACGTAGTGTTTCCATGGCATCATCTCTGGGCCGGGGGGGATGTTTAACTTGCCTCCCAACAGGGGTACCGGCTGATTGTGGGAGTCTGCCACCTCCATTCCCACAGAAACTATACACGATTTTTACTTTGAACCTGGCACAATGTACAAATCTGCATTCATCAGCAATATCCTACTCCCTTAGTGGTGGAACGAAATCCGTATTTTCATGGCCATTTTATTATATATACACTGTATATAAACCATATACATATATACACACACACACACACACACACACACACACATACACAAACACTCATTGCTCTTAAATCAGAGCCTACAGGAAACTATTCATTTTCAGAATGTCCATCCATCCACTTATCCTAGGCAGTGTTGCAGGGGGCTTGGAGTATATCCCACAGAGCACAAAGCAAGGGTACACCCTGGACGGGATGCCAGTCCTGTGCAAAGCGCACAGACACGCATGCAGTTCTGCCTGTATTTGGACTGTGTGAGGAAAGCTGCGCACCCGGGAGACCTCTCACAGCACTGGAAGAGGAGGTAAACTCCGCATATGGAGCAGAAGTGGGACTCGTACTTCAGCGGGTGCCAACACGCCACCCTTTTATTCAGAACTTAAAACTACTTTTTTTCCCCACCAAACTTTA